>CM048748.1:227697580-228260080 GCA_026315105.1 Locusta migratoria | reverse complement strand
GGACCAATAACATTATCCTGTGGAACGCCCGATATCACGTCTGTTTTAGTCGATGCCTTACCATCGATTACTACGAACTGTGTCCTCTCTGACAAGAAATCCCCTATCCAATCGCAAATTTGGGGCGATATACCATAACCACGCAATTTGATTAGAAGCCGTTTGTGTAGTACGGTGTCAAAAGCTTTCTGGAAATCAAGAAATACGGAATCGAGTGCGAACCTTTGTCGATAGCACCCATCACTTCGTGTGAATAAAGAGCTAGTTTGTTTCGCATGAACGATATTTTCTAAATCCGTGTTGACCTTGGGTCAATAGAGTATTCAGCGCCGGTGGCTACACGCCTATTTCACGCTCATCCTCGCTTTATTCGTAGAAATGCATCGCTGTGTCACAGTTTGACACTTCTTGCGACTTCTTGCGGGCCTCGGGAAGACAAACAGGGCGGGTGTAATTTGTGTAGAGTAGAGCGTGCGCGAGACTGGGGAGGCGCGCTGGCAGCGGGCCTCGCTCGCGCTGGCCGGCGGCGCGCCGGCACGTCCGCGCTGCACGGCGGCTGCCTGCAGACGAGCGCAGCCGGTTAAATGGCCGCACCGCGCCGCGCTGCAGCCAGCATCGCCGCCCCACTGCGACACTTCCACTGCTGTGCTGGCCGAGGGCGAAAGCGGACCAACCTGCGTTTCGTGGCGGTCGCGCCGACAGCCGCCGCGGTGCTACTTCGCGCTTAGCCGTCAGCGAACTCAGGGGCTTTCGCAAGTCTTCAGATGTTTGTGCACCAAAGAATTCAAACTACTGCGCTGCTACCTAGACTTACAGGCTCCTTATAGTAACTCATCATAATACGCTCACACACCCATACTTGACCCGGCCGCAGTGGCCGAGCGGTCTGCGGCGTGCCAGTCACGGTCTGCACGGCCGTTGCGGTCAGGGGTTCGAATTCCCCCCTCGGGCATGGATGTTTGTGCTGTCTTTAGTGTAAGCTAGTTCGTAAGTAGTTTGTAAGTTTAGGGACTGATGGCCCTGTAGTTAAGCCCCATAAGTTCTACAGACATTCGAGCGTTCTCATACCTCAGGAAGAACTCGAATCTTCGGCGGGAGCAGTCGCGCATTTCGTGACATCACTCACCAGATCGCGCAGCACTCAGCAGCGTGCAGGCACTTCAGGACAGATCAAAATGTTCAAATGTTTGTTAAGCTTATGGGACTTAACTACGGGGTCATCAGTCCCTAAACTTACAAACTACTTATGAACTACTTACGAACTAGGACGGCACAAATATCCATGCCCGAGGGGGGATTCGAACCCCCGACCGTAGTGGCCGTGCTGACCGTGACTGGAGCGCCTCAGTCACCTCGGCCACCGCTTCAGGACAGAACGAGTTTTGGTGATCAGGTGGCACGCTTCGATAAGACAACGTTCAAATGATTGTAAACCTATTGGACCAAACTGATACGGTCATCAGTCCCTAAACTTACAAACTACTTATGAACTACCTTATACTAAAGACGACACAAACATCCATGCACTAGGGGGGGATTCGAACCCCCAACCGGACTGAGGCGCTCCAGTCACGGTCTGCACGGCCACTACGGTCGGGGGTTCGAATCCCCCCTCGGGTATGATGTTTGTACCGTCCTTAGGATTAACTAGTTCGTAAGTAGTTTGTAAGTTCAGGGACTGATGACGCCGTAGTTAAGTCCCATAAGCTATACAAACATTGGAACCCCCAACCGTAGCGGCCGGGCAGACTGTTACTGGCGCACCGCAGAGCTCTCGGCCACTGCGGCCGGCTTACCACTGTTATTGCATAAACACGTGAGTGTATGAATTGAGCAGAGAACTGATTCGTCAACCACACTATTCAGCATACGTAGCCCCGTATAACTTATTCCGGTTCCGTAACTTGAAACTTGGACCTGCTTGGGAGAAATTTTCATTTAATAGGGAAAAGAGAGTTGCAGTTAACGAATATGTTGCAGGTTATCACAGAACCTGTTTTTCCACTGGCATGAAGCCATTGAAGGATCGCTGGGCCAATTGTATATACCCGAAAAGAAACTGTGTCAAAAAACACGAAGCGAGTTGTTTAAAAAAAAAAAAAAAAAACATTTTTATTACTTGTTTACGAAGCTCATCAGAAAACGTGTATTAATTAGATGGAGAATGAAACTTCCTGACAGATTAAAATTGTGTACCGGAACCGGGGTCGAATTTGGGACCTTTGCTTTTCGCAGGAGAACTTCTGTGAAGTTTGTAAAGTAGGAGGCGAGGTACTGGCAGAAGTAGACTTGTGAGGCGGCATCGTGAGTTGTGTCGGGATAGCTCAGTCGGTAGTGCGCTTGCCCGCGAAAGGCAAAGGTCCCAGGGTTGAGTCCCGGCTCCGGCACACAATTTTAATCTGCCAGGAAGTTCCATATCAGCGCACACTCCGCTGCAGAGTGAAAGTTTCATTCTAGATGGAGAATGTTTGGAGGTGTCTTGTGTGTAGTGGGACTCGCACGCTTTTTCTGAAGAGATGCGGTAGTGTTTTCAGCAGGTACACGGAAGCGTGAAAGCGCCCCCAAACTCGTGTAGTCGACGGCCGCGGGGGTGAGCTGAGGAGCGTTGTGGTTGCGTCTCAGGTGGCGGCGCGCTCGAGACAAGGAACTCCGCGCCGCGCCGCGCCGCCATGTGGTGTTGCCGGCAGTGACGCAATCCGGGCCCGGGCCCGCCTTTCACAGCGGCAGGTAACGGATGCGGGGGTATGTAGGTGAGCGCTGGCGACGACGGCGGCGGTGGCGGGGCGCGCTGCCTCGCGTCCGGCGCGCCAAGGCTGCCGCGTGCAACAACCTCTGCTGCACGGCCGCTTTATGGCCGCGCCATCACCCACCCTCATTGGTTAACGCTGCCCACTCTGTACAGAGACGACCGACCGACTAAAGGGATATGGGGGCAGTCATTCATTCATTCACCAAGTTCGACCTTGTAAGGAATGAGAGTCACGTAACGGTCCAGCACAAACTTCTACGGTCGTGCGGACTTCTCTGTGTGAATACCAGTCAACACACGATTCTTAAACGAACTATATGTACAAACCAGTTGTAAAATGTCCGATTACTTTGCTATAAGTCAGTGCGTTGAATATTTGAAATTATGTTCGAAGTTTTTTGGAATTCTTAAATAGCCTGGGAAATTTGCGTTGTCCTGAGGTACGATGATTGAAGACATTCATGCAGTTTCTACACTACTGGCCACCAAAAATGCAGCACACTGAAGGAAACATGTGTGGTGTCCTAACAACCAAGGCAAAGTTGGCACCACACAGCGGAAGAAGTAGTAAGAGTCGGTCGCTGCCAGCGGCCCCCAATGAGATCGCAAGGTGTCCGCCACGCCCTCCTGAAGTTCGCAGCGCCACCGCCAACCGACGTTAGCTAAGCAAATGTTCAAATGTCTGTAAATCTATCGGACCAAACTGCGTGGTCCTTACTCCGTAGCTTACAAACTACTTAAACCTAGGTAAACTAACCTACGGACAAACACACACACCCATGCCCCAGGGAGGACTCGAACCTCCACGGCGAGCAACCGCGCGCTCCGCAGCGAGGTGCTCGTTAGCTAAGCAAGCTACGTGAAGTGAAAAGTGAGTTGTGTGGCAGACGTGCCCTGGAAGAGTGGACTACAGGAAAGGTCTGTATTAGTATGTGGCCCGTTGCAGACTGTTTTAAGTTTTATTGTATATACTCAAGTCACGCAGATCTTATCTACTATTGAATGTTCATTTAGACATGAACAGAACATTGTACCAAGTTCGATTTTTGTTACTGTTTTCATGATACAGCAGTGACTGTGAAAAGATAAGTACAGTTATGTTCTTTTGTTTCCACTATGGAAGAATTTCTGTGTAAAATAAAAGTGTGTTCTGTTTTGAGTACATCGTGTTTCAGCCAGCGCCCTTGCCAGCCACTTGCACCTTCCTCAAATTGCCAGTAAGCAATCCACGTCAGAACGATAATAGGAACTGACTGATAACGAGAAAGCACGAATACATCAACATTCAAAGCTGAAATTTGTCGCTAATGAATGCGGCGACATGAGAGACGCAGCTACACATCACGGGAACACTGGTCAAAACAATCAGGGGATCAGTTGCGATATCTAGGTTCCGAGCAGTTGTCATCGACAGGTTCGACGCCTCTATGTCGATTGTACGGGGAAGTGACAACAACATTATGGCAACCGAGATAGTGGTAATATCAGAGCGTTTCTGCAGAGAGGGTTGATGTTGTGTTTTTCCTACCAAACGAACTACACAGGCAGTTGCGTTCAGATAGTGCGGTGAGCAGGGTGTGCAATGCAACAATTACCAGAAATTATGGCATGGGGAGCCATAGGAAAGTTGGAAGCGGGACAGATGTGGTGGCTATAGCTACTGGAGTGTCCTGAAGTGTAATTTCCAGGACCTGGACGCTATTTCAGACAATAGGGACATCTAGAAGAAGGCTAGGTCAAGGTCCTCCATGGGTAACATCGGCAAAAGATGACCGTTATCTCCGATTAAAAGCCCATCGAGACAGTAGGCTGATTGCAACTCAGCTGGAACGAACACTCAGGGCAGCTATAGGATGCGAAATATCAACACGAAACAGTCCGCAGTCGCCTGCGGGAATGTCGACCTCTTAGCAGTGAGAGTGCTGGACAGTGTGTTGATTTTCCTGATTGACGTCCGCTGTTCTCTATCTACCACTTTCATTTGTGAATCGCTGTCACGGCAACCTATTCCAATATCCACAGTTCACTTCATATGCGATTTCTGAACTCGCGAGTGAACAATTATGTTCTTTTTCGACATGAACGATCTTACTATCGCTTTGCTGGCATTTTCCCAAACGTTTGAAGGCTATTTATAGACAGCTAGATAGGGTCGAAAGAGAGATTTCGTCAATAGTTTGACGTATATACCACCTTTATCTGCACTGTTATTCACTTATTGTTGGTCGACAGATTCTACACATCCCCCGAGTTTGGATCTAATTTGACCATTCCTTCTGCGCTATAAATCATTCATAGCTTTAGTGTATTATTGCACAGTAGCATACACACAAACGTTTGAAGACGAATCTTTTGAAATAGTGATTTTTGAATCCATTTTAATAAATTCCAAGGTTTCCTAAGAAGTGGTTTGAAACTGATGAACTAGATAATGTTATTCCATGCATCGAGTTACAGCACTATCTGTTGAAATATGAATACTGAAGTGATAGACAGTGGAAGTGAAAGTTGAGGTAATAATTCCGCCACTCCTGAAGTCCCCAGGAGAGAAAATATAATGGTCTCTTACTCATTAATGTAAATCTACAGCGTTTCATAGGGTGCTGGAAAAGTATTTGTATACTGTAACAAAGGCTTATGCCTTCGCAAGAGCGTTTGCCAATATCACTCTTGAGGGGACGAGTCAGTGTGGAGACACACTGTCTGCCCAGATAAGGAGGCTGCCGCGGCTGGCGATAAGAAACGCAGAGCAAGTACAAGGTCGGTGCACTCTCCTCTCAGCGGCCTTAAAATTTTTTCTTAGCAAGAAAGCGTCCTAGGAGAGGGAGGAGGCGAAGCTTAGCACTAATGCTGCCGTGTGTGCTTTCCAGCACTGATACAGGCCAGCCTGCTCTGTTATAATTTCATAGAAAAGCTATTAAATTATTAGTTACAGAGTTTATGTTGCATGCTGCGGTTCACGGGCATCTCGAAGGTGACAAGAAGGCGATGTGAAATGGGTACGTAGGTGAAACACATTCAAGGGAAGTTTAAAGCAATCAGTCATTACCAGAGACGAATAGTATATTTATATTCAGGTATTAGTTTTCTTAAATCAGTACACAAGTTAGATTATGAAAGTCTGTAGTTAACTCAGTATCATAGATTACGTGCGTTTTCATAACTGTTTGAAAGTTGTGAAAATGGGCTATCTCTTCATAAAGTTTTTATTCAATTATACAGAACATTCGCAACGTTTTTTGGACCAACAAAACAGTGAGATGCTTACCACACACACCTCATAAGTAATTCGTAGACGAAATTTCAAATATGCGCCCGTGTCAGGGAAACAGAGGAACTATTGTGGGGGTGTTATCGGTAAGGCAACGTAGGTACGCTTCTCAGGTTGATCTCAGAACTTTAGTACACTGTGTGCAATTTCTTACAAATAAGTGTCAAATCAACTTTTAGGAGTACAATCATTTCAAACCGATATAGTTAGAGTACAGACTCTGGAGTGAAAACTTCAAAGTTCCATTGACAGTCAGCAATAATTTTTAAGATGTAATACATATACAAGTCTGGTTTGCCGTCTCAGGGTGAGGTTTCTTCTTCAAATCGTGGCACTGTGACGTGAACCGTTGAACACTGCTGGATCGATGCACGCTCCACTGGATCGAAACACACTCTTACAGGCCGTATGCGCCGACTGCTTGGCGCTTCGGCCAGTCAGATGAGAGACACGTGCTAGTGTGCAGAAATCTGTGAAGTTCTACTATAACTGTCGGTGTTCTTGTGGCCTTGTCGATAGTCGTGTAGTTTGCTGCCATCGCAATACACTGCGCTACAGGAATATTTCTCTACCCTAAGAACATGTAGACATTCTGTGGCGTACTTGACGCTGGGCTGCTGAAAGAAGGGCCAGTACTGTTGTACTGACTGTTAATCAGACTGCCTTCAATATGTGGGAGATCAGTTTGTCCGATGCTGCCTTGCGATCGGTACCGACAGGTAATAACTGCCCACTGTTCTACCATCCAAGCGTATTCGACTAGCAGTGTGAGACAGTTTGAAACGAGACTACCAGGAAAAATACATACATGGAGACGACTCGGTGTCCAAGAGCTAACTGATTTTTGAAGTGTTAGGCATCTCCGAATGACTGCCGACTCAGACACTTTCGTCCTACACTGCGGAGCACAAACCGTAAAATCACCGGCAGTCCTTTGAATAAACTAGTTTTGAATATTAGGCCTCGTGATTATAAAATACACGACCTAATACTGGAATCTATTATCTTCAAAAGACGCTGGATATGGAAACCTCGGACATGTATAACTGTGTTGAAACTTTCCAGTAGTGATTTATTAATATAGGTAAAGCTTAGCGGACACTAAGAAGATCATCCTTCGCTGCTATAACATTTCTAAACTCCGTATAACAGTGTTCTATCCCCATATTCCACTCATGAGCCATTGCTCATCAGCGTGTTGTGTCAGAACAGAAATGTCACAAACAAACCTATTTTCCTGTGAAAAATTATTGTCTCTTTTCCGTGGTCATATGTCCAATGAGATATTTTGCAGTTGCATGATTTCCTCTTATTGAGACGTAAAACATGTTCTGTCTCATCCCAAAGGGGTGCAAAGTACAGTACTTTTCACTATACAAATGGACGACTTAGAGGATAGCGCGGAAGCTACATGAGACTTTTTGCGAACGATGCTGTTGCCTGGATATGAAGTCGCAGCGCTAGAAAATTGTAACGAAATGCAGGAAGACTTTCCCTGATCGATGTTTGGTGGTGGAATTGGAAGTTGAGCCTCAACATAAACATAAAACAATGTAATATATTGTGCATGAATGGGTAGAGATAGTCATTATTGTAGAGTTACACAATTGAAATATAATCACTGGTCACAGTCATTATCATTAAATATCTTGGATAATGTTTGCGGGGAGATTTAAATGGAATAATCACATAACACTATTCACAAGTGAGGCAGTTACGAGACATTCATTTGATAAGTCATCTGGAAGTGTATAATCTCACATTAATTACAAAACACCCTTTCGACTATTCCTTGAATACTGCTCTTCATTTCGGGATCGCTACCAGACAACACTAAATGAGTTTAATGCCAGAATATATCAAATCGAAATCGAACAAGTGCCTGTATTCGCGTATGTCTAACGTTCAGACCATAAGGTTATTTAATTTCAATTTTCTGTGCTTAATACTGCTTTTACATCTGAGCTTTTGACACTCATGCAACTTCTTTTGTCGTTTCCAAACGTCTCCTTTATTTTTTTTGTACGATGTTTTTTTCCTTAGTTATACATTCTTTTACGGATTTACATTTTTCTTCTAGTCACACCTGCTTAGTCAATCTGCACTCAACCTCCTTTTTCACCCGTCTGCATTCTTTCTCCCTCACTTCATGCAATTTTTTTAAATTTTCTTCATTCAGTAATTAAGTCTCCTTTGTTTCCCAATATTTCTATTGACCTTGTCCTTCTTCCTATCGATCTATTTAATCCTTTGCGGACTTCACGACTGTGTATCTCAGAGCTAACCATTCTTCGTCTAGTGTATTAATTTCTCCCGTTTCGGTCAATCTTTGCCTAATGCCCCCTTCGAAACTCTCAATAACCTCTGATTCCTTCAATTCATCCAGGTTCAATCTTCTTACTTCTATACCTGTTCCCACCTTGCTCCGGTCTCTCTAAGTTTTAATCTACAGTTCATAAGTTACGATCAAAGTTGTCTTAAAGTGATTTTTGATTAAAATTATCTTTTGGTATTTGGTACGCACTTACTGTTACGAATGATTTATTATTATCAGCAGATGTTTGTTATCTAGGGTCTGTGTATGCGACTGAGAAAACAAGGTTTTTGTTGCCATTTGCGTTTCGCCTCTCTTTATTTACAACGCATTTTCATATATATATATATATATATATATATATATATAGCAATCTCTTATAAACAGTTCTTGCGTTTATCCTGTCCATGGCCAGTAAACAATGATGAAATTCTACTTCTGTTGACCATGCTGCTGCAGGGAAAAATTATGAGTGTCTATGTTATTAAACTTATGAGAGTTCTCGATGAATGTGGCACCTCCCCCATCCTCCATTTACTCTCTACAAAATTAAGAACTATCTAATTCTTGCAACACTTATATAATATCAGTTGTCTCATGATGTTGAGAGAAGCAGATTATTCCAACTGCATTGTATGACTCTGATTCATCAATGCAGATAAATATTTCATTAATTTTACTTCATTGTCGTAGAATATTTTGATTCACTAAATATAGCCGGCATTTCACACTGAAAATTTGGATGAAAAGAAAATTTCTGATGCTTGTTGAGAATTTTTACAACAGCTGTAGTTGCGAGTCAGTCTGCCAAATTTAGTTTGTCAAACTGAAGGTTCTTTTCAGTGCTAACCTTTCTTAGAAGTTCAATGTTTGTTGTCCTACGTATCCTGAAAACCTGCTCCCATCAGCTGTAACGACCGGTATTGGCCGGCATTGCTTGCCCCAGCCCCCATAAATTTTTCTACTACAAGCCTAGCAAGTTTTCCTATTGAGGCATGTCTGGTGTAATCCCACGCTAATGAGAGAATCAGCAGGAAAACACGCCAATATGTGACCTTGCAACCGATTGAAGCAGACACTGGTATGTCTTCATGTTAAGGGTAATGTTTGTCAGATCACACTCTATATTTAACGCAGGATCTCTTGTCAATACTGTTGCCTGGTCCAACCACAATGACCACGGTGAAAAAAATTGGGTGCCTCCTACAATCAGGGTCTCTGGAGACCAGCAGATTGAATCTAAAGAATATTCAAATGTTTGTAGAGCTTATGGGATTTAACTACGGGGTCATCAGTCCCTAAACTTACAAACTACTTACAAACTAGCTAATACTAAGAACGGCACAAATATCCATGCCCGAGGGGGGATTGGAACCCCCGACCGTAGTGGCCGTGCAGAATGTGACTGCTCGACCGCAGACTGCTCGACCACTGCGGCCGGCGATTGAATCTACTGAGCATCTAAACGACCACTGTGTCAGTGGAGTGCAGTAGCTGCCACTCTGCGACCTTCATCTGGGAGCAGATACAGACATCGCTGCCATTCCATTACTGAGAGGCCATGACTTTACGATTTCCATTGCCGCGACTTCTGAGATTTTGCATTGTGTCCTTGCATCTACATTTACATAGATACTCTGCAAATCATATTTAAGTGCCTGGCAGAGGATTCATTAACCACTTTCATAACTTTTCTCTACCGTTCCATTCTCTAGTAGCGCACGGGAAGAAAGAACACCTAAATCGTTCCGTTTTCGATCTGATTTCTCTTATTTTATTGGGATGGTCATGTCTCCCTAAGGAGAAGTAAAAGGTGGTGATTGAAACTTCGGAAACGGATCACGCCGCAATGAATGAGGTCTTTGTTTTAATGATTTCCACCCCAATTCGTGCAACATTTCCATGACGCTTTCTCCCGGTAACGTGATAAAACAAAACGAGCTGCCATTCTCTGAACCTTCTCAATATCTTCCGTCAGTCCCACCTGGTGAGGGTCCCACAATGGGCAACAGTACTCCACTCCAGGAGAGGACGCAGAAGTGTGATGTAGGCAGTCTCTTTGGTGGAGCTGGTGCATCTTCGAAGCGTTCTGCCAATGAAACGTAACCTTTGGTTCGCCTTCCCCACGATATTTTCTGTGTGTTCTCTCCAGTCAAAGTTGTTCGTAATTGAACTCCTAGGTATTTAGTAGAATATACGACCTTGAGGTTTTACTGATTTATCGCGTAATTGAAGTTCAGCGGATTTCTCTTAGTGGTCGTGTGTATCACTTCACACTTTTCTTTATTTAGTGTCAATTGCCAATTTTCGCACCACGCAGAAATTTTGTGTAAATCGCTTTGCAGTTGCTTTTGATCCTCTATTGACTTCACTAACCGATAAACGACAGCATCATCCGCGAACAGTCTAAGGGAGCTATTCAGATTGTCTCCTAAATTGTTTATAAACCCAAGAAAGAGAAGGGGACATATAATGCTTCCCTGGGGAACGCCAGGTATCACTTCTGTTTTACTCGATAACTTACCGTCAATTACAACGAACTGTGTCCTTTCTGATAGGAAATCGTGAATCCAATCGCACAATTGGGAGATATTCCATAAGCACGCAATTTCATAAGAAGCCGCTTGTGGGGTACAGTGTCAAAAGCCTTCCTGAAATCCAGAAATATGGAATCGATTTTGAGATACCTTTTCAATGGCACTTATCACTTCATGTGAATAAAGGGCTAGCAAGCTGTGTTTCGCAACAGTGATACTTTCTGAATCCGTGTTGACTGCTGGTTAATAGGTCGTTGTCTTGGAGGTAGTTCATAATATTCGAACAAAGCATATGTTCCAAAATCCTACTGCAAATCGAAGTCAATGAGATAGGCCTGTAATTTTGGGGATCACTCCTATTGCCTTTCTGAAGTATTGCAGCAACTTGGGCAACTATTGACTATTGGTTAATAGGTCACTGTTTGCAAGCGGCCTTCAATTCTAATGTTTGTATAGCTTAAGGGACTTAACTACAGGGTCATCAGTCCCTAAACTTACAAACTACTTATGAACTAACTAAGGACGGCACAAATATCCATATCCAAGGGGGGATTCGAACCCCCGACCGTAGTGGCCGTGCAGAACGTGACTGGAGCGCCTCAGTCCCCTCGGCCACCGCGGCCGGCCATCATCAATTCGCCTGGCTACTCCACCTTAGAGAGGACACCAATATATCGATAAAAAATAAATGTACATTCGTCAAGAATATCTTACTATCGATTTGGGACTTTCGGCACATCATCCCGTCCACAACCCGCAACACGTTACCCTGACAACCAGACACCGATGCTGCTAGTCTGAACTTGAAGTTAATAACTGGCACAGTATATACTTCAGTGGACGCCGCGACTGGGCCAGCCGTGCAAGACCCGGAACAGGAACAGGAAACGGCGCTGTAGCGGGCCCGCGATGCGCGCGGCCGGCGCACCTGCCGGTGCCGGTGAGTGGGGAATGGCGTGGTGCACGTTGCGCCAGCGACTGTACCCGTGCTGAGTCACTCGCCAAGAATGCCTCGCAGCGCGAGCAGACACCCGCTTTAAACTCATAAAAACGACGCGGCCGCTCCGCTCCGCACTCGGCGCGCGGCCGCAGCTGCCGCCGGCGCGGTGCGGCGTTTCCGTGACTGCGGGACACGACAGCTGGGCCGAGCTGGGCTGGTGGCGCGCCGCAGCTAGCGGCCGGGCGTCGCGCTGCCGCCGCTGCAGCCACCCGCGACAGAGGCTGCGCACAAGCGGCGTGCGCCGCGTTATTGATGGATGGTTTCATTTTTAAAGGGACTAAACGACTACGTCTATCAGTCCCTTGTTCCAACCGTAGAGATTAGAATAGAAAGCACTACAACGTAGTATAAAACGATATGTTAAAACCCACCAAGCAAAGGCTGTAACACGTCAGGAAATAAAGGAAGAGAAAGGTGGAAAGACGAGACCAGTGTGTCCTGGCCAAGTGACCACAGACAAGGTACTACCTACATCTACATGTACAGGGGATACTCTGCAAATCACATTTAAGTGCCGGGCAGAGGGTTCATCGAAGCACCATTATACTATTTATCTCCCATTCCATTCCCGAATAGAGCGCGGGAGGAAAGAACACCTGAATCTCTCTGTTAGAGCTCTGATTTCCCGTATTTTATTCTGATGATCCTTTCTACCTATGTAACTGGGAGTCAACAATATATTTTCGCATTCGGAGGAGAATGTTGGCGATTTGAGTTTCGCAAGTAGCCCACGCCGCAGCGATAAGCGCCGTTGTTGTAATGATTCCCATGCCAGATCCTGTGTCATTTCTGTAACGCTGTGTCCCCTGTATCGTGACAATACGAAACGAGCTGCCCTTCTTTGGACTCTTTCGATGTCCTCCGTCAAACCCACCTGATAAGGACCCCACACTGGGCTGCAATACTCCAAAAATGGACGGACAAGCGTAGTGTATGCATTTTCTTTTGTAGTTCTGTTGCATCTTTTAAGGGTTCTGCCAATAAAACGCAGTCTCTGGTTCGCCTTATCTACGCCTTATCTACATGTTCTTTCCAATTTAAGTGTGAAGTAATAGTAATTCCTAGGTATTTTGTGGTGTTTACGGCCTTCACAGTTGATTGATTTATCTTGTAAACAAAGTTTAACGGATTTCTTTTCGTACTCATGTGTATGACTTCTAATTTCTCATTATTTAGGGTGAATTGCCAATTTTTACACCATACTGATATCTTATTCAGATCGTTCTGCAATTGGGTTTGATCTTCAGATGATTTTACTAGACGGTAAATGACGGCGTCCTCTGCAAACAACCTAAGAGAGCTACTTAGTTTTTCCCCTAAATCGTTTATGTAAATAAGGAACAGCAGAGGACTAACACTACCCTGTGAAAGGCCCGATATCACCTCTGTTTTAGTCGATGCCTCACCATCGATTACTACGAACTGTGTCCTCTCTGACAAGAAATCCCCTATCCAATCGCAAATTTGGGCCGATATACCATAACCACGCAATTTGATTAAAAGCCGTTTATGAGGTACGGTGTCAAAAGCTTTCTGGAAATCAAGAAATACGGAATCGATTTGCGAACCTTTGTCGATAGCATCCATCTCTTCGTGTGAATAAAGAACTAGTTGTGTTTCGCATGAACGATATTTTCTAATTCCATGTTGACCTTGAGTCAACTGATCGGTATGTTCGACATAATTCATAATATTTGAAAACAGGATATGTTCCAAAACCCTGCTGCAATTGACGTCAATGAAATAGGCCTGTAGTTTAGTGGGTTACTCCTACTGCCTTTCTTGAATATAGGTGTTACCTGGGCAACTTTCCAATCTTTTGGTACAGATCCTTCTATGAGAGAGTAGGGCATCTGGCCGCTTTTGCACATTAAAACCACCTGCCTAAAAGCGGTAGGCGAGCGAGGAACAAATAGATAATGAACACTGTACAAAAAATCAAATTGATCGGTACAATCCACTCTCACGAATAAAATTTAAAACAGCGTCAGCCGTAGAGGTATTGTCAGCTAAAACAGGTTTTAAATCGGCAGGAAGATTGAAATTCCTCCTCTGAGTGGCTAAATCCGGGTATTCCAAGAAGATGTGGACGACTGTCAGACGCGCACCACACCGACACGCGGGAGGATCCTCGCGACGAAGTAGGTGGCCGTGCGTAAGGCCAAGTATGGCCGATACGCTGCCGGCAGAGCACAACAGAGTCTCCGCGCACCGCATCATCAGACGGAATATTTATCTCTAAAAGGGCGGGGGGGGGGGGAGGGGGAAGCCAACGTCGCAGTATGATTAATTTATTGACGAACGGTTTCGATGTGTTACGCCATCATCTTCTGGTCGTATATATTTTACAGTGTGGTCATGTTTTTAAAAAAGATGGAGGTCAATCAGAAAGTGCAACATTGGCCTTTTCGTTTAACCTCCATCTTTTTAAAAACATGTCCACATTGTAAAGTACGAAGCGCGCCCAGAAAGTAAGTTTCGTTTGGTTATATAAAACGAACGGGTACAGATTAAGGGAAACCATACTGTAAACCATCAGCTATTTATTATTTTTCCAAACTTCTACCGGTTTCGGTTATAAACCATATTCGCGGAAGAGAACTAGACAGACTAATTAAACAGGTGCATTATATGCCTCCGTATGCATACTGGCATGCATGTCACACAATAAAAATAAATAAGACGTCACTAGGCATCAAGTCTTGTTTAAAAATATAAAAGCAATGCCAGGCTGTGTGATGGTAAACCAAGGTCTCTTACAAGAGAACCTAACACAACTATTGACCTTGGTTCACCATCACACAGCATGGCATTGCTTTTATGTTTTTAACCAAGACTTGATGCCTAGTGACGTCTTATTTATTTTTATTGTGTGACATGCATGCCAGTATGCATAAGGAGGCATATAACGCACCTGTTTAATCAGTCTGTCTAGTTCTCTTCCATGAGGTTTGGAAAAATAATAAACACCTGATGGTTTACAGTATGCATTTCCTCAAATATCTTACGGTAGTTGAACCTCATCTCAATAAAAATTAGAAAAATATTGATTGTACAAAAATCTACAACTGTTAAACTACTTTTCTACATAGCTTCCGAAATTTTGTAGGCAATTGTCATAGCATGGCACAAGGTTTTGTGTTCCTTTTTCATAGAATGTTGCCGCTTGTGTATTCACCCATGTGGTAACATGTTGTTTCAGCTCGTCATCATAGTTGAACTGTTGTCCACCCAGGACAGACTTTAGATTAAGAAGAGGATTACTGTCAAATTTTTTTTTTTTTTTCACGATGATGCGTGACCTACAACACCGAATGTGACCAAACAATTCTTACGGAAATTTCAATGGGACCTGTTTGATCATCCTCCATACAGCTCGGACCTCTCTCCTAGCGACTTTCATCTCTTCTTACACCTAAAATCTGTCCTTGGTGGTCAACACTTCAACGATGATAAAGAGCTGTCACCACATGGTTGAATACACAGGCGGCAAACTTCTGTGAAGGATGCAAGCAAAAACTTGTGGCACTCTATGACAAGTGCCTACAAAATTTCGGCAGTCATGTGGAAAAGTAGTTTAAGAGTTGTAGAATTTTGTGCAATAAAAATTTATTCTGTATCTGTGTACAATTTCATTTTATTACCAAACGGAACTTACTTTCTGGACGCGCCTCGTATACATGACCCGAAGATGATGGTGTAGCACATCTAAATCAGTAAATCAATCATGCTGCGATCTTGGTTTTTTTCCTTTCCGAGATAATTAATCATTGCAGATCGGCTCCATCCTGCGCTGTCAGCTAATGTCAATCTCCAGTTCCTCTCTTCCGACCAAGGTTTTTGGGGAATTCCTTTAGTTGTGAGACAAAAACAGAACTGCAGTCCTTCACCCAAATATTCCACCCTGGAATCACCTCTCGCCTGTTACCATGTCTCCTGCTACTTGTTTGAAACGAACTGGGCGCTCTAATGGACCAGGTCTGGAAAAACCTTCAAGATGGAAGGGTGCAAGTGAAGTAATTATAGTGAGAACGACACGAGATTTTTCTCGTTCAGAGCTCCTGCACCTCATAGTCCACAACAGTCCAATGCATGTAACTAAAATATCTAGGATTAGTATGTGATAAGATAGCAACCGTGAACACCCGTCTAGTAGCCACTAAACGAAGGCCCTTAGAAGGCTATGGGAACTATTCACAAAGATTGAGTTTGTCCATCTTGTGTATGAGTTCCTGATTTCCTGTTGGCCCTCCTTGCTATAACGTTACATGAATGTGCGACACCAGTTATTTTGTTGTTTCTAACACAGCAAAATACAGATTGCCCTATTGTAAGGGTCCGAGGATGATGGCTTGGTCCATTGAAACTGGTTGCCAATAAGTAATAAAATGAGAAAGCAGCTGACGGTGTTGTTATTCATTACTATTCACAAAGATGTCATCGTCAGGAAAAACGAAAGTAGCATTCTATCGGGCTGGCAGCTTATAAAATTTCGAAAATGAGGTGAGTAGGTAGAAGTTACGTAGAGATTAGTGAATTTCGGTGGAGTACAGGGTTATCAATAGAAAGCCGGCCGCGGTGGCCGAGGGGACTGCGGCGCGCCAGTCACGGTCTGCACGGCCACTACGGTCGGGGGTTCGAATCCCCCCTCGGGCGTGGATATTTGTGCCGTCCTTAGTGTTTAAGTTAAGGGACTAATGACCCCGTAGTTAAATCCCGTAAGCTTTACAAACAAACACACAATCAATAGAAAATCAGTTGGGCGTATTGTAGGAGTAGGTATAATAATGAATAGGAAAATAAGAAAGCGGGTAATATACTATGAACAACGTAGTGATCGCATTATCTTAGCCAAGATATACACGAATAACACACCGACAACAATACTACAATTTTATATGCCAACTTGCTCAGACAAGGGAGAGGAAAACTTGATTGTAATTGAGGACTGGAATTCAGCAGCAGGAAAATGTAGGGGAGCAAAGATAGTAAGTGAATATGGGGCGGGGAAAAGTAAGGAAAGGGGAAGACGCCTGGCATAATTTGGTACATAACGTAAATTAATAATCACGAACACTTGGTTTTAGAATCATGAAAGAATGTTGTGCACGTTGAAGCTACCAGGAGACACCGGCAGATAACATTGTTTTTATAATGGTTAGATTACGATGTCGGAGCCATCTTAGTATTTATGACCTATTGATAAAACACTGAAGAACCTGTAGAATGCTGGAAAAATAAAAAGATGGAACCTGGATAAATTGAAGAAACTTGAGGTTCTTGAGAGTTTCAGAGGTAGTTTATAATACTCTATGTAACTATCGTTGAATAAGGAACATTGAAATATAACCGTAATTATATGCCAGAAAAACTGAGTGGATAGCTTTTCTTTTCACGAACAACTCGTGAAAGCAATAGTTGCAGAAATTCAGATGGAAATATCGACTTTCCTATCTCATCTTCTTCTCCTCTTTCTATAATGTTGTCTCCATGTTCATTTCCCTTGTAGAGCCCCCTCTATAAATACTTGCACCTTCCAGCTTTCCCTTCTTTATTTAGGACTGGTTTTATATCTGAGCTTTTGGTATTCATACAGCTACTTTTATTGGCTCCAAACGTCTCCTTTATTTCCCTGTACTGCTTAGGCAATCTGCATTTCCTGTCAGCCGTTTGTACTCTCTTTTGACTGCCTCATTTGCTGCATTTTTTTTTT
Source organism: Locusta migratoria (assembly GCA_026315105.1). Lineage (NCBI taxonomy): Eukaryota > Metazoa > Arthropoda > Insecta > Orthoptera > Acrididae > Locusta > Locusta migratoria. Next base: position 228,242,496 of record CM048748.1, on the reverse strand, counting down.
TACTTTCTCCTTTCATCAATTAAGTTCAGTATCTCCTGTGTTATCTAAGGGTTTTAGTAGACCTTGTTTACCTGTATGAACCTGTGTGAGCTTTGAGCTTTACTACTTTCTCAGAGCTACCGATTCTTCTTTAATTGTATTACTTTATTCCGGTTTGGTAAATCCTCTCCTACTGCTCTTTTTGATACTCTCCAAAGCCTCTAGTTTCTTCACTTTATGGAGGTTCCATCTCCTTACTTTTCTTCCTCTTCCCAGTTTTTTAAGTTTAAAATTTTAGGTTGGTAGACAATAACTTATGGTCAGAGCCTGTATCTGCCTCACGGGGTGTCTTAAATTTTAAACCTGGTTTCGAAATCTATGTCATAGCTTTAGGAAGTCCATTTAGTACCTTACGAAGTGTCCTGGTCTCGTCCATGAATTCAACCTTCTTTCATTATGCTTAAATAAAGTGTTTGTGATGATTAGATTTTGTTCTGCACAAAATTATACAAGGCGACCTCTTATTTCATTCTATTTCCCCAGTTCATATTCACCTATATTTTTCCTTCCCTCCGTTTCTTACTACCGAGTTCCAGTCCCGCATGATAATAAAGTTTTTTTCTCCCTTTGCTGTCTGAATGGTTTATCTTGTCAGTCAGTGGATAAGAGCTCTAAATCGGTATGGCAGTAGTGATATTTTAAAATCTCGCCGTTTTATCATTCCCTCTTTTCCTTTTATTTTGGTGAGCAAGAAAATCCCTATCAAATCCAAATTACAATTTGCATAGTTGCAAGTGTGTTATAGAGCCCTGTTGCTTGTCACCCTTTCCTGTTCCACATGACATTTGTGCACAAAAGCCACTGACTGTATGTGCAAGTGTATACACTATTCCACTTATACTTATTCCATTTGGTCATTAGGAGCTTGTCTCACAAAACTAGATGTCTCACCTCTTGACGTCCATGTCCGCGGCGAATCAGCCGATCGCATTGAGGCGCTTCTGCTCCGATGCGCGAGGCCGTTTCCAGTCGGGGGTTCGAATCCTCCCCTCAGGCATGGATGTTTGTGTCGTCTTTAGTATAAGGTTGTTCATAAGTAGTTTGTAAGTTTAGAGACTGATGACCCCGCGGTTAAGTCCCATAAGCTTAACAAACATTTGAACATTTGACGTCCATGAACTCTTAACGTCAGGCGCCTACGCAGAGATACAAAAGTTACGCAGGCGCCTACGCAGAGATACAAAAGTTACGCAACAGACGCGTAAAACTTCTCTTCAGAGTTTCGTGGAATTACCAGATTAGTGCACTTTACTACTTGCAAATTATGCTATTTTAATGGCCTACTAAGGTGTAAAAAATTTGATCGTAAGGTCGTTGCCTCCTCTCGCGACACCCGCGGGCCCACGTTTACTGAAGCACGCAGTGCTGATCATGATTGACTCCCGAAAGCTGGGTACAGCATCCTGGTACTGTAAAGTAACACCGGCAGGTGAAAATGACCAGTTTTCGGAATCATATGGCCTTTAGTAACGATTAGCTCGTTTTCAAATGTTTGTAGAGCTTATGGGACTTAACTACGGGGTCATCAGTCCCTAAACTTACAAACTACTTATGAACTACTTAATACTAAGGACGGCACAAATATCCATGCCCGAGGGGGAATTCGAACCCCCGACCGTAGTGGCCGCGCAGACCGTGACTGGCGCGCCTTAGTCAGCTCGGCCACCGCGGCCGGCTAGCTCGTTTTGTGAAACTGCAAGGGTGTGAGAGAAAATTGAAGTACTGCAGTGTATGCAGTAGCTAATGTGTTCCAATATTTGAAATAAGTTTCTGCTGTTATGCACGTTTCGGACGAAATACATCTTAATTTTGTATAATGCAAACACAGTCATTGTATTCTCGTTTACTTCACCTCCACCATAAGAAAAGATACGTGATGCATCAAATGAACATTGGGTACAGGGTAATATCACTCTTATGTCCCTGGGCCTTCAAAAACGCGCTATTTTCGTTTGTTTTGGTCTTTATTACTTCAGTTTATGATGTACAGAGACTTGTATGAGTTACCATTAATTTCTATATCTCTTTCAAAAATTGCTGTCAAATTATTTTAACTATTATTGCCTGTCGTAGAAATTTGAGCAATTGTGTTGACAAAGTAAGGAAAATAAATTTAAAAAAAATATTTAATTGAAATTTATTGGTATGCAGATTTTTAGTTCCTACCTGAACCCTGCAAATTTTGAGGTTTTTTTATGAACGCTATGAGAAAAGAAGTAAGAAAGAGTGAAGAACATACATGAGAGAAAGAAATGCGGGACGCAAAGAAGTAGCGGTGTTCCGTTACCGCGGAATTTTGATTTCCACTGCTGACTCACTTCGTAGTTTTTTTCCATTTTTATAAATATATATTTTTCGAAGCCTTTCAAAGAGTCCACTAATTTTTAATTTTTAACATTTATTTGTACACTAATATTACATTTTCTGTCATACTTGTTTTTCATTTTATGCATAATTTCTAAGAACATTACATACGGCACTTGTTTCTGTTTCTCATGGTATAGCAAAAAAACACAGTTCTCTTTATCAGTTAGGAACATCCGACAACACACACTTTGCATGACCATCTCGTATTATGCCGCTTCTTTTTGAACCGCAATTTGCACATCGTTTCCATTTGCTTTGTACAGGCAAATGCGATTCATTGGATTGTTTTTTGTTCACAGAGACTTTCATTCTAAATGTATTTTTATGGTTTTAGGGTGAGACGGTGGTTAAACAGTGAGTTCGCCGTCGGGGGTTCCAGTCCTCCCTCGGGCATGGGTGTTTATGTTGTCTTTAGGTTAGTTTACCTCAGTTTAAATAGTTTGTAAGCTACGGACTAATCATAAAACAGTTGAGTGCGATAGATTTTCAAATAATTGATTTTCCACAGTGAGTCACCTATACCACAACGGTATACGGTAGTCTTGTGTAGTTCACGAACGAACTAGTTCGGAAGAGCGCGCCCACAGGCGAACTACGCGAATGAGTTCGCAGATCTCTCGCCTCTTAGTTCGTCTGCTCCTTTTCTGAAGACTGACGGGGAACAGCGAGAGGACGCGATAGCGCGCAGAATCGCGTGATACCCTTCTGCCAGTTACCTTCATTTCGAGTTCAGATGCAGCTCAGCTGTAGTTTCATAGTTCACTGCAACAAGAAATCTATTTTAAAAATAAAGTACTACGAGTACTCTGTATGCAAAGTAGTTGAATACCGTTGTATTACCCATTCGTGTAAATAACTGGTTTATTTGCCTAAGTATTTGATGTCAAATTGCCCAAAAATAGGGTTAATAGCACACGCTTTGACAACACTGATTCATTATATTAAAAAAAAAGCTGTCATTAAAAAGAGCTCTTTCAGTAGCGGTAGCAAAAGCCAGGAAGAGCGGACGAACTAGGAGCAGTGGACGACTAGGAGCAGCGGACGATTATGCCAAACGTATCTCGCTTCATAGTTCGTTGGATTCTTTTCCGAAGACCGACGGGCAATAGCGAGAGGGCACGTAGCAGAATTAAAAATCACGTGTTTGCCTTCTGCTGATGAGTCATTTCGAGGTGAGCGTCTGCCTGCTAGACTACATAGTTCAGTGCTACAAAATTTCTGTTTTGATGTGTTGTGCACTCTGCAATATCTGACTAATAAATTCCATAATGCCAAGATATAGAGATAACTCTAAACTTAAAACGCGAGAAGTTATCCATAAACTGTTTCTTTTGGCTTGCATGATATCGTTACCGGCTCAAGCAGCAAGCGCATGAAGCAGCTAGGTGGAGGAACTTCCCCCTCCACCTGAACGCGAAGACCACGCCGCTCAGCCGTCACTGGGAGCGGACGAGCTAAAAGAGCGCACAGCAAGAAGTGATTTCGCAGTGAAATCACTGTGACGCAAAGGGTTAACTGTGTCATGCGTTATCGATGGTCTGAATGAATTTTAATATGTAAGATTCGATTCCATTATACGGAAGAAAGTGCTCAACGGCCATAGGATAAACAAGAGTAGCATCGCCGTAAAAATCTTTTGCTTTTATTATAGCATAATATTTAAAGCAGAAGGATTTCACGGCCAGTACTGTTTGTAGTAATTTAAATATGTGGTCAGGAGTTAATAGGTTGGTAATAGGAAGTAACCTTTTGTGCGCCGGAAGTGGTAGGAGCAGTAGTGGCGCACGCAGTAGGCTACCCTGGCTGGCGCGGCTGCGGCTGCGGCTGTTGCGAGGTTATGGTCGCGTCGCGTCGCCTCGCCTCGCGGCCTTGCCAGCAGCGCTCCGGTCGGTCTGGCCTGCGCATGATCATTACCGTCCATCACGGCGGCGATTTGCGTTACCTTAATAGTCAACTACAACCTCACGTCTCCGCTGATGCGGTACCTTCGGCATCTGACGTCCGACGCCGTTTACATGTTGCAAACGACGGGCCGCGACCTTAAGCGATATCATTATCAATCCAAAAGTCAACACAGTCTCAGCCGACCAGTTGCATAAAATGGTTTACATGTATAAACCTTTACCTAGACTGCAGCAAAATTAATTTTGCCTTCTTCAGAAGAATACCCAATGAAACGTAACACACAAATATGAATAATAGTAAAATACAAAAGTGTTTCTAAAATAAGAAATTAAAATTACAGCATAGGTGAGAATGTACTTGCATAAAGCTCACATTAAAAAAGTTGTTAAATAAAATGTGGCTGACTCCATGTCAATAGATTAAAAAGTAAAATTTAAAAACAATGTCACTTGATAAAATTGTGGAGCCCGTCCACACCCAGGTCGAGTGAGCACTGCGTACTGGCAGAGGCGTAGGAACCCTAGTGCGCCCACACTATACTAGGTGGCGCGAAAGAGGGCTGATGGGCGTGCTCGCAGTCGCGGACGTGAATGAATTTTACAAGGAGAAACTGTGTTTAATATGATACTGACAGAAAACATAAAATAAAGAAAGATGGGAAATAAGATGCAAAGAAATCTGGAGCCGAGCTATGTGGGTGGCAGAATATATATACGTGCGTACACGCAAAAATTGTAGAAAGAAAAGTTAGAAAATATTCAGCGGCCAGACATAATGCATGAAACACAAACTAAAAACAAACAGCACGCACCCGGTGGGAGGGAACGGTACAAACACCACGCACCACAACACCAGAAAACTGTAAACAAGGACGCCACTATCAATCCTTATTGTAATCAATAGAGTTTTTGTTTGTAGAATACTGTGATTCCGTGGTCGCTGTCTATGCTTTCTTAGGAATCCTTATTTGGAGTTGGGAGAGAACTTACGAAGATTCCTGGTTAATTCATACCAGAGTGATGAGGCTACTTAATTCTGTACCATTATATTAAAATTTAGTTTCTTGATACAAGTTTTTTCGGTATTTCATGACACAATTTTTATGTTAGCTCATATATCTATTATTTTTTATTGCTACGTATGCTCTCTGAATCCGAATATTGGCGATGTCGGCCACCGTGATAAAATTATGTCGAACTTTCGTGATTGAACAAATCCATAACGGAACCCACAGCTTTCCTCCAATCTTTGCTGTCTCTTCTCCTCGCCCATCGCCTTCCTTAATCCGGGCGTCACGTCGAAGCCAATATAAGAACACTCCAACTATAACTGGTCGCCACTTCGCCACAAACTAGGACTGTTGGTATTTTTAAAAATGTGGGGAATCCGATATATCTATATTTAAAAAAGTATTAATATCGAACCGATATATATCCCGAAAATATCGATATATCGGAGGTGAAATATTAAAAAATTCGCCTACAAAAATATCGGATGCACATTGTAGATATACTACTGGTTTTAGAGCTGTATATTTAAATATTGATTAAGAATTACACATTCCCCTCTTAGCATGAATAAAGAAAACATTTAATGAGAAAATTTATAACTGGACTTTTCTGCAGATGAAAAGATTGTATTACAATAGTTTTTTTGAAATGTTATGTTGCTAATTTCGGTCTGTTGAGGAGGGGGCGGGAGGTATCTGAGCTCGTAAGAATTTTGTCCCTTTGTGCCCCAAACTTCACCTGATTCTATATATATAGAAACGTAAAGAATCGAATGTAGTACTGGAAATGGTGTGAGGGGAGGGGGGTGCAATGGTGCAGCCCCATATCCCTCTCTGCTTCGCTCTGTGCACTGTCATTACATTCTTTCCACATTAATTGCACAAAACAGTTCTCGAGTCCAGCTTCTTCCACGAAACCGACGAATGAACACTGCTGATGACATGATTCCCAATTTGCCAACAATGTCACAATGAAGACGGCCGATGAGTATGTCCGTCAGTTTCGTCACCTATCGGATTTGTCCAGAACACACTTTGACTGTTATCTTTACACATTGCTGCCAACACCAGCGACGTTACAGTTTCTGTTGTTAGGGCTGAGCGCCAATTATGTCATCAGCGCCCCCTTTACTTTCTCCACACAACCAATGTGAAAGAATGAATGGGATAAAGTACAACACCTCTTCACACAACGAATGTAAACTTATATTCCACTACAGTTTTAAATGAAAAAATTAAATATTCACAGGAAATTTAGAAAAAATGTAATATTAACAAAAATATCGGCAACCGTTCCTTGCATTGTGATATCGATATATCAATATCGCTACGAAAAATATGTATCGATATTTATTGGTATTATTTGATACAAATATCGATATATCGAAATTTTATCAACAGCACTAATGCAAACCAGTAAAGTGCAGATCAAACCATCCACGAAATTTCCGATCTATTTTAGCAGGAAACCACCGCAGTTGTGCACCAACCTTCGACTGAATAGAGTAAACATCCCATGGGAACCAAAAGTGATCTACCTAGCGGTCACCCTAGATAAACAATTTTTTCTGCTCAAGAACATCGAATTACTTACAAACAATGCCAACGCCATGGCCGATCAACTAGTGCCGTTCTTCACCAGTTCCTGCATCAGCGCCGGGACCTCTCTACAAGGCCAAAGGCCTTTCCAAACTTTTGTATGGCAATTATGTCTGGGACCTCGGCAGCAAGTCTCAAATCGTCCGCATCCATGTTCTTCAGAACAAGATACTTCACTACATCCTGGGAGTCAGCCGGTAGGCCCGAGTTGTAAACCTACACACAGAACTCAACATGGACACCATCCCGGAGGTAGATAAGCTACGGGACACCTTACGTCAATACTAACTTTGGGACGAACAATACCTTGGCTTTGGTATAGGTACCGGGTCCCATGTTCACTGATATTATACAATTATAACTAAGACACAAACTAGGGTACCTTATGAACCAATATATAGGCTCTTATAAGTATACTCCAAACGTATATTGTAAAACTTAAACCCAATCCTCTTATACGTAAACTACGTACACAAACTAGGGTACCTTATGAACCAATATATAGGCTCTTATAAGTATACTCCAAACGTATATTGTAAAACTTAAACCCAATCCTCTTATACGTAAACTACGTACACAAACTAGGGTACCTTATGAACCAATATATAGGCTCTTATAAGTATACTCCCAACGTATATTGTAAAACTTAAACCCAATCCTCTTATACGTAAACTACGTACACAAACTAGGGTACCTTATGAACCAATATATAGGCTCTTATAAGTATACTCCAAACGTATATTGTAAAACTTAAACCCAATCCTCTTATACGTAAACTACGTACACAAACTAGGGTACCTTATGAACCAATATATAGGCTCTTATAAGTATACTCCAAACGTATATTGTAAAACTTAAACCCAATCCTCTTATACGTAAACTACGTACACAAACTAGGGTACCTTATGAACCAATATATAGGCTCTTATAAGTATACTCCCAACGTATATTGTGAAACTTAAACCCAATCCTCTTATACGTAAACTACGTACACAAACTAGGGTACCTTATGAACCAATATATAGGCTCTTATAAGTATACTCCAAACGTATATTGTAAAACTTAAACCCAATCCTCTTATACGTAAACTACGTACACAAACTAGGGTACCTTATGAACCAATATATAGGCTCTTATAAGTATACTCCCAACGTATATTGTGAAACTTAAACCCAATCCTCTTATACGTAAACTACGTACACAAACTAGGGTACCTTATGAACCAATATATAGGCTCTTATAAGTATACTCCAAACGTATATTGTAAAACTTAAACCCAATCCTCTTATACGTAAACTACGTACACAAACTAGGGTACCTTATGAACCAATATATAGGCTCTTATAAGTATACTCCCAACGTATATTGTGAAACTTAAACCCAATCCTCTTATACGTAAACTACGTACACAAACTAGGGTACCTTATGAACCAATATATAGGCTCTTATAAGTATACTCCCAACGTATATTGTGAAACTTAAACCCAATCCTCTTATACGTAAACTACGTACACAAACTAGGGTACCTTATGAACCAATATATAGGCTCTTATAAGTATACTCCAAACGTATATTGTGAAACTTAAACCCAATCCTCTTATACGTAAACTACGTACACAAACTAGGGTACCTTATGAACCAATATATAGGCTCTTATAAGTATACTCCAAACGTATATTGTAAAACTTAAACCCAATCCTCTTATACGTAAACTACGTACACAAACTAGGGTACCTTATGAACCAATATATAGGCTCTTATAAGTATACTCCCAACGTATATTGTGAAACTTAAACCCAATCCTCTTATACGTAAACTACGTACACAAACTAGGGTACCTTATGAACCAATATATAGGCTCTTATAAGTATACTCCAAACGTATATTGTAAAACTTAAACCCAATCCTCTTATACGTAAACTACGTACACAAACTAGGGTACCTTATGAACCAATATATAGGCTCTTATAAGTATACTCCCAACGTATATTGTGAAACTTAAACCCAATCCTCTTATACGTAAACTACGTACACAAACTAGGGTACCTTATGAACCAATATATAGGCTCTTATAAGTATACTCCAAACGTATATTGTAAAACTTAAACCCAATCCTCTTATACGTAAACTACGTACACAAACTAGGGTACCTTATGAACCAATATATAGGCTCTTATAAGTATACTCCCAACGTATATTGTGAAACTTAAACCCAATCCTCTTATACGTAAACTACGTACACAAACTAGGGTACCTTATGAACCAATATATAGGCTCTTATAAGTATACTCCAAACGTATATTGTGAAACTTAAACCCAATCCTCTTATACGTAAACTACGTACACAAACTAGGGTACCTTATGAACCAATATATAGGCTCTTATAAGTATACTCCCAACGTATATTGTGAAACTTAAACCCAATCCTCTTATACGTAAACTACGTACACAAACTAGGGTACCTTATGAACCAATATATAGGCTCTTATAAGTATACTCCCAACGTATATTGTGAAACTTAAACCCAATCCTCTTATACGTAAACTACGTACACAAACTAGGGTACCTTATGAACCAATATATAGGCTCTTATAAGTATACTCCAAACGTATATTGTAAAACTTAAACCCAATCCTCTTATACGTAAACTACGTACACAAACTAGGGTACCTTATGAACCAATATATAGGCTCTTATAAGTATACTCCAAACGTATATTGTGAAACTTAAACCCAATCCTCTTATACGTAAACTACGTACACAAACTAGGGTACCTTATGAACCAATATATAGGCTCTTATAAGTATACTCCCAACGTATATTGTGAAACTTAAACCCAATCCTCTTATACGTAAAGTCTAGATCGTCTTTGATGATGGTACTTCATCCACATTGTGTCCTCAAAAAGAGAGAAAGAAAGCCTTGTGAGACAGTGTGCATCGTCTCAGCAGACTGTCAGTCGATTAATGACAGTATACATAGTTTCGTCAGAGCGTACCTCTTAGCTCGATATAGTGATCTGCAGTGCATCAAGACTTGTATACGTATTGATAGTTTGAAATTATCGTGGACTGTCGAGAGAACTTTGAAGTATTCACTCAGATGCCTGGACTTCATTATTCTGGAATGGTTGTACTTATCCAGAGCCCAAAGTATTCATTTGTTTTGTAATTAATTTCGTATGTTTCTCAAGTTGTGGAATCTTTCTGCTGAAGTGTACCAGCGATGCGTTGTCAGTAGCAACTCCACATCAGTTGCGATATACATTCTATTTTGGGGAATGTCGGGTAAGATGGTGACATTAACGTTTATTGTATTTTTTCTGGCTCTTACGTTGAAATCAGATATTTTATTTATGGAAAAACGATTGCTAAAGGTATCTCCTTTGTAATAAAGCTCTTAAACGTTTCCTAAGACTGAATTTTTTTAGCTACATCTGTTTTTTAAGTGACAGTACCATTCGTCGACTTGTCCTACATGTAGGGTAAGATGACGAAATGAACATTTTATTTGGAAAACAAGACTTTTATTGATGCTTATCTACTTATCAAAAGGGACACAGGCATAACATTTCTCCTTTGCAACCCTGTAATTTATGCCCGTACGCTGAGCAAAGCCTACTTCGTCAACATGTCTTTTTTTACACAGTGACCTAAAGTAGCTTCAATGAAGGTGAACTTCCTAGCGGCGCCTTTAACAAGCTTACCATTTTTTACACGCTGCATTGCCTCTTGCAATGATTCCTTGCTCCATTTCTGTCACCCTGTCTTCCTTATGAACTGCATAATTCGTCATCTTAACCGCAGTCGACATTTTGGATTCAGACTTAAACATGCACACAGTCTTACACAATAAATTCATTAAAACTTCAGTAAATGCACAATATTTAAGATGAATCAACTACTATTCATTAATAACAATTATTACTTGCATGAAACTTATTTGAAACGCAAGAAAAGTTGTTACAAAAACAGCATCCACGTCCTAGCCTCTGTTTTCAACAAAACAAAATGATCGATCAGTTCAGTTTAAAGAGACACGACTGCAGGGCGCGCTAAGCAAGCGGTACCATAGTGCACGTTAAAGAATCTGTAGATTTATCGGAGAAATTCAAAATCCGTCATCTTACACTCCTCGGCAACTTACCCGACCTTCCCCTACTTAACGAATGTATTTTTACTTCAACAGTGAAACGTCAATGAACGAGGCAAATAACTAGTATTCGTACGCAACTGTATTTATGTAACCAAAATTAGAATCCGACGGTCTTGCAGATTACTAGTTATCATCTAATTTAATTTATCGGTAGACCTAAAAATGATCCGCCCACACCATTTGGTGGCACTCTACCTACGTAACACACCGGTGGATTTTCACCGTCGTCTTCTAATTCTTCTTCTTCTTCTTCTTCTTCTTCTTCTTCTCCCACGGGATCAGGTCGAGTGGAATATCGGGAACTGCCGGTTTGTAGTCTAGGTAGTGCTTCATCAAATGGTGGGGCAGATAAACTAAATTAAAAATCACCAAGTTGGTGAAAACTAGTTGTCTTTGTGGACATTAAGTTATAATCTCGATTGCGTACAAACCTTTGCTTAGGGAAATTAGCTGTTTGCCTGGTTCGTTGACATTGGACCATAACAGGTTACTCAATACCCATAGGTCAGGCCGCACCGCCAGCCGAAAAGAGTGGAGACCGTATTCACTGCCACACCAGATAAAGTTGGAGAGAGGGACGTTTCTCTTTGGAGGAGGCACACCACTGTGCTGCGTCCGAGTTTACGATAACACAGAGAAACACTGTGCGAGCCCCATCCGGTCTCAGATCTTCGAATCTCTACCATAATGTTATTAGTACGGATGTTGCTATCACATGTCTGCAACATAGCTTGCTGGCTTCCATCAACAATTAATAGTCAGTACAATTCGCGATAGTGTACTTGGAGTCACATTTTCTATTTCGCTTTTAAGTCACTGGCGGTGTGAGCAGTCGGTTCCACGAATCCACCAATACTGTTGTAATATTTTTTCGCTGAGCTTGATTTTGCGTTCGTGTCCATTAGTTCTTCTGGATAACCACATTCTTGGCACATATTTGTTATAATTCAATACTACTCTCTTGTGTATGGAGGCTCTATCATTCACTATTCGTACTTTTTCCGTGTATTTTACCTTTCCTATTGCAAAACGGTTGTTTGCTAAAGAATTCAAAATTGTGTGCTTAGTTATTTATAATTCTGTAACAATACCAAGTCGTTTTCAAGTGGCTTCAGACGAAATATACATTTTGATGTTTTACGTTGTTGCCGGTTACTTTGACTTATCTTTCTTCATAACATTCCTCTTTTTGCATAGTCAGCGTGGTTTCACGGATTTGGCATATTACCTATGAAGTGGCCGGATACCCTTACTTTCGTCAATCCCTTTCCCTTGGGAGGAAATGTTTGTAGCTCAATTGTCTGCGAATAGTAAGCGAAAGTCTTCTAGAAGTTCGCGAATCGCGTGAATGAGGCGGGTATCAGTCCGGTATTCACCTAGTACGATGTGGGAGACCGATGACACGCCCGCCAACTTTGTTAATCCGAATGGCGGATTCGATCCGGGTCCAGCATTCATTTCCGTCTCGGCAAGCGTCGCTTTAAACCGCATAGCGGTTATCTGCCTTCCACAGCATTAACGCTGCCAATCTTAACATTCTCAGTAAAAGAAATGGTCTGATGTCTGCGAAGACGGCCGCGGTGGCCGAGAGGACTGAGGCGCTCCAGTCACGGTCTGCACGGCCACTACGGTCGGGGATTCGAATCCCCCCTCGGGCATCGATATTTGTGCCGTTCTTAGTCTTAGTTAGTTCATACCTAGTTTGTAAGTTTAGGGACTGATAACCCCGTAGTTAAGTCCCATAAGCTATACAAACATTTGAACAAAATTTGTCTGCGAACAAAAGATGAACAGCTGAGAATTTCTTCATGTGACAACAGAGAAATCGTTACAGGCAGCACTGCTGATCCTATTCTTCGGCAAACAACAATTTGACATGGGATTCCTACGACATATGAAAGGTACTACAAGATTAGTTAAGATAAAAATGTAGATGCTAAGAGTTGAAAACTGAACCAGTAAGCGATCTAATAAATGACGAATACAGTCTGTAATGGAAGGACAATGCCACGCAGAATGGCTGCGGGGTATAAAGAGCCATGCTGCAAATTGTGCGGCAGCTCCCGGTCGGAGGTTCGTGTTTTCTCCTGGGCCTGGGTGTGTGTCTTGTTCATCGCACAACTTGAGTTAAAGTAGCTTTTAATTCTAGGGATCGATGACTTCCGTAGTTTGGTCCCTTAGTTTTGAAAACCCTTCAACAATTGCAAGAACCACGTGAAAATTTCACGGCAGCGATTACCATTACATGGCACGAATGAAGATGTCGATATTTGGTCTCGGGGATGAATTGTCAAATAGCGTAGTATATTATGAAACTTAAATCGTTCATTTTCATCAATATCGCTCACATCTAAAATAAGTTTTCTCTCTATTTATTTGACCCGGGAAACGTTTTGGGGGGAAACTGGCTATCAAATGTTGAGCTTCAGTCAAATGCTTGTAAATCTATTGGACCAAACTGCGTGGTCATCTATCCGTGAGCTTCAGTCCACGTTACTTGCACATTGCAGTAAGATCATTAGAAGTTTGCAAACGTTAAAAGAAGGGAAGGAAGAAGGATATGAAAGAAAGGATTGACAGTGGCCGCGTTTGGGCATTGATATTAAGCAATGGCGACAAGTGAAAATGTGAGCCGGACCGGAAATCGAAACCGGGTCTTCCGCTTCGGGCCAGCGGTCGCCTTAACCACTTGGCCACCCGTGCTCACCTCCTGTCCGTCTCAAATTCCCACAAGTCGCACGTTATATTTGTAGTGCCCCTATCGTCCATTTCCTCTTACACTCGCCATTACGGATTCCCGTGCGAGGTCAATCGTATGACCGCATCTGCGGTGAAATAACTGAAGCTAACGCCGTCGTCGCGTTTAATACTTATTGTATTGGTGTGGTGTCTGTTCTTTCGGACGTCCGAAAGGACAGACACCACACCAATACAATAATTATTAGAAGTGTTGTTGATAGTGGCCTTCTAGAAAATGAACAGAAGAACACATTGGTCACACTGTCAAGAGTGTGTCGTGTTGGGGGTTTCTCGAGTCGCGACCTGCGCCGCCTGAGCGGATGCGGCGGAAGTAAAACGCAGAGCGTAAACAGAATGTGGCGCGGCAGCGTCGGCCCGCGGCTGGCTGCGGCTGCGGCTGCGGCCGATCGCCACTTAGCGCGCCTCGCCTCACCGCGGCCGGCGTGCCTAATGGCGGCGCGCTCGCTACGTGGCCGGATTCGCCGAGGTATTTTCGGCAGGATGTGCCGGCGGCTGCGCCTACGAGACCTCACTGTGTTATGAAGGCGATCCGCGCAGGCACGCGGCCCACTCCTCCTGTTCCTGTCCCCCCACGCCCACCCCCTCTGCCCGCCCCTCCCCCTAGCTCTCATCCCATGTTCCAAATTGCTAGCGTGACAGAAAGTTGGCAACACTGCTGCCATACCCGCCACCACCGCCGACTGACGTCCTGTTGCCCGCAGACGACATGCGTCTTTCTTATGACCGAAGCTGTATCAAAGTTCCGCAATTTACTTATTTCCGTTGGTGCATACTGTACCAGATTTCCAATCTGCGCAGTATCCATTACCATTTCTTCCAGAGGTGCTAGTCCTGTGGAGTTTTGAATGTAGAGATGAGGAACTGGCGGAAGTGAAGCTGTGAGTCGCGAACAGGTATCTCAGTTGGGATAGCAATTGCCTGCAAATTGCAAATTTCGCAGGTTCGAGAACCGTACTCTGTTTTAATTTAGCAGACAGTTTCATTCATTTCGTTCTTCTCAGTCGTCACCTGTACCGCACTCACTCGCACCTTCCTCTCACTCAATGAGAAACTTGATGGCCCACCAATCTATGTGGCTGCAGCTGCAGATGAAACTGGATTAGTCATTAATTCACCAAAAGAGTAACATCTGTCCGTGGATGCCTGTAAACTGCTATGGTCATCAGTCCCTAGACTTACAAACTACCTGAACTAACTGACACACACCCATGCCCTAGTGAGGACTCGAACATCCGGCGGTCACTGAAACTAACAGCGGCTATGCCAGTGGTGTGTTAACCATATGCCTATACGCCCCTAAAAATTGACTTCGTTAGTACAAATTTTAGTTTTACGCTTTAGTATAGTCATTATTTTCAGAGGTCGGCTGGGACAATGTAATACTAGACAGAATCATCCCGTGCTTTAGCTCAATCTGTACGTGCTATTAACGGCTATTTTCTGGTACATTGAAGAAATCAACAGTTTTTATGTTCATTTATAGTCCGTCAGTGATGTCAATGACCAATTAAATACGAGAAATCTCAGTTTATACTCCTTTCAAGGAAAACATAAAGGTCCTCATTGCCAAAACTACAAGTCGACCTGATATTTACACGTTCCATTTTATGAGTCTGGTGCAGAATGTGCTTACTGCTGCACACTGTTCTGCGGTGCACCTGCAGATGTGGTTGTAGAAGCACACTTACAGGGTCTTAAACTGATTCTCGAAGGGAGCATGCAAGTACGGTTGCGTAATCACTCATTCATCCCTTTCTAAGCAAAGCTTGAAAAGAAGTGTACTTTTTCCATATTCGTTCATTGTTGATAACTGTGGCATGATTGTTTCTTGATACAGTACGACAGCTTTGTGAGACATTTAGTGTGAGAAGAAGCCTTTACAACTAACATTAATCACTTTGTTGTTGTGCGTAACTAGTTGCAGTGAACGCGGGAAGAAGAAATGGGGGAACCATAAAGGAGGCCATAAAATTTCCTATCAGAAAGTTACGTAAACATTATACGTGTTAAAGAATAACAGAAGGTATTCAGAAGAAGTAGGTACTACAAAACGTAGAGTATGGCACGGCGGAAGTTCCATCAGTTCAAAAGATGAATTAAAAAGGTCCGCAAATGATAGGGATTAAAGTAAAGAATAAATTGTGTATTTTAATTTATTACCAATGGAATGATGCTTGTAGAGGTACCTAATGAAACCTCAAAGTAAACGAATTAACTACGCATTAAGTTTTGAAAATTGATGTCTATAACAAAGGAAATCACTTATAGACGAAAATGTTCAGTTTGCGGACCAGGGCGGATGCAGTAAGTACTTCGCCACCCTTGCACAGAGGCTCGACTGACTAAGGATGTATCCTGGCACGCCTCCCCCGTCTATCCTGTTCTCATTTCCGCTTCAGTCTATTGCATACGCTTTCTAAAGCTGACCATCCACAGTGCCAAGATGGGATTGGGGTTATCATTTGTGCATATGGTTAGTGAGCGGGTGAGCCAGGTTCGATTACTAGGCTTGATACAAATTGTCATTCATTATTTCAGTCCGCATACATACATCACGGAAGTTAGGTATTTTAAAATCTCATAGTTTCATTTAGTTAAATCTTCCGTGTCTGAGTTTCTGGCAGTATTATCCGTTTCATTCGATGTTTAGGTGCTGTAAGTATGAGAGCCTGTGCAATGATGCTCCAATTTAAGCGAACTTCGAGTAGGATGAAGTGGAGATGACAGTACGGATTCAGGACGGAAGCGTTCCAGATTATATCCCCGAGGTTGTGCAAAGGCATTGTGCTAGAGTGGCGTTTTGGTCAGCGCATCTGCCCAGAGAGCAGGGGGACTGTGTTCCAGTTACGGCATCGGTTCAAATTTCCATTCAGCGTTTCAAAGTATACTTCGCCGTTAGAGTTTGCTGACCGCACTGTACCAGACAATAATGAATTGTACCCATACACTTCCACCAACTCAGCGTACATTGCTGCAACTTTGTTTCTTGTCATCTGCACAATTCAAATTGACACACGACACATTGCGTTATTCGTGGACGTCGCAGGTATAGCGATGTGGTATGTTACTGCGGCGCGCGAAACATTTATAGCCGGTCTGCAACTTACCTAACTTCAGAAATCGTGAGAAACTTTTGTTGCCGGCCGCGGTGGCCGAGGGGACTGCGGCGCTTCAGTCACGGTCTGCACGGACACTACGGTCGGGGGTTCGAATGCCCCCTCGGGCATGGATATTTGTGCCCTCCTTAGTGTTAGCTAGTTCATAAGTAGTTTGTAAGTTTAGGGACTGATGACCCCATAGTTAAGTCCCATAAGCTCTACAAACATTTGATTTGAAACTTTTGTTATTACTTCCTTGCAAATGTTCAAATGTCTGTAAATCTATCGGACCAAACTGCGGGGTCATCAGTCCGTAGCTTACAAACTACTTAAACCAACCTAGGTAAACTAACCTACGGACAAACACACCCATGCCCCAGGGAGGACTCGAACCTCCAAGGCGAGCTGCCGCGCGCTCCGCAGCGAGGTGCTACTTCACCGCGGCTACTTCCTTGCAATGCTGAACTGTTTCTTAAAAATGTTTGTGAAGCTATGGTATCAAACGGCAATGACCATCTGTCCCTGACTTAGAAAACACTTAAACTGAATTATGGTAAGAACAACAGACACACACCCACGCACCGATGGGGAGGAGACGCGCTCTCCGCAGCGATCCATCTCGGAGCACACGGTCATTCCCGCGTGGCAGTTAAGCGTTCCTTGATGCCACAGTTCCAGATATAACAACATGTCGAGGAGTCTGTTCCATCCAAGGAATAACAGTTTTTTCCGTTGTCTTAACAGGAAGATAAACAAAACAATTTCGCTGCGAGATGACAGAGCAGGGCTTTGTACCGGGAACACGATAAAAGCGTAAAAAAGTGGAGACGAAAATATCGTTCGACTCACAGGAATGCCAATCAAACAAAGATCAGATCGTATCCATAATAATCGCGTCCGCCCACGCAGGGTGCCTGCGGCGGGGTCGCGGCTTCCGCTGACCCGAGAGACGCCTGTCCGGAATGTCATTAACAGAAAGGCGCGGCCGCCGCTGCTATCGTCCCCAGACGCCGCGCGACAAGAACGAGGCGCGGCGCGGCGCTATCGCCGGCGCGTGGGTGGCCGCCGCCGATATTTCTGGCACAATTAGCCGCATTTTCTCACCCGCGGCCGCCGACGCCGACGCCGCCACCGCCCACGCGCACCCCGCAAGAAAAGCGCGTAACGCCGCCAGCTACTCGAGCCGCCCACATCTTGTTACTGAAGCTCAAACTGCTGCCCACAAAGCGGCAGTGGGAATGTTGGGGTGAGCAGATGCCTTTCCGTGCTGGAAAGCAGAGGTCGAGGAAGAGAGACATGATTCACGTGCCAGCCTATATCAGTCCACGCGCAGCAAATCTATCGAGGATAAGCTGCGCGAAACTAAAGGAGAAAAAAGCCGCACACATTGGCAGCACAAATATGTCATTGTAATACCCAAATAAGACTGAGCCATCCTAGGTGTCTGGACGGTGAAAGTCGGACAGGCGCCGACAGATGGTTCAAAACCGGACGAGACAGTAATGTCAGTAGAGGCAAGGAATGAAGAGTTGCAAGACTTCCCCGCCTTGTGCGAGGCAAGGTTCTTAGGAATAAGGTGTTTAGAGATGATTGCCTCGCTACCTTTCCATCAAAAAATGTTCAAATGTTTGTAAAGCTTATGAGACTTAACTGCGGGGTCATCAGTCCCTAAACTTACAAACTACTTATGAACTAAGTTATACTAATGACGACACAAACATCCATCAAAGTGGTCTTATAAGAAAAGTGGTGAAAAAGAGGTGGATAACATGAGTAGTTAGAGCACCACTTGTAGAGTAATTTAAAAAAAATTCCGAAGGAAAGAATTATTACTAACGAGTAGCAGTGGTTTTGTTAGTAAGTATGCTCCGCCCACGTCCATGTCGTGGGATGGGTACTGGCCTCCCTTCAGGAGACTTAGTGTCATTTGTAAATGACAAACAAACCAATTCATACTTTTGTTCATCTATTTTTACTATTGAAATTTTTGTACATATCTAAGAGGGTTGTGTTGTTTACTTTTGCGCCGTCTCTAATGACCAAGCTGTCGACGGGACGTTAAACTCCAAGCTTCCTTTCTCCTTTAGTTTTGCGCAATTAAGCAATTTATTCAATTATTTTTAAAAATGACGATGTGACCATCGTATAGGATTAATTAGGCCAAATCTCTGCAATTATTTGTAGCGCTTAATATTTGCGCATCGTCGTGCTTTGACCCCAGCTTTTATAGACAATATTTTCTGGTTATAATGAAACATGTGGTGATGGGTAAACTAATCCTTCTGTTCAAAAATGCTTCGCACATTTTAAACATATATTATAAATATCAGCAATAAATGAATAAATAATAATAATAAAATATTGTTACACTAGATCATACACGAAAATCAAGATGAAAATTATGAGTGAGTGTTGACACAAGACAAGAGTGCACCTATCGTGGAAGCAGTGCATGAAAGTGAGACAAGGTGAATGTGTATTCAAGAATTCTGAGAATAAAAACAGAATAAACGGCATGCATTATTGAGTTACCATCAGGAGCAGTATCCACCTCCGTAGTCCAGTGGACAGCGTGGTGAATTGCCACGCATGAGGCCCCGGGTTCTATATTCGGTCGGGTCGGAGATTTTCTCGGCTCGGGCACTGGGTGTTGTGTCGTCCTCGTCATAATTTGATCATCACTGACACGCAAGTGACCATAGTGGCGTCACATAAAGACTTGCACCAGGCAGGCCGAACACGAGCCCGGTTGGGGTCTAATGGCCATAAATGGCACACGAAATCATCAAGGGAAGTTCAGTCATTTGTAATCATTTTTTGCAGAACGCACATTAACATCCTTAAATCGTCGGATGCGGTCGTGACGTCGTCGCTGTAGGTCGTGGATCGTATGATCTGTTGCTGCGGACCAAGATGTTCACTATCGTCATCACGATCTAAAACCTCCCCGGTGCTGAAATTAGTGACGCAAAACCCTATACAAAAATAATTACTGTAATAAGGACGACGGTCTGCGTCCATTGAAATGTACCAAATTTTTCTCAAGTCCACGGTTCCAAGAGAGCTCCAACGGTTATAAAGTGGCGTGTCGTGAGTTAACCTCTTCATTTCGCGCACATGGAGTGAAGATCCAACATGAGGATTATAGTAAAATTACGTCTGTCGTTGTTCACTTTCAGATAAATATCTGATGGTGAAACAAACAGGGTTTACTTCACAGCACAAATGCACACAGACATAAATTGAGGGGCAGAAGACGGAAGCAGATAAACCGTCTCCAACAATGGCAGTTACGAGATTGCCCTGCAAAGCTGCTCCCTAAGCCACGTGACCGTTGGGAGAAGAAACCTCCCTCTACAGTTTAGGCGCACGCGAGTCTGACTAGCCAATCGTAGACAATGTTAGGTTCCGGTGCCAGTATGTTTACTGCGCTTCGAAATAAGCCAGTCACTTGCGGACGCAATTGTAACAGGAGACCGTTGCAACTTTTAGCCTGTGCTGCCGATTACGTCTGGCCGTCCCAGCTTAAGAATGGTCACTGCTTCGCGCGTAAAGCGCGGGGTCAGTGTTCGTCTGGAGTGTTGGCGCCAGCAAGTTGCGGAAGAGAAAGCGCCTTTCTGCACGTAGGCCCGTCTCCAGGGACTGGGCCGTGTCGTATTGCGAACGCTCGCTGCCCAACGGGGGCTGCCCGAACTGGCAACGCCCCCCTCCCCCTCGCCAGTGCAGTGAATACTTCCTCTGATATCAACAGCCGTCGGCTCTGCTAATAACCACGATGTTGAGTCCGATAGATTTACAAACATTTGAACAGTTCGAAGCAGTTGAGTAACGATTAACCTTGAAGGCCTGAAGGTAATCTGTCACGTAGATGACAACAACCATTATCCAATAATGTATACTGCAAAACGACATATTGACCATAGCTGTCTATTTTTTCTCAATGTTATCGGTTTCGGTCATTTTACCATTATCAAGCGTTAGCTAATAGCTATGGTCAATATGTCAATTATGTCAAAGCTGTTATGCCTCACCTATTCACCTTTCTAATAGTTTCCTTAGAAAGATATATTTAGAGGACCTTATTACTTCGGTGTCGGTGTACATATTGTTTGTGAGTCTAAAGGAGTACTGAGGTTATCAGTCCATACACTTAGAATAACTTACACTAATTTAAACAAACTTACGCTAAGGACACACCCATGAACGAGGGAGGATTCGAAGCTCCGACATCGAGCAAAGCGCCTTAGAAATGTTCAAATGTTTGTGTAGTCTATGGGACTTAACTACGGGGTCATCAGTCCCTAAACTTACAAACTACTTATCAACTACCTTATACTAAAGACGGCACAAATATCCATGCCCGAGGGGGGATTCGAACCCCCGACCGTAGTGGCCGTTTAGACCGTGACTGGAGCGCCTCAGTCCCCTCGGCCACCGCGGCCAGCAATACGTACACCCACCTAGCTGCTGGTGTCGTGAGTATTTCGCAGAAAAGAATTTCCAGCATCAGAACACGCTACGGTTTTTTCATCGGTGAAATACTACCTAATCATATCAATGAGATAAAAAATAAGAAAACTAATAAAATCAACCATTAAATTTACTTCAGAAACAGGAGACCGTTTAAGCTACTTTTGTTATTATAAGGCTGAATGCATGTTTAGCACGTGATCTTAATTCATGATGGACCAGAATGAATCATGAGCACGATCTATATTAATCTGTCATGCTTCCCTGAATCTTTACATGCAGTGTCTCCAAAATGATTGACGTCATTCATTTGGCTCTAATTATACTGAAGAAATTATCTGCATTCTTATATTATTTGTCAGCATAATGGAGGAAAGACGATTATTAGTTAAGGAAACACAGTTATCTCTCTCATGACTCAATGACACATATACCCTCGACTTTACCTATTAAAGATGAGTGATTACATGACGCAAACAATACAAGAAGAAAAGGCCAATCGTTTGTCTTCTATCACGCTTACCTTCGTCTACTACAAAAATACGTATTGCTGTTAATCTAACCCCAACTTTGCCTAACCTGAAATCTAATCGTCCATTCTTCGTTGCTGACCCAAAACTTGCCATCGTATGCTGTCAACAACTGATTCGACGACATGGTTGCAGACAACACTATCCAGTTGCATAATACGAACGCCCTTGCTTCATTTGCGAGTAGCATATACATGGAGGCTGCTACTCTCATATGTCTCTGTAGGCCACAGATGCTGATAGTCCACTATCGCTGCACTGCTCAGTGAAGGATGGAGGACTATCTCGAATCAATGCAATTTACTATTCACCGAAAACTTATTTTGAATATGAGAAACTGCTCTACAAACCAGACTGTACGATTTCTTAGCGGCTGGTCATACACTGCTAGCTACCTAAAATGCAACACCAAGGAGTACCGAAGATATCACATCCAAAATTATTTAGGGTATCACACTTAGTACAGTCCACTCTGTATTGAGACAGAAATCACTATTGAGTGTTGTTGCCGTAGCTTGTTATAGCCGCTGATACTCTCCTCAGCATCGAATGAAAGAGGCTGTTGGGGTGTAGCAGGCCATGCCGCATATAGCCAAAGCCGTAATACTGTGGGAGCGGCCGTTTTATCCCAGGCTAGTCGTACTGCAATCACTGACCGGACTTTTTTTTATACGCAAGACATTGGACTGAAGACCATAATAACAACAGCAACAACAAGGTACTTTCCATAGACTTGCATCTTCAGGTTTTGTATTTCCTTCTTCTTAAGTACCACAGAGACACTTTTGCAAAGATATACAGATTTGCGACTACTTTTTCGACTGACTGCATGTATTTTGTACAATTTTCATATACGAGTCTGTGATTGACACAAAAGAGGTGATTGTTGTGCGTGAGTTTGCAAGTGTGTGCTCGAGCGCACGCGCGCGCGCGCTTGTGTGTAAGGAATTCAAGATAAATGTTACAGGCACATACTTTTTGTATAACAGAATGTCAATATTTTCCGAAACAAGGTGTAGCAGTAACAAATATACAAAATATATGTATTTTCTAGCAGATACGTAGCCTACGCATACGCTTCACACCTGAAGGCAATAACACGGAGTTGATTTCATGCATACACTTCAGTGGAAAATTGTGTCTTAAGCTTTATTGACTTATTTTGTACAAGTGGTTGCTATACGTTTTTTTTCTTTTTTTGTACAGTACACCTACTTCGGCGGAATTGCATTTTTGAAGCACAGCCTGTAGTCTATATTTAAAAAGCTTCTGTACCGACAGACTTTTCTTCAAGTCTTCCCGCTGACACCCTCTCCTAGTTGTAGGGATAGATAAGCCGTTGGTCTCATGCTCATAGTAAGGGAGTTCGGTCACAGTGCGTGCAAGTAAGTGAGTGTGGTGAGCAAGAAGCTACGAAATATGGAACAATAAATACTCTCAGAAAAAGTTATTTTCTCTGTCACTTACGATTTCTGCCGCACATGTGATTATTTCATTGATCTGACATAATATGATGATTGTGAGGTTTCGTCATTCAGACTTTGACAATGACGTGTAATACCAAAATGATTTAATTTCTCCGCGCGTTTTCGTGAATCACACTTTACCGCCAAACAACATAGATACAAAAATGAAATTCCATACAAACACGACGTATTCGTTTTCGAGAACCATCGTGTCTGTCTGAACACGCTAATTTGCAAAACTATTAGACTAAGTTTCATGAAGTTTTAATTGGTAATTTGAACGTGTCTTGAGGCAACAGTCGCAATAGTGAATGATGAACATCCTTGCAATAACGTCGTCAGTATATTTCTGCTCACAGTCAGAAACAGTTATATTTTCGGAAGATTGAAATTTATTTTGTTTCGATATTCTGATTTACTGATTTCACTTTGTGTATTAAGAACTTAAGAAAAGTTAAAGTTACCTTGCTTCTTTTGATAGCCACTTTGGCTACAGCAGAGTTATCATCATGTGACCTGTAATTATTGTATAGTATCTGTACTGAAATTACGGATCGAATGAGGGTGAACTTCTTTAACCGACACCAGTTATCTTAAAATGCAATCTCGGTTGAGAAGCTATGACGTCAAATGAATAAGAAAGAACGTCCTTTATTACACAAGTTGAGCAAGTTCTTTCATTTCAGTATATTTGACTTCCTAGCCACGAGAAACGAACTTATTGACTAAGTGATCCTAAAATGGTTCCGTTTACTTAATGCGCCTCTAACCCCCCAAAATTAACGATATGCAATGACCATTATTTAATTCCATTTGCGATTCACGGGCATACAGCTAGTTACAATATATACCATATCGATGTTGTTTGTTGGTGAATTTTTTTATTTGAAAAGTTTTTCTTTTAGTGTCTTACAAAACTGTTTCACATTTCATAATAAAATTCACAGACAAGGTGATCTGGTAGCTATAGGCACCAGCATAGCAGGAAACTAGAAGGAAAAAAATTGTTAATTACAAAATTCAGTAATAAACAAAATGATATATTACTACTGTTATATATGCAGTACATTATTGTTAATAGAAGGAGCAGAAATATACGACTAATCCACCAAGAATGTAATAATCTACACCAGAAAATAAAATTAATTATAAAAATAAAACAAACACATTAATTGCTGTTATGGAACTAAACAACAATAACAAAATTCACTATTTCTAAAGTTATGGCAAACTGACACCAAGCTACAAAAGACTAATTGATCGTTCCAGCCATCCAAAATTCCAAAAAACATTGATTCTTCCATTCCATGACAAACACACTTATAACAGTGCAATCAGTAGCCATACATTGGCATATACAGCATACAAAAATACTTTCGATCCAGACATCGCCCAGCGACTATAGAACGAAAAAACCAAACCGACAAATCATTCAATAAAACAAAATATGACACTCGTGCGAGAACCTAAACCTGAAGAGAGAAATACACAATACCTGTGTCGCATATAGCAATATATCGAATTAACTAAATGCCACATTAACAAAAATGCATCTATAAAGTTAGCATTCAGAATATCCAACAAGTTAAACACAGAAGTCCATTCAGGAAAATCCGGATCACCAGAAGATTCCTGTCTGCCATAGGTCATACGGAGTATAATTCCAAAATAAGATGCAGAGAACACACGGGAGACTCTGGCAGTAGCCGATCCACTTTCTTCTTACATTTAAACTATAAAACCAGAAAACTGAAATCGTCGAAGGAACACTTGAGGTACTACATAAAATTGCGAAATGAATCAGCATGAATGTTTTAAAACAACTTAAAGTTTTTGTCAAAATGGAACACAACAACAAAATATTCTGGACGAACAAATAGGCCTAAATCAGAAAAGTTTATTAGCATTTTCAACCGCTAAACGAACTTACTCCATACCAAATTAAAATTAGTTCAAAAATTAGGCCGTAAAACAATAACAAATCAGAGATGCAAGATGTACAGAGCAGTTCCCCATAGTACAAATCATTTAAAACTTTTCATATGGCCAAATTACGATCCATTGCATCTATGTGCTATGTACTGTAATTGCAGACTACAGTTGAAAATGGCAATTCAGTCGAAATAGACTTACTGTACTGAAAGGCAATATACTTATTGCAACCATTTGGCCAAAAGAATGCAATAAAATATCTTACTCTGATATATATTATGCCGCAGGCCCTAGAATGCGACAAAGTGTGTCGAAAGTATATCCAGTACATCATTGCACAGATCAACAAAATTAATAAGAGCAGATGATTCGTCAGAGTTTGTAAACGATCCATTCACATGCCTCAGAAGAAAACATATCAGCTACATTGTCAGAAATGTTTGGCAGTGAAAAACTGATGCCGAAGTTTCAAAAGGGGTTAACGATGTTTCTTCTGTGAGTGCTTCCGTACAAGCGTATAACCGACTATACGAAAGTGAAAGAAGAGTGACAGATTTCCCTGAATAGACGGAGATTCTAACAGCACTACTGCAACAAAGATTTGAAAGATGCAGCTACTTCAATAACGCAATGAATAGTTGCCTATATGTAAATGTTTCCCATTCATTAATTTCTGTAACTGTCATGTATATCTATAAATGTGAATGTCTGTTCGGTGTACGTTTATCACGTCTGAACCACAGGACATAAAGAGTTAAAAATTTGTAAAGTTACTAATGTCTACCCGGGGAAGGCTTTAGGCACGGTTTTATGGCGATCGGATAGCTATTTATCTACATCTATTAATGTGAATGTCTGTTCGGTGTACGCTTATCACGTCCGAACGACAAGACGCACAGACTTAAATATTTGTACAGTTACTAATTTATACCTGACGAAGGTTTTAGGCATGGTTTTATAGCGATCTGATAGATCTTTAGTAATTTGAAGAATATAACACGAAATGCGGAACAATAAATACTCTTTGAAAATTATATTTACTCTTTGAAAATGGTTTTATTGGTTGCATTGTTGCTTGAGAGTTGATAATGAGAAAAGTATATTGGGATGGAAAGTTATCGGGGTACATACAATTCTACATGTGTGTGTGTGTGTGTGTGTGTGTGTGTGTATGTGTGTGTGTGTGTGTGTGTGTGTGCCGCGGTGGAGTAGCCGAGCGGTCTAAAGCGTCTCGCTGCGGAGCGCGCGGTTGCTCGCCGTGGAGGTTCGAGTCCTCCCTGGGGCATGGGTGTGTATGTTTGTCCGTAGGTTAGTTTACCTAGGTTTAAGTAGTCTGTAAGCTACGGACTGATGACCTCGGAGTTTGGTCCGATAGATTTACAGACATTTGAACATTTGTGTGTGTGTGTGTGTGTGTGTGTGTGTTTGTGTGAGTGTGTGTTAATATTTCGCTCTGCAGCGAAAACTACAAAATGCAAACGAATGGTCTGTGTGTAATGGTTGTCCTAAGTCTGCCGTTGTACACCATAGCAGTTCCATGCCGATAGCTATAAGGGGGTGGAAGATATGGTGGTTGAAACTCGTGAAATTATAAAAAAATTCGGACTGAAGGCCAACGATGACGTTTGCGACTCCAACGATGAAGTTTGCGACTCTATAGCAAGGAGGTTACATACAGCGAAACGTGATGCCACAGACTATATCTGTGGTCTATGCGTGCTACAATGTCTTCAGCTCTTTCTCTGTAAGGATAAGCATACGATTAAGGAAATAGAATGAATAAATAAAGGAGTAAAAAAGAAATTTCTTTTAATACATCTCTCTAAGAAAATCAATTTGACGTTTCGCGCATTACAAGTGATCGATCTGTGATATTATTACAATCATTATTGTTATATTTCGTGATTGGAGTCTTCGAAACGAGTGCATTTTTACGTGTGATTTGATCTACATTACTTACTTTCCTGATAATGTTGATTAAAAATGTTTGTTTCTAAAGAAGGTATTGTATTTCATTTCATCCTTCAAAACCAGTCTCATAGCACACTACTGGAAGGTAGCTTATCTATCATAATCAACCAGCATGCGAGCGGAGCCGTGGGTTTAAGCTAGCTATCTATAAAGTGGGGCACCATGTCTACGTTACACCGTTTTATTCCTTGTTCGTGCCCGTTGAAGATGTAACGTTACAGCTATTACTTCCTAGAATGCCACATGCCGGATGCTGTAGAGTCCATTGTACCCAGCACCACCTGTTTGACTGATATGTAGGAAATACCTCCTGTTGTAAAGGGCTGCACCACGAGTCTCCCGTGCCCTCCCGCAGCCGCCGTGGAGCCGGCGCGCGCCGCGGGCAGCGGCGTGTCAGGGGCACGGCCCGCCGGCGGCGCTTGGGCTGGCGCCAGTGCGCTGGCGTGGCGCGCCGTTCCGCGCGCTCCGGCGCCTAATTGTCGGCCGCGACCTGCGACCGTACTGGCGCCACTAAACACCGCGCCCATCACCGGCTAATTCATCTGTCCGATTCGGCGTTCCGCGGCGAGCCACTCGGCCGCGAAGCTCTTACATGCTGTTCTTTCTCGGCCTACCAAGGCTACTGGAGGAGGGTAATTTCTAAATCCCCAAAGGCAATGGCAGCATGTTTTCTTTGAGAACGACACTATCGAATGCAACGGTAGCCTTTAAAGTAACTATGTTTCGTACGTTACTTCATACATCTGTCATTGTAGCGTTATATATGAAGCATTAATTATTTACCTGTTTTATGTCACATAATTTTAACATCAGTTTTAAGAAGCTACTTTTATATATTATTTGAAAATGTACATAACTGATCTTGAGGTATCTTTGTTGTTGTTATGGTCTTCAGTCCGGAGACTGGTTTGATGCAGCTCTCCACCCTACTCTATCCTGAGCAAGCCTTTTCATCTCCTCATAAGAACTACAACCCACATCCACTTGAATCTGCTTACTATACGTGTCTCTTGGTCTCCCTCTGCGATTTTTACCCCACACACTACACTCCAATGCTAAATTTACGGTTCCTCGATGTCTAAGAATGTGTCCTACCAAGCGATCCCTTCTTTTTGTCAGGGTATGCCAAAAATTCCTTTTCTCACCAATTCTGTTCAGTACCTCTTCATTAGTTATGCGATCTACCCACCTAATCTTCAGCATACTTCTGTAGCACCACATTTCAAATGCCTCTATCCTCTTCCTGTGCGCACTGCTTATCGTCCATGTTTCTCTTCCGTACAAAGCAACACTCCACACAAATGCCTTCAGAAAAAACTTCCTTACACTTAAATTAATATTCGATGTTAGCAAATTTCTCTTTTTCAAAAAGGCTTTTCTTCCCATTGCCATTCTGCATTTTATATCCTTTGTACTGCGACCATCGCATGTTATTTTACTACCCAAGTAACAAAATGCATCTACCACCTTCATTGTTTCCTTACCTAATCTAATTCCTTCAGCATCGCTCGATTTTCTAAGACCGCATTCCATTATATTTTTTTGCTCTTGTTAATGTTCATTTTATTCGCTCTCTTCAACACACTGTCCATTCCATTCAACTGCTCTTCCAGGTCCTTTGCTGTCTCTGACAGAATTACAATGTCATCAGCAAAACGCAATGTTTTTATTTCTTCCTCCTCAACTTTAATCCCTATTCCAAATTTTTCCTTGCTTTCCTTCACCGCCTGCTCGATGTACAAATTGAATAGCATCGGAGAAAGGCTACAGCCCTGTCTTACTCCCTTCCCAACTGATGCGTCCCTTTCATGGTCTTATACCACGCAAATATGATAATTATGACGCCTTTCTCCTTAGCGTTTTCCCTTGCCTTAGCCCACTGTAGATCTTATAGGAGAGCAATTGCGAGTCAATCGAAGCAAGTGAATTGCAAGGTGGAAGTCCCTTATAAGCATTGGCAATGATCTGTTAATGTAAAATAAAAAAAATGATGGATGTGCCACTAAAACTTTTATACCTTTTCTTAAAGGCTGTATGCTGCTCCAAGAAGTCTATGAAAACCCTACGCAAATAGGTTCAGACACACACGCCCAACGGTTACAGAAAAATTCAAATTTTGTTTTTGTTTTTCTCTGATTCTATTTCGATTAACTAATGTTTGTGTGTTGCCGCTAACTACACAGAGTTGTTTTGGAGATCAGCCTTACTGTGGGATGCGCTTGTTAATGGCTGTTGTACAGTTGCACTAGGAAAGGGGCTGGGTGCAGCGGTACGCAAAAGAAGAAAAATTACCAGAAATATGGACTGCTGACATATTGGGAGAACTACCTCATAGCTATTGGGGGAGGTTATTTAAGAACGAACGGCCTAATATCTCGTTGAGGATAATAAACTGCCGCAGAGGCTGAAGCATGAAACTGGCGGAAGGGATTAGTGGATTGGGAGAGCGGGAGCTTGTAAAATAGTATCATCATCGTGACATAAATGATATGGGAAAATCGGGAAAGTAAGGTTTAAGGAACGTACTAATAAAGACAAAGGCACATCGGTGGTGGTAAAGCACCTCAAGAATTAATAGCACTCCTTGCCACACAGTATGGGCTCATTGGAGTTTGAAGAGAAAGGGTGGTTGCTGTTAAATTTAAAACAAGTTGAAATATTTTCTCTTTAAGACGGGAAGGCATCAGCAAGCGGCTTTTCTGGGTCCACTTTAATGAAAAGCGTCGGTTTGTCTTTGCTGGCCAGTCGATATAGATTACACATTGTAACTGAGATGTTTCGGTTTTTAGTATTTGCAAGGACGTGACGTATTTGGTCTGAAGATTTTACGGAAGATATTAACATCATTGGTTATACGAATAAGTGTTAAAGGAGAGTATTAGCTTGCCAGGATAAGGTAACTGTTATCAGTGTGTAGCTGAACGTTGTGAAAGTGTTATATGGCAGCGTGACTTTAGGTAATGTTTTATGATTGATAATGCACGTGTGCTGTTCAGTTCTTACTTCTAACGGTGCCTAATCTCATAGACGTTTTTATTTGTATGTTAGTTTGTGTCATAGTGTGTGTTACGTTAAACTGATTAGGTTCACGTGGTTTACAGCACTAAATGATGGGATTACATAAACATGTTGTGTTAAATCGCCAGACTTTTGACAGCTGGCATGTAACATTCAGAATACTGACTTAAGAGAAAGTTGTTGGTAAACTTATTGCAGCCAACTGCTATGGTAATCAGACCCTAGACTTACAAACTACTTACAGTAACTTAAACTGACGTAAGGATAACACCACACCGCCGGCCGCGGTGGCCGAGGGGACTGAGGCGCTCCAGTCACGGTCTGTACGGCCACTACGGTCGTGGGTTCGAATGCCCCTTCGGGCATGGATATTTGTGCCGTCCTTAGTGTTAGCTAGCTTGTAAGTAGTTTGTAAGTTTAGGGAATGATGACCCCGTAGTTAAGTCCCATAAGCTATACAAACATTTGAACATGGCCCCAGGGAGGACTCGAACTCCCGTCGGCGAGCAACCGCGCGCTCCGGAGCAAGGCGCCTCGACCTCCGGACCACTCCATCGCGCCTAATAGAAAGTTGTAGGATGCCTTGGAGAAACGTAATGTGACCACACGCCTCCATACCACATCCGCATGAAGGGAGACAGCACAAGATGACGTGGAAGCCAGTTGACGGCCCTTAGGCGTCCGGGGCCTGGACGAGACGCTCGTTTTAAACCTGGACAGGCAGGCCCTGCAGCAGTGCCCGGAATTTAGACTCCATTCAGTGATAATTATTGTAAAATACGACACGACACCGCGGAAGGCTATGGAATGCTATATCTAAGTTGAGAAATAACATGTGTCAAGACTCTGTAGGAAAGTACCTGTAAAATAATTAGGCAGTTGTTCTATACAGGCACATTAACTGATAAAAGCGAAGTCGGAGAAATAAAACTTATTTTGTAACATTGATGTACACTTCTCTTTTGAAGTGTGCCGGACGTCTCGCGGGTCGATCTAAAACGGGCGCTGTTTGTAAACACGTAGCAACTGCGGCTAACCAGTAGCAGAGATAGTTCGTTTCCCTAATGACGCGCGCCACGCCGAGTGGATGGAATTCGAGATTTACGGCGGATGCGCGTCTTCCCGGTAAATAATCGGGAGACAAGCGGAGCCGACCGCCCAGAAATAGCCGCGCGGCGTCACCGGAGGGACATAAACAGTCGTGTCCACTCATTAACGTGTCCCGCGGTCCGCGCCCCGCACGATTACTGTAAACATCGGCGACGGCTCGCGCAACAAAGCCCGCGGCAGGACTAATTAACATAGATGAACAGATAGCCGCCGGGCAGACGACACTGACGATTCGAGAAACAAATTCTGAGCGGCCGCCAGTGGGCGGGATTCCTGAGGCGAGCCAGATAGCGCCCAGGAATGCCGGCTACCGGACACTCGATACGGAACCGCTGCCAGATAAATCGCGCCGCGCCGTGACGTCACCGCGCGCAGGAATGCGGCCCCACAAAAACCACTGTTTACAAACGGTGCAGTGTCCGGCCGGAGCCAGTTTCGCGTCTTTCGTCTACGTATGTATCATTACGCTCCACGTGACACTCGTGTGTTTGTCGCTTTCACACTTTTAAATGAAATATACCACATTTTACAGTGGAAGATTTTGTATCCCATCCTCGTCGCCACTTTTGTGTCTCGTTTACATCGGTTGTCGTTGGTGTCGGTGGCCGAGTAGAAAGAGACCGACACACGAATAAAGGATGCACGCTTGTGCAGGCACGGAGGTGACCAGCCAGTGGGACAGCAGAAATTAGAACGAGATATATATATCATGGAGTCTTGGTAATACTTTTACATAGTTCTTGACTGCAGAATGCTGATACATAGTTTATATAGAGAGAGGCCTGCCTACTGATGAGTCCTAGTGCCTATCCGATAGTCTATCTGAATCCCAAGTGAACGATGCAGCAGTCGTGGCCACGAGCAGAGTTGCACCAGAGGGCGCTCGTGGCTGACATCGTAAGAACGCCGCGCCGTGCGTGCATGGCGGCGCGCGGCGAAAGTACGTGGCGCGCACTTCATACTTGTGCGACACCACACCGGTGCGTGGCCCGGACTGGGAGATAGTACCGATGGAGGTAGACGCGCCTCCATTGCAGTCGCCGCCACTTCGCCTCCGCAGATGACAGCGTCAACGAGAGGGACTCCGGGACCGTGCGTGCCCCCGCTGCCTGGGCCACGCACCTCAGAAGATGATCTGCTCCCTTTGGGCGGAGGCGTGCGCCCTTCCCCTCGTTTTGGTGGGTTTCCCGGGGGATCGCAAAGTGGATACCGGGGCGCGGACGGCGTCTCGATCCCAGCCTCACCTACGACGCCTGTCCCACCAGTAACGCCCCCGCCCAGGCCCTCCTCCCAGTGCCGTCGCCGTGGCCCTCAGCCCTACGCCACGACGGCGCGGCGGTTTGGAGGGGAGGGGAGGGATGTGGTGTCGCACAAGCTAATACTCTCCTTTAACACTTATTAGTATAAGCACAAGTATGAAGTGCGCTCCACGTACTTACGCCGCTCGCCGCCGTGCACGCACGGCGCGGTGTTCTTACGTCAGCCACGAGCGCCCTCTGCTGCAACTCCGCTCGTGGCCACGACTGCTGCATCGTTCACTTGGGATTCAGATAGGCACCAGTTAACACTTGCCTATCGGATAGGCACTAGGACTCATCAGTACGCAGGCCTCTCTCTATATAAACTATGTATCAGCATTATGCAGTCAAGAACTATCTAAAAGTTAAGTATTACCAAGACTCCATGGAATATAAATCTCGTTCTAATTTACTCTAGTGTTTCTAGTTCCTGCTGTCCCACTGGCTAGTCACCTCCGTACCTGCACAAGCGTGCATCCTTTATTCCTGTGTCGGTCTCTTTCTACTCGTCCACCGACACCAAAGACAACCGGCGAAAACGAGACACAAAAGAAGAACTTCCGGGTTGAGGTCGTTTCAACACTGGGAGACATCTGCGGTGGTCCACCGGCTACTGCGGTCTAGATTCGAGTGTCTTGTACTTAACAGAGCGTGTAGAGGACACAACCATTCGTCAGGTGATGCCAACTGTCTCTGGTCGGCGTCATTATCCCTGATGAAAAGTAATCGGAGGACCCGGGTTTGAATCTCGACTCAACACAACTTCTCAGCTTTCCCCATTGATGTAGTTCAGTGCCCAGGGCATATTCATGTTCTTCCGTGGATGCTTGTACTCCCCCGCATGGCCCAGCAGTTCTATAACGGCCGAAAATCAGGGCTTTTCGGTTTCTTAGAAAAAATCACTGCGTAAATTACGTGACATTCTTCCTGACTCACGCTGTATATGTACGTGAGTGTGGTGTTTTGTATGTACTTATGTGTGACTGGTCAGCTTTGTAGCCTGATGATCTTACAGCTTGAAACAGTAGCACAAGGAACTTCTCTTAGGAGCCGTCGATCTGTTTTCCAAAATGGCAAAATGATATACGTAACAGCTGTGGAATATTTCGTAAACATGAAAGAAATATCAGGTTTTCTTAATATTTCAATGCTGCTTACTAATATTTCGTCACTTTCTCAACACCTCTACATCTAACCTTCACTACACATTATAAATAAGTTTTAATGCGGCTTATAGAACCGAAAATAATGAAAACACCGGGTAAATGGCCACATAACCTAGAATAAAGACCTCTTTATAACTTGACCAAAAATAAAATATTAGAAATTGAAGTATGATCTCTCAAAGCCAATATGTTACGAGCACCAGAAAGTACAGAATCCTCTCCGCAAGGAGATAATGGTTTGCGGAAGGGAAAATCTTATTCGAAGTTTGGGGAATTAGTCTTAGGTCATTACACATGCTTGTCGAACATGCTAAGTTTATTCAAGTGACTTAAATGTAAATTAAGGAAACGTATAAATTAAAAACACATTAAAAGTTGTAAAAGTAGAAGTTTGAAAACGAAACGTAAATTATTAATTAATAGGCCTCCGGTTTTTTATTATAGGCTGTACAGCTAGTTATGCAGAAGTATTTTATCATGGATAAAAATAATCATGTAAGCTGTGTCACTAGTATGGGATATTTTTCCAGGTACTAAACGGACGCCTAAATACACGAACAGAATGCATTTGGAGGAACGGAAAGGGCATCAAGCGAAAAGAGAAGATCTAACAGACTGAACAAGCGTCTGTGAAACAAATGACAAACTTCAGAAGAGCACCGAGAACCTCAGATGTTGGATTTGGTAAGCGAGTTGAGAGTCGCTTCAGTAGGTAGAGCGGCGCAGCCGAAGAATGGAGAAAACGGATACTGCTGCAGTGAGGTCCCTTAGAGAAGGTAACTGCAACAAGCTCCAGTCTATTTTTATAAAACCCCACTTTTGTACATAATCACAAATGTATTATGAAACATATTTATTTATTTTCGTATTCTTATTCCTACGTGGACATATATAAATATTCAAGTAAAAACTATCGGTAGTATCTCTGATACTAGATATCCGCAATATTCGTAATCCATCTGTGTCTACAGCGAAAACTTATATGAGCCATTTCTTCATTCAACGGTCTCTGCAGTGTGTCCGGACTCTAATCAGACGATCGAGGTGGTGCAGGCAGAATCGTAATTCGTCGGTAAAAACAACGTCGTTCCAATACCGATTTTTGTTGCATCTCGACGCTAACCTGATTAGTCTATAGAGTGTTGGTGACTTGTTGCCTTATGTATTATCATATTGGTCTGGCGACCGTTAGGCCTGTTATGATTTGTGTTGGTACAGCATTCCATTCTTTCAGCCTCGTAGTGTGAATTATTGGGTTATCCAGACTTACATACTGAAGTATTTCAGCATGTTGTACTCCCATGCCTTGGGAGCTCGGCAACGACACACTGCTACTGGATAATGTACTTTCACACATGGCAAGCTATGTTCAAGATTGCGTCGTCGCCCATCGGATTGCATTCTCGACTCTATTCCCCTATAGCCCCGTGGTGTGCAGCAGCGGTTATAGTCACCAAAGGCGGCAGAACTCAACATTGATACCATCTTCCTCTCTTCAGAAAGGGGTGTATTTTCAGTCATGTCCCAAACCATGTAAAATTGGCTGTAATATCTCCTGTCCTTCTTGGTATTTAGCCTTCGTCATAACTTCAGGAAAATTATGAAGTAAATTGATCAAAAAATCAGAGATTTTTTGTGACAGTGTGAAACAATCACTTGTTTTTATGTAGTAGTACCTACTGTGGTGTCTCCTGAAAGTGACTAAATTATTGTCCTCTATGTTTATTACCTTTACACACATGTATCAGTCGAATTGGGAGTAATAATTGTAATTGTACGAGATTGGAAGCACACGTAGGGATAAGGGGGTGGGGGATATTCATTATTTTGTTATCCAAGAGCTCAATGAAAGACACCGTGATAAGTGACAGCCTTTAATGTAAACTGCACGCTGTAGTGCTATTGTACAGACGGTTGAATTTTGGAAGAAAGCGTGTCCTATTGTGAGCGACAGGTACGGAACGCAGCGGCATGGGTGGTTGTTACACGTAACGCGGCCCCTGCAGGGAAAATGCTACGTTCAGAGCTGAGCAGGGAGCCGGAGGCTGCAAAGTGCGGGGCGGTTGTCCGGCGAGAGGCGGCCAACGAAAACAAGCAGATCCCGGGGTCACCAATAACAAACTACCAGTGAAAATAGCTGCCGCGCGTACTGAACAACGCCGCCTCCCGTGTCCCACATAGCTTCGCGTGGCAAGACTGGCGCCGTGTGTTTGACGTCAGCGAGTGGGAAGGAATGCAGGCGGCCGGTGCGATTCGTGACAGGTGGTTGGCGCCCTTGCGGCGGCGGCAACGGAAATACGTGTTAGCTCTCTTACCTCTGTAGAACAGTGTAACATACCGTCGCCTGGTCGCACCTGTTCCCATGCATCCGTACATACGGCCACTGCAGATGTAAAATGTATAAGTGCACTGTCTTGTACAGTCACAATGACCTGTATTCGCATAATATGACGCTACAGATCATTTTAGGATCCGGGTTTGTTCAACCAATGAGCTTTATTGGCAGCTCGAGGCGCAGTCTGGACATTATGAAAATACGCCCAAAATTACAACAGTTTGATTTATGTGAAAGAACAGAAGCATTTCCGCTGCCCTATGCGATGAAGTTCAGTAATAAAGTTTAGTTGCCGTCATCAGTCGAAGAATATTACCTAGGCGAAAGAGATAAACCTCCTGTCTAAAAGTAGAAGTAATATATACATATCAGTTATACACATACGTGGCCTTGCTACGGATAGCGTGACCTCTCCGTGTCGGGGGTGCGAGTCCTTCCTTGGGATGGGTGTGTGTGTTAATTTTATTACAAGTTAGCTTCAGTAGTCTATATACATCTAGGGACCGATAACCTCAGCAGTTTTGATTTTGCTAGGGACTGAACGAGAAGAGGCTTCGCTGATCGAACTATAGTTGGCGTCATGTAGGAAGGCGCATAGAGTCGGAGCGACAGGGGAAACGTGAAGGGGAAGGAGCTACGACCGAGCGCCAATTGTCGAGCCTGCGAGAGAAACATCACATAACGCTCAGACAGACATGCGCCTACAGATTGGATATTATTGCTGCCAGTGCGGTAATGGAAATGGGTGCGCTGAACGGCTGAAAACCGGGTCGCCTTCATGCGTGTCGTGGACTATAGTTGCTCTATATGCATGCACATGACCACCGTTTCCGTCTGCCGCGTCCGACTTATGATATACGAATGACGAAAACTATGGCTGGAAGCTAAATTATGTGAATATGATCGTCTTTTATGTGTGCTTGTCTGTGGCTCAGTCGTCATTGCCGCATGTATGAAAGACCATTACTTGAGAACACCTTGACGAAATAGGCTAGGTTTATTTTTTTGAGCTCGTAATTTTCAGGGGAAAATTCGTATTGAAGAAATATTTAGAAACATTTCCTACAGAATCTGAAAATTCAGGAAAAACTGAAGAGTCTTTTTCTATGGGACTTTTGTATGAACTCCACTATAGTTCTTCAATAGATCTCAGGAAACAAAATTTCGACTATTACGAATGAAAGTCGGAAAATTCGGACAACTGTAAAGGTTATGTGTGAATACATTCTCGATCATAACTGATGTTTGAAATGTCATATTGTTACCATGAGATTTGGCACACATGTATGTATTTTTGCATGGAGAAGTTTAAGGGAAGATATGATGCATGGCAGCGTGTATCTTACATTACGATTTGGCCCTGTTTGATCGGTCACCGTGAAAGTTGCTGATAGCTATTTTTAATTTCTCTTAGACAGGAAGAGATGGACAGAAAGGGGGAGAGGATGGAGTCTGACGTAAAGGTAGTGCGTGGAGATGTTGAGGTGAGAGGAGGAGATGAAAAGAGAGAGGGGGACAGAGGGAGGGGCAAGAGGAAGCAGAGAGGTGGGAGGCAGAGGTAGGTGATCAGGGAACGGGAAAGAAGGAGTTGGAATAAACACACAATTTACAAAATGTTGATGTGCACTGTACGTACCATCCTTTGTATCAGAAGAAGGGGAGGAGGGGATGGACATTAAAAGGAGTAAAAAGAGACTAACAAAAGACTGCAATAAAAATAAGTACCTGGACGGAAAGAAAAAAATGTCATTCATTACCAATCGTTGCGATGAATACATTAAAAATATCAACAAATGACTGTGAAAACAATGAATTATTATTTTATTAGATTACATTATGGCAGATATAGGAACACTAAAAAAATAATTCCTCTCTGTGTAATACAGATTGCTCATTAATTTGAAATCCGAGTTATTTCGTTTCAATAAATTCATGATCGTACCCCATCTGATTTGATTCAGCTCAAACAAATTTTAGTAAAGTTAGTTTATATAGATCCTTTCTTGACTGACACACTACAGACATCGACCTGTTATGAAATAAACATATTTCATATTTTTTCGCCAAGTGCATCTCTCATAGATTCATTAATAATTACATCCGTGCGAAGCCGGAGTAGGTCGATAGTTTATAATGTAAATACAGATGATTTTGAGCATAGATTGTCTAAAAGAAGCAAGAAAGGAAACACGCAGCTCCACAAAATAAATACACTTTGTCAAAAATGTTCAAGTGTTTGAAAATCTATCGGACTCTGCTGCGTGGTCAGTAGTCCATAGCTTACAAACTAATTAAACTAAAGTAAACTAACCTGAGAACAACACAAACACCCATGCCTGAGGGGGGCTCGAACCCCCGACAGTGATCGGGCGCGCGCATTCAGCACGGCGCCCCAGCACACACGGCTAATCGGCCGCGGATACACGATTATCCAGATTTCGATACCATCTATATCATTTAAGGGTGCTTACATCAGAAGTATAAAATTATGACTTCCACGATACGTAAGAAATTTGAGTATGTTATGCTCAAGTCGTATAGAATGATATCGAATTTGTTCATCGAACATACATGTCAGATGAATACTAGCGGGTTTAAAGACATGTTGGGGACAGTGGCTAGCCGCTATGGGCTGTCGTAATGCTTGCTACTGCTTGCTACGGCAGCCCATTATTACTGTTACTGCCTGCAGAGTCAGAATAAAGGTCCACATTTCAAGGTCGGAAGCTGCATCCCGTAGTGGAATGAGCAACCGTAGGAAGTTCTTGACAAAGTTGGACAATGCTAAGACCTAGACAGTTACACCCTTCCCTGAGGACACCGTGTGACTGCAACTCGATTGAATTATCTAGCGACCTTGGAATGTAGTAGTGCAACCACATATTTTTCTGTGGTACACAGAGTGCTACCACTAGTAACTGTTCAAAACCACTTGACGAAATTTGAACGTGATCTAAAGCAGCAAGGAGTCTTAGTGCTTTTTCGGCTTTCGCTACTATCCGTTCACGTTTGGTGAGAATTTTCAATTCGTGTTTTCGACAGCCGTTCACTGTGTAGCGCTCGAATCCTGGTCTAGAACAGGCAACGCGTTATAGTTCGATTGCATGCAGGCAGACAGTTCATAAAAGTTTGTCATATTTGGTTGCGATTTTTTTCAATCAATTTATTAACTACAACAGCCAAGATAGCTTTAAATTTATATTTATATTACCGGCCTCTGCAGTTTAATGATACGAAGATGGCAGTTAAACTGCCGAAACCGGTAATCTAATTAAGAATTGAAAGCGATCTTGGCTGTTGTCCTTAATAACAGGCGTTTTAGCAGAAATCGAACGCAGTTCAACTGAATGGCTGTTAAAAATCAGTCCTAGATGCTCGGTAAATACATATGGTCTTTATGGAAAATGTATGTGAATGAAGTAAACACACAGCACAATTGCCATGCATTGAAAGTATCAAGCTTTTCCATTGTAAGTCAATACTAGAAGAATATCTATACACTGCATCAGTATATAATTATACTACGTCGACAAAAAGTCAGTATCAAGCTGCAGCTTCAAACTCAAAATGATGATTTGGTGTGCTCTGTGTTTACTTCATTCATACACATTTTCTACAAGACCAGATATGTTTATGGAGTATCTGAGACTGAATAAATTGAGCAAAAGTGGCATAAATTTCTCTTTAATGATACAGATTTCGACAAACTCCACCTAAGGTCGAATAAGATTGACCAATCTGGAGACTTAAAACAACCGCAGTACATTTAACAACAGTAACTTAGCTCAGCAGTTTAACTTAGCTACAATAGGTTGTTCTTATGCAGTCATTAATTTTGGATACTTTCGATAAATGGTAAGCCAAAAATCAATTTACTTTATTACACATAACATTTTCAAATTTGACGTTCAGTAAGGTTGATTTATTATTATTATTACTTTATTTTTGTAATCTTTTATGTAAACATTTGAAAATGGTGACGTAGTACCCCGAAACTAATCGTGTCTTATAAAAACAAAAGTTATTGTTGGCTTATGAGCATAGTATTCATATATCTCGCAAATAAACTGTACATTTGTTTTGAATAATGTATTTATGGACAATTAACGCTTGACTTGTTCTTAGGTATAGTTAACCTTGAGTCACGATTGTAAGCCAGCGCGAATATAATAGCACTTACCTCTTATATTACTGGCTATTCGTTGTATGTATGTAAAAAAATTACTGTAGAGGGCTAATCAGCATGTTAAATTAGTTGTTAATGTTTTTTATTTAGTCACGACAGTCCTTCAAAACAGGGAGTGTTCTGTACAAAAGTTCGTTATCACTCATTCCGATAATTTATTTTCATGCGTTCTCATTTTTAAAGACTACTCTGGTTGTAGTTTATGTGGCACCGAAATTAGATTTTCGTTTGATAGTAAAAACTGTTAGAAGAAACCACTGATTTTTTGTACTTTCTTTTCTAAATATAATTACGTATTCCAGAACACTAAAGTTGACGTTACTTTGTGTTACAAATTGACGCACTGATTCATAATTGTACTGGACTTTAACTGGAAGAGTGCAGAAAATTGAACTATTTGTACGCTCTTACAAGCCAGTCTTAAGATAAACCAATAGTTAACCAAAATAAATAAATAAAAATAAATGCTGAAATTTGGTGCATGAAACTGAGAAGAAATAGAAACATAGTATCATATAATTCCGTCTTAAGTTTCTAAATTATTACGAATAATATTTCACAAACATAACAACAATAATACTGATGTTTTAGGCATTCCATTTAAAAATGTATACATTCATCTTCAGTGATAACACATAGTTCTTTGTTGTTTTTTTCTTCTTTTTTTCAGAAGTGCAGAGCCAATGTTGCAAAATTTTGCTTAGATGTTCCACAATTCAACGTCTTTGTTAAATGTTATGATGGACAGAGTTAGGCATCCAGCTCTGTGTTTTAGTGGATAGGAGGGGAGGGGTTGGTCCGGGCGAGTAAGAGATAACAACCGTCACTGCCCTATTACGTTAAGGAAATTGATAACAGTAAGAATACATGGTATATTGCTATTTTTTTCGAATCCTTTCTTCAGAATAAGGATAATTAATGGCTATTTTAACATTACTGAAAGCAACACGACAAGGCTACGAGGAACTCAAATAGTAATAATTTGACAACAAATAGAAACTTCAGAATAAAGTAATAAGTTGCTGGCATGCTGAGTTAAGAAATGCATTTTATAGAGTTGAGTAGCTAGAAGACATTAAATACAGTTTTATTTGCTGTGTTTACTCTAAATATTCAATGTTTACCTCTACATCAACTAGAAAACATTAAATACATGTTCATTTCTTGGGTTAACTTTAAATATTCAATGTTTACCTCTACAACAACAACTTTTAAACTACTCCACTCAAATGCTACGTACATGCAACACATGGGATAACTAAATTAATGCTTGTTATTCTCAAAATAAGATATGTTCGACTCTAGTTACTATAAGATCCATACAAATAAGGGAATATTGAAACGTGTTGTACATATCTGTCAATCTCAATACCAAATTTCGTATGAGTAACTGACGTTCACATTCTACTTTTTATTTCTTTCTTTTCTTTTCTTTTTTTTTTAACTTCATCTTCAGGTACAAATAAATGAAAGATAAAGAAAGCCACTGGGTGTGCATAAAGCTTAACTTAATCTTTGCCAGAACACTTGTTTGTATGCGTGGAAGAGATCTAGAGATAATGGAGGGTGTCATATTAATTGTACAGTGGTTAGAGATTTCCCAGCAACAAATTTGGATTCTAGCCATAATTAATTGATTATGAACTGTACCTTAAAACTGAATAATTTGCAGCTGAAAGAACCAGCAATTGAACATTTGGCAACGATTAACAGATATAGGGTAAGAAAGAAGCAGTAGAAGACGAGTGTGTAACTGTAGTTATGAAACGGTGAAGGGGAAAAAATACCAAGTAGGTAAAGAAGATTGACAGAAATTGTAAATTAGCTATTCAGAAATAAGAAGCCTGAATAACTCGGGGAAAGACAGATACTCTCTAAATGAAAATCAAAGTGTACTTCGGAGCGGGGCAATTGAGTGAATATGAAAAGTTAAGAAAAAAACCGATTTGAAGCAAAGAAGAGAAACTGAATACATGGGGATCCAAGATGCTAGACAAGGAAAATAAACTTGAAAGGTAACGTTATACAG
Source organism: Locusta migratoria (assembly GCA_026315105.1). Taxonomy (NCBI): domain Eukaryota; kingdom Metazoa; phylum Arthropoda; class Insecta; order Orthoptera; family Acrididae; genus Locusta; species Locusta migratoria. The sequence continues at coordinate 228,200,053 of CM048748.1, read as the reverse complement.
AGAAAAAGGATAGAGGAAGTAGACACATATCAGATTCGAGATAAGATAATGCAAAAAGAATTTCACACAACAATGATAGGCCTATGCCGAAACAAGACCCCTGAATACACAGCATCCTCTCAAAACAACTGGTATCATTGGGAGAGTCAAGCGTGGTAAAACAATTCTACCTGGTCAATAAAATAAATGAGACAAAATGTACGTAAGTTACAAGAATGCAATAATTCAATTTCCCAAGAAAGCAACAGATGACAGTGTGAATATAACTGAATTATAATTTTAATAGTTATGGTTGCAAAATACTAACGAGAATTTTTATGTAGAAGAATGAAAGAAACCGATAGTGCACGAGTTCTGGAGAAATGTAGGAATACGAGAGGGAATACCAATCCTGCCCCTACTCTTAGAAGCTAGCTTAAGGATGGAGATAATTGTGTTATAGCGTTTCTGATATTAGAGTCTGGTTTTGAAAATGTAGACAGGAACACAGTCTTTGAACGTCTGAAGGTAACAGGGTAAAACACAGGAATCGAAAGGTTACATAAAGACTTGTGCAGAAATCAGACAGCAAACGTGAGAGACATGGGGGCATCAAAGGAAAGCAGCAGCAGAGTTTCGTCGATGCTTCTGCATCAGTAAACTGAGCAAGCAGTAATGGTAGCCGAAGAAAAATTTGGAGCAGCTATTAAAGTTCAGGACGAAGAAATAAAAATTTACAGATGTGTCAATGACATTGTAATTCTGCCGGTTACAGCAAAGGATTTGGAAGAGCAATTGACCAGAGTGTATAGTGCATTCAAAGTAGAATACAAGATTAACATTAACAATAGCAAAACAAGTGTAATGAAATTAAGTGATGTTGAGAGAATTAAACTGGGAAAAGAGGTGCTAAAAGGCAGATCAGTTTGGCAGATTTGGTTGATCATAGTCGAGGTACAGATGACATAAAACGTAGACCTTGAAATGGCAAGAAATGGATTTATGAGGAATAGAACTGTTTTTACATAAATTATTAATTTGGATGTTAAGAAGTTTTTTTAAGACATTCGTTTGGAGTATAGTAGCCCAGTGCTGAAATGAAACGTGAACGATATGTATTTCAGAGAAGACGAGAGCAGAGGATTTTAATAGGAGACATTTCAGAAGAAAGCTGTATATTAGATGTACATATTGCGTAAGTTGTGAGGAGGTAGTGAATAAATTTGCGGAGAAAAACAAATTTGTGGGATAAGTTAACTAACGTAAGGGATTGACTCATAGAACACGTTGTGAGATATGAGCGAATTGTGAAGGTGGTAATAAAACGAAGTTTGGAAGTGAATGGTTCAAGACTGTAGACTGCCATGATAACAGTAAGCAGGTTGAATGGATGTATATTGTAGGTAGTTATTTGGAGATAAAGAGGTTTGCACTCCATAGAGTAACTTAAAGTGTTACACCATAGCAATTTAAGAACTTAATACCAAAACAAAAACACATTTTATTCATCCAGAATTGCTCGTTTACTGAACTCTGTGACAAATACGGAGTCCCTGTGCACAAATTTCAATATAACCAACGTCAGACTGCTTTTTCTGTAGATAATCCTTCCCTTCCGAAATTCAGTGTTATCTACATTTCATTTCTAATAATTAGTAACAAATAGCGGTTGTATTGCGTGTCACGCAGACCACAAGGATTACTTTAAACACCACTCATTCATTATTGCTTTCTGATTTGAGACTACTTGTCCTTAACCTGAATACGTAATAAGTTCTATTTCTGTATTACTATAGTAGAAGAGTACCGTAACTACGAATTAGTGAAATTTATGGGATCATTATACTTGTATGTCGTACTGGGATTCTTACGGTTATCTTGCCTTTTATTGGTGGTAACTCCTAGTGACTCAGTCAGGCACGAATCATGGAAACCTCCCATACAGTTTTCTCTCGATGGTATCGGCTAATTATCTGATTACAGATAAATGGCAAGAACTGTTACAAAATCTTTGACGTGTTAGGACATGAACCATAGTCAAAAATCAGAAAATTTGCAATTCCTATCGTAACTCTACATCGGGGCTTGGATGACAAATTAGGGGCTCTGTATGACACTACGTTGGGTCACAAAGTTAATCTTTCTTACTTCTCAAACTACACAAAACTTTCCATCCTAATAGGAACATGAAGGACTCGTGGGAGAAAGAAATTGCTAATTATGTTATGCAGCCTCTGAGGGTTAACCACTGAATGAAGTTATGAGCGATATAATTTTGACGTTGATTGAGCAACAGCGACATCGTTTATTTTGCATCATTTTCCCCCACTTCTGTTTAAATTAAATATCTAAAATTTTTCTCTTACACACTAACTTCTCACGTATGCCTGTATCGATATAAGGCGGTAGTCTATATTACAGAGGTTCGCTCTTTTATTTATCAAGCTTAGATAGAATTTTTTTATGGTCGCTCGGTGGATAATAAATAAAAAGTATTTAAGAGTTAGAGAGAGAGACTCATGGCCTTGTGTTCAGCTAACAGTGAGTTCTGGTTGCTGACATGCAATAGTCCGGAAAAGATTGGGTGAAGTAGAATAATAGCTACTAGCACCTTAGAAGGTGCTGCTACTGCTACGTGAGAAAAGTTTTGGTTTCTGTGTCTGTGGTTAAGTGTGTGGTTAGTGTCGGGCGGGCGCGTGCAACTCATGCCGGCATGCAGTGTGTTCTTGTACGAGCGCGGGCTGGCGCGCCACTCGCTCGTGCGGTTCCATGCAATCTGTGTACTGCGAGCTACGAGTAGCTACCATGCGGGACCAAACCTCGTGCCTGCCCGCCCGCTCGTGCTCTACGCATGCAGAGGTCGAGCGCCCCTCGTGAGTTAGTCGCGCGACTGTCGCCACTCCGGCGCCATGCTGATTAGCCCTCGCCATTAGTCTGTCAGTCTTCCGTGTCTGGTTAGTAGGTGGTGGCAGGTCAGAGGTGTGGAGCTGTGTCGCAGCTTAACGATGGTACTCACCTGATACCCATTCTGAGCATGGTACATTTTAAAACACTGGGTACGTTACCTTCACAGGTCCGTTAGCCACAAGTGAAGCTGTCAACAATTCTGATAACAGCACTGTGCGGTGTCAGACGTGTAGAAATTACGACATCTGGGTTGGGATCTTGTTATTTTCACCTCAATAATCGCGAAGCATTCTAGCTAACCGTTGCATTTCTTTACAGTGTTAAGAAGTACGCTTGTCCATTATAAAGGTCAGCATCAAAAAGCATCTTAACTACATGGTTTTTAAAAGAAGTCTGTCTGCAATTTAAATGATTAAAATGCGTTAAGCTGAGAAGTGATATATGCACAACAAGTGAAACTCTGAAAAGGAAATCCATTACGGACAAATGGTGAAGCACACTTGACAGTTTTTAAAGAAACGTCAGTCCCAACAGTCTAGGATGGAGCTCCTCAATTAAAATTGCATTAAAGTATGGACATCTTGGGAATACAGCGACTTTACTGGCAGCACACGGATGCTTAATTAATACAATTTCTGTCTAAGCGACCTGTATTTCTCATACACTTACTGAAGTTTTTGACGAAAATGAATATTAATTAGGTTTTAAGAAAGAGAGAAATTTCTGAAGAACAGAAGTGTTTCAGTAGAAGTCTCTATTAATCTTTCATATTCGGGGTGGAGCTACATTATCCGGCTTTATTCACCGTAAACAGCTTAAGGAAGTTTTGTACTATATCACGAATATTGTGTAATTTCAGTTAAGAAAAATGGCCTTACAGTTATATAACGATTTAGTAACACACAATTGTAAATCAGTTTCAAATGTTATTATGTAAAACAAAGATACTTATTGTATCTGAACGAAAGTCTGTTAGAACAATATATACAAAGCGTAGAACATGGAACATATACCTTTACTCATATCAACGTCTAAGCCGTAAATATCAATTTAATACAAATAAACAATTCCTGAGACGCATCACAAATTTTAATTCATTGCTTCAGATTTATCAATAAGCCGTAAGTGTTCATCTTGCACATAAATTTTTCTGTAGCCGCCTTTACAAGACCACTGACCGTACTAAGATGGTTTCCAGAGTTGCAACAGCACCAAATTTGTGCAGGGCAGTTGAGTGGCACTCTAAGCACGACGGTGAAGAGCGATATTGCTGGAGTGCGAAGGATGGACTGTCCGTGTGCATTGTATACATATATAGTTGGAAGCAGATGCAGGAGTGTCGTTTTACCATTCCAGAATTATGTATTATTCTTTCACCTCTCTTTTGTGACGTTCTTAGTTATATGAAACAACAGGACTTTAATTGATATTAGCAGTACAAATATAGTTATTATCTCTCTGTGCCATACATGATATACTTTGTTGTTTGACAGCTTCCCCTTCTCTATTCAGAAATATGTTTCTTTTAAGATAGCGAAGATATGGCTCCATCAATAACGGTGACTGTTTTCGGAAGGAGATATTGGGCAGTTTCTCAATCTGCTATGACAACCCCTTTCCTTCATCTTTGTCTAACTGACCTAAAACTTAGTTTCTTAGTCGGCAGGAAATGAAATCCTACGTTACTTCCTTACACCGATAATGCAAGCCATAAATTCATGCTAGGTTAAGTGCTGCATAGCATCGAGCGAGGTACCGTGCACTCTCTTTCAGGCGACCTAAATTTTCTGAAGTATTCGTAAATCACCTAAGGTGAGCGCTGGGATGGTTCCTTCTTCGTCTGTGATGACGCCGAATGGCCATGAAATGATATTCTTCCTTTTTTCTATAGAAAGGTGCGGTTGTGAAGCATCTGGAGAGAACGTACGGGCAATTAACTAATATCTTTAATAGCACTTTTCATTTTCCGTTGTTAATAAAACTGCTAACGGACAATTTACAACCTAAAGAAGCTGTTTATTGGTAGCTAATAACCACGAAGAACCAGCCAGCTGGCCGCGGTGGCCGAGGGGACTGAGGCGCTTCAGTCACGGTCTGCACGGCCACTACGGTCGGGGGTTCGAATCCTCCCTCGGGCATGGATGTTTGTGCCGACCTTAGTTTTTATTTATTTTTATTTATTGTTTGTTTTCTGTTCCTTAGGACCCAATTGAGGAGTGAGACTCCATGGTCATGGAACAAGTCAATACATTAATTGTTACACAAGAATGGTAATAGAAAAATTTTAAGTAGCCCTTTGCACACGACAATCTTAAGACAAAGTGAAAAGAATCAATAAAGAAAAAATAAATTAGCTTAATTGTTCAACTTTTCTAGGAGTTCCTCGACAGAATAAAAGGAGTGAGCCATGAGGTAACTCTTTAATTTAGATTTGAAAGCGTGTGGATTAGTGCTAAGATTCTTTAGTTCTTGTGGCAGCTTATTGAAAATGGATGCCGCAGAATACTGTACCCCTTTCTGCACAAGTGTTAAGGTGGTGTGATGCAAATGTAGATTAGACTTCTGTCTAGTATTCACCGAGTGAAAGCTACTAACTCGTAGGAATAAGCTGATGTTATTAACAGCAAACGACATTAAAGAAAAAACGTATTGTTTAGCCAGAGTCAAAATTCCCTGACTACTGAAAAGGGGTCGACATGACGTTCGCGAACTTACACCAGATATTGCTCGAACCGCCCGTTTTTGAGCCAGAAATATCCTTTTTGCATCAGGCGAGTTACCCCAAAAACAATGCCGTACGTCATAAGTGAGTGAAAGTAAGAGTAATAGACTACTTTTCGTGTTGGAAAATCAGTTATCTCTGATATTGTTCTAATGGTAAATATAGTAGTTGATAAGTAGTTTGTAAGTTTAGGGACTGATGACCTCGTAGTTAAGTCCTTTAAGCTTAACAAACATTTGAACCTTTTTTGAACCAGCCAATATTCGCAAAGACTATTCACTTGCTGCGGCGCACAATACTGTTCACATTTGAGAGTAACGAGCGAGAGTCAGTTGACTCTTAAGGAAGAGAGAGCAGCCAGTGGGAACTGTTGGGCGCGAGCAAGTTGCGACGGCAGTGGCCCGCGGCCGCGGCCGTACACACTACACAGGCGGGCCGCAGCCTCGCAGTGCACCGCGGCGGGCGGCGTTATTTGGGGGCCGCCCCCCTGCCTGCCGCCGTCGCAGGCGCCCAAGGCTGCCGACGCCGCCGCCGCTCTTATCGCCGCAGTCGCAGTAGTTAATAACTGCAGCCAGCGGCGCTCACGCGACACCCAGCCGAGCCCCGGGCCTGTCCATTGCTCGCGATCTACAACATTTACCGACAAAAATACGGAGACGCCGGAAACACACCACCGTGCAAAACCACTGGCCATCAAAACAGTTTCGAGTTGTCTCTGTAGGAATCAGTACGGGTTCTGTATGAGTTTTGAGCGATTCTTGTACTATTTTCTCTGCAAAACAGGGACAAGTTCAGTTTACTATGATGGTAGATAGCGATCAAGCAAACTTCTCTTCAAAGTAATTTATATCTATAAATGTGAATGTCTGTTCGGTGTACGCTTATCACGTCCGAACGACAAGACGCAGAGACTTGAATACTTTTACAGTTACTAATTTATATCTGAGGATGGTTTTAGGCACGATTTTATTGCGATGTGATAGATATTTAGTAATTTGAAGAATATAACGCGAAATGTGAAACAATAATTACCCTTTGAAAATTATATTTACTCTTTGAAAATGGTTTTATTGGTTGCATTGTTGCTTGAGGGTTGATAATGATAAAAGGGTGGAGTATTGGGATGGAAAGTTATCGGTGTATATAAAATTCTACGTGTGTGTGTGTGTGTGTGTGTGTGTGTGTGTGTTAATATTTCGCTCTGCAGTTGAAACTACAGAACGCAAACGAATGGTCTGTGTGTAATTGTTGTCCGAAGTCTCCCGTTGTACACAATAGCAGTTCCATGCCGATAGCTGTAAGGGGGTGGAAGATATGATGGTTGAAAGTCATCATGTTATTTTAAAAAAATTCGGACTGAAGGCCAGCGATGACGTTTGCGACTCTATAGCAACGCCTTCCCTGGATAGACATTAGTAACTGTACAAATTTTTAGCTCTTTATGTCTTGTGGTTCAGACGTAATAAACGTACACCGAACAGACATTCACATTTATAGATATAGATAAACATAAATTTGCGTGTACATTAATTTAGTTTACATCTTGCCAGGCTACCCGACCCTGATCACTTACAAAATAATTAATAAATTCTTCTCGTACGTCTTTGGCTCTTGGACTTGGGTTTCGTGGAACTTGTTGGAGGCCTTGTATATTGAAGTCGTTGTTTCGCCAAGAACCGCAACTTCACTGTCTAAAACGCCTGGAGGTGAATAAAGCATTTGGCTCTGTGCATTTCGTCGCAAAAAATTGTGTAGAAATGCACAAGCTAACACAATTTTTGCAGTATTTTCCACTTTTAAATCCATGGTTTTGTGAAGGATGCGGAAAACTGCCACCAGTAATCTAAAAGTTATTTCTACAGTTCTTATGGATCTTGATATCTGATAATTGGACACACGTTTTATTGAAAGCGGAGCAACATCTGAAGAAAATGGCTTCACAATGTTTTCCATTAATGGAAACGCATCATCTGCCGTAAATACAAACGGAGTTAGCATGTCCCTTCCTGAAAGAGGCACAGGTTTTGGCAAATTTAGTGATTGGTTAAGAAATGCTTCGCCAAATGCAGTGTGCCTAAAAACTCCCCCATCTGAGATCCTCCCTTAGCATCCGGTGTGCACGTATATAAATGGGTAATTTGCATTCACTACTGCAAACAACACTATGCTGAAAAAATGTTTATAGTTGAAGAATTTACTGCCACTATTTGGTAGGCACGTAATAGCAACGTGCTTCCCATCCATAGCGCCTACACAGTTAGGAAATTCCATTTATCCTCGAATTCTTGAGAAATTGTTTTCCATTCTTCAGGAGATGATGGCATCTAGAAAATTAATGAATAACTGCAATAAATACAAAATATCTACTAGATATGTAATGATTAAAAAGTTAATTTTGTATTTCAAATGTAACATAACACTGCTTTATGCTTAGCAATTTTTAAATTTTATATTGTTTGTTTTCAGGCCGAGTTGAAAACTGAAGTGGAAGAGGAGGTGGATTTGTCATTTGATACACCGGTAGCACAGACACAGCCACAGTCACGAAAAAGCCGAAGATCTGAGGAGCACAGTGAAGTTGTGCAAAAGGCTATTGACATTGTCAGCAATGCTTCGCGAAAACGGAAGAATCCGTTTTCGGGTTCAAATGTTCAAACGTTTGTATAGCTTATGGGACTTAACTATGGGGTTATCAATCCCTAAACTTACAAACTATTTATGAACTAGCTAATCCTAAGGACGGCACAAATATCCATGCCCGAGGGAGGATTCGAACCCCCGACCGTAGTGGCCGTGCAGACCGTGACTGGAGCGCCTCAGTCCCCTCGGCCACCGCGGCTGGCCGTTTTCGGGTTTCGCAGATAATGTAGCAGAGAAGTTATAGGGCTACAACGAAGTAATCCGATCAGATGTTGTGTTCAACATTAGTAAATTATTATACGAAGCGGATTAGAGGAAAGTGGGCAACAGCTCGACAAATGTTATTAATGAAGAAAGTGTGGAAGGAAACAATGAGGAAAATGCATTGCAGACATCATTGCTGCAACAGTCGTTATAGACGATGCCTAACATGTGTATCAGTAATTGTATTTGTGTGTGTGTGTGTGTATCAGAAATAAAATATAAATACCAATTGTATTTCATTTCAAAATTACCTTAATGACGTATGTCAGTCCTTCTATTAAAGCATTGCATACTTATGGGACCAAGATGCTGGTGGAAGAATAGTGGACTTTAAACAGGTACATCAGACTTCTATACGAGTCTCCAGTAGCTAAAAATCGAAGTGTGATCGCAAGTCGTGTTGTTACTCGAATACAGTCTCTCATGTTTGTATTGGAATTAGCTGTCTTCGGACCAATTAATTGGGCGAGATATTCGAAATCGTTTTTAGACATACGAGTAAAGTTCTGGGTCAGGTATGTATGTAGCATTAACTCACGAGTTAAATTTCCTGAATTACTCCGCCTACTCAAAAAAGGATGCATCCACGGAGTCCGATTTCTCTTCTTTTTTGTTTCGAATAGCATTAACACTTCTTTCATGTAAAAGTAGGAGAGCCGCACTCACTTCTATAACGTCGCACTCATCCATTTTGTATGAAAGTGTGTAGCCTCTGCCCGGAAATTAGTTGCCGCAAACATTGCTGGGCAATAATAGATGCCGAGGTGTTGTCACTTGTGTTGCTGCTATACATGTGGCTGCAATGTTTCCCGACAACATTTCCGGGATATATTGTCGACAATATGCAATTTTCATTGCCCATATAAACGTACCTTTAGTTATACAATATAGTTACTACTCTGACTGGAAAATCTGTGATATGGGGTGACATGTTTTAAGACTATTCTTAACGTTTAAAGTCAAAATTGTGTAAAAATAAAACTACCGATAAAGTATTTGTGTCGCTTGTATATCACGAAAGGATAAGTATATAATAATTGGACAGATCGTGGACAAATTCAACAATGGTAAACTCATTTACATATTAGTTCCGTCATCGTCATTCAACAAGGAGTCGTGTGTGAAATGTATTCGTTTTGATTTCGTTTAACTTGTCAAATCATTTAATAAGTATCATATACATTTTAGACTATTTTTCTCTTCATGGTTTTTAGACGAGTCTCTCTCTCTCTCATTTTTCTATTAAGGTCAAGGCGGATTTAATTGAATGGTAGATATTTTGTGCACGCCATGAGTCTAATCATTTTAATACTTCATGACGACATCCAAAGTAAAAGAGCTTTTTGTTGGTAGCGACTTGAAGCAGGTCCAGGAACAGAATTAGACAGTAGAGCACAAAGGACTAGGGCCTTCACTTCGATTTAAGAGTCGACAGACAAGTGTAATTACCTGGCAGTTTACGACGCTCGTCTGCGGCAAAGCCGGTAGTTCAAAGCGATTGCTGGCGCAGACACTGTGCACTGTCAATTATAAGCATCTCTGTCAAAGTTGCTTTGATACTCATTATTTAAATTGGGGTATTCGGAGTTAGCATACGCCATTTTAAGCACTTCAGTCCGTCTATTTTGTTAACCTGTAACAATATTGCGTCACTCTCATATTATTGGTTTCCTGTTTTCTTATCGACGTAACGTTACCTTTTCATCGAAGTTTAGAGCCAGTTTTCTCTTCAAATACCCAAGTGCGTATATATTGTGGAACCAAGTGAAATTAATTTAATTCTTAAACGTTAACTTATTGATATGATATCCCAGTAGATGATTTCTGTCTTAGGACGTTAGGATGTATCATCGAAGAAAAAATATTACAGATAAAAAAAAAGTAGAAAACCCGATGTACTATACACATTGACGTACCCCTGGTCCTTTTACTGTAGCACAATAATCGAGCTCGAAAACAGCAAATTAGAAGAAAGATGACGTCGTGGTCGGAAACTAACATTGATTTTTTTAGGTACACATAATGTCCAGCAAAGAACAAATCAAACTGTGTGATATTAATTTGTGTCGGATACGGTCTAGAATCCAGGCGTGACAATTAATGTGCCAACTCAGTTATTTGTTGATTAAAAACATCAGTATTTAGTTTACAATAGAAATATTTATTTCCGACCGGTTTCAGATACTTAATACCTTTCTTCAGAGGAACATAAGTCAGATGTCCAGTCCAGGCATGATATGCCTTTAGAAGTAGGGAAATCAATATTTCTATTGTGGAACCGGTTGTTATTTATCGACAAATATTACGAATGCTGAGAATGGGCAAAATACTTAATCCCAGTTAGCTGAAGTAACACATGTTGCAGTAATTTATGAACCTTTAGATTTAGGGAAGAGATGTGTAGCCTCACTAACAGAACCTCACTAATACGTGGAATTGTCTTCATATAAGTCGACTGTGCGGCGCCTAGTCATCGCCAAAAGCTGGATTCATGGTGGCCGGAAAATTGTTCAGATCGAAACATGTTGCACGTTAAGTAAATATCCTCTTCTTGTTTTTAAATCATGTTTTCAAACATTTTAAGCTTATTGCTGAAAGGTAACGTAAATATGATTTAAATACGATCCTTTTTATAATGTCGATTAATTTACTTTAGTAACCTACAGTAAATACGTTAATAGTGTTTCCTCCATTTTATTAACGTTTCCGCAAACAATTGAGTTATAAACGCAAAAATTTTCAGACCAAGAATTTTCGTATTTCATAACATTAATCTTTGTAAATACTCTTTCCATATAAGCGGCACAGAGTGCTACGAGGATGAGTGCAAAGATTATTGACCGAATAATTCCAAACAGGTATTTGCGAAGTGAACTCGGTTGGAGGGCATTGTCAAATATGGCGCAGCGGTAGCTATGTCCATCTGTTGGATGTAGACTAGAGATGTAATTAATCGATCGAGATTTGGACTGTACTCGCATGTGAGATGGTTGAAATACCGTAAACACGAACACACACACGCACACACACACACACACACACACACATATACACTGAGCTGTAAGCCGACGACAGAAATCAATAAAGCTAATAGTGTGTTAGAACTACCTTAGTACAGCTGGAACAACAAACAAAGAGGACTTAATTTATAATTTGTTTCTGTGTGTTTGACAGGATTGATCTCATTATTAAGAGAACTAGAAAATGGAACGAAAACTGAATAAGGGAAACGAGTCGAATAAAACATATTTTTTACTAGCTTCGTAGTTTCTGACACATATTACGTATTTTATGCCATTTTTGTAAGACAGGCCGATTAGAAGATGATAACTAGCAATCAAATAAAATTTTTAAAAAATCTTCGCAGTAAAGGGTTACTGCAAACGATTGATAATTCGAAACGGGGTTGGTCATTTAAATATTGAATGCATCTATACTGAGGTTAAACAAAATGTTCTCGATGTTGCTTTTCGCCAGTAAGACATCAAACATGAAAATTTTAATTACTTACACGTGCAAACCCCTGTTAATAGCATTGTGTAGTATTCACTGGAGTCTGTCTGCTTTTGCTGATGAACAGGTAAGAGAGCAACAGTTGTATGACGTTCCGCGCGGGAATGGCCGTGCGGTTCTAGGCTCCGTGTCCCGAGTGTGTGTGTGTGTGTGTGTGTGTGTGTGTGTGTGTGTTGTACGTACGTAGGATATGTTTAAGTAGTTTGTAAGCCTAGGGACCAATGACCACAGTAGTTCAGTCCTAGTAGTTTACTGGCATTTGAACATTTTTTGCATGGCTTGAAAAGTCGATCAACTTCATTCTCTAGGTCTAGGATCTCTGCATTTAAATTGTATTGACATTAGATGTAAAACATCTATAGCTTTCGACATCGTATGCGAATCTTTAACTAGCTGCTTTACGTCTTCGATTGGTGTTTGGTGTTCTTACATCACATCTGGAGTGGATAAGTTATGTGAAAATCTAATATGACCCAAAAACTTATGTAGATGGGCACGTACTGCAAGAAATTGGTAAGAAATAAATATTTCTTTTGTGACAGTGGTTGCTCATTTTTTTCCAAAAAGGTTCATGAGTTAGTGATAGTGAGTTCAAAGACAGAAGATGACATTTTGAAACTGCACGCCTAAGAGATTGCGACATTGTCAATAATTCCTGTGACATGAAACGGGTAGCTTAACAATGGATAATGCCTTTTTTATTAATAGCTCAAAGGTAACACCTTTCAGGTCATGCTACACAAGGTACTCCTCACCACACACCGTGAGGTTGCTTGCCGAGCAGTGCGTAGTATTAGCTACAGCATCTATACGTGCCGTGTCTGCTGGAATGTAGTTCTGGAACCGTTATCGAATGACGCGTCTGCCCCTGGTCTTTATTGAGCATTTCCGAGATAGTAGCAGCCCTCTAACGCTCTCTTGGGGAACTTTCAAAACAACTTTACAATTGCCGATTTCGTTCTGTTAAGAACTTCATGTTGAGTACTATCTGCGAGGAAGTTCTTTTTCTAATCACAAATCTAGTGCGATACCTCGTTCGGTAACCGACACTGCGGGGCTATGCCTAATGTAGCTTCACAGTGGAGATGCCCGTGATTGCGACTAATAATTACAAGCTGAACGCAGACCAGCATAGGAACATGCCTTCGGTAAAGCAGACTGCCGAAAGTCTACGACGAATGTTTCTTGTGGCAAGAAATTCCAGAGTATAACAAAACAACGATGATTACATGTTTGTGGTTTTGTCTGAAAATCAAATAATTGGTCCTTAGAGTGTACACGCGTTGAGGATCTACCCGCAGACCACAAGTACACCGCATGACGGCACGTCCAAGCCATTGGCCGCAACACCAAATGTCTCTATCAGGGGGAAGCACTGGTGGCCTGAGTTCGTCGGAGGCCCGGGGCGGGTATACACAATGAGACCTCCCCCGCCCCCCCCCCCTTCCTGACACGGGTTCACCACCACAGCAATGCTGAGTGGCCGACGACAGTATTTTTTCGCTCTGTTACGATCACTTGTCAACTTTGGAGCATAAATTTGCGGTATAATATGCCTAAACGCAAATCTGTTGTCCTTCCTGTGAGAGATAAAAACGAGATCAATAAAATATTAGGGGAAAGGGCAACTGCGACCATGCAACCATGTAAGTACAATTTTGATGACAATTGCGGAAACTAAAAACTTAGACATTATAAATTCTAAATATGAGCTTGACTCTGCCCTGATGGATCGACAAGTCGTAAAATTGTGTATTTTACGGCGAACACTGATGGAAATGCTGCTGTTTATGAGAGGGTTACACATAAGATCGCACACACTCACACACACACACACACACACACACACACACACACACACACACACACACACACACCTCGTACCACTGTTTGTGAGAAAGTAATTCAGTTACATGAAAATGTACGATGGTCGTCGAATACAAAAGCAAACTAGTTAAAATGCTGTCATTCAAGACAAAGCAATTGTGAGCTTCAAATACAAGGAGAAGAAATGTATGATTATCCTTCAGGCTGATAACAGGTTCCTAAAATAAAGATCAGTTACTGCTTTAGATTGTGCCGTTTCTACTGGCAGCCACCGAATGCCTACTATCGTCACTGGTAAAAAACAACCTTGTTGTTTACACGTCAAGAAAGAACGCTCGGATAGATGCTACGATTATCACATAATTGCCAGTGGTTTCGTGTATGTGACGACTCTAAAGAATGTTTGTAGGAAGAAGAGATGACGATACCTCGAGAATGAATTAACTCATTCATCGTGTGATATCTTAAACCGAACAGACGGTTTTATGAAAGTGTTATTTCTTCCTCCTAGAAAAAGCACCATATTATACATCATGGATGAAGATGTTATTGAAACTTTCAAACAGTAGGCCTATTACAGAAAAGAACTTGTATGTAAGTTACATTTAGAGAAGACGCAGGAGACGAAAGTCTATTAGAAATAAAATTATTGATTTAAAATATGCAGCCTACAGGATCGCAGCAGCATAAGAACAGAATGGGAAAAAATGGGATTTAATTTTGTGTGTGGTGGAAAGTTCTCAAAGGCTAATCAAAAATGAGGAACACGGTATTTCCGAATCACTCAGTAATGGCTAAATTTTCATTAATGTGACGAAGAAGATGTTTAGGAATGATGAGTGTCAACGATGCAGATTCAGAGTGCCAAATAATGTTGCATATAAAAATTGTAAATCTCATCACTGATAAAGGTGACTCAGCCAGAATGTTGTCAACAGAAGACCAGAAAATGAAGATGAAAGTTCACTAGTTGATTCTGAAACATTTACAAGTTTGGATACGGATTTGAGACGATTTTTAGACCAATATCGGATACCTATATTGAAAGAAATTATGTTACTTAGCTACTGTTAAAGGAGTAGACTTAGTCAGACAGACAGGATATTTTACTGTAAGAAATCCCCCCTCGGGCATGGATATTTGTGCCGTCCTTAGTCTTAGCTAGTTCATAGGTAGTTTGTAAGCTTAGGGAGTGATGACCCCGTAGTTAAGTCCCATAATTTCTAAAAAAAAAAAAAAAAAAAAAAAAAAAAAAAGAGAGAGAGAGAGAGAGAGAGAGATTCGTATAATTATAAATATATGTAGTATTTATTACTAAATTAAAGCATACAGATCGGTTATCCGAATAAACTGATTTCGACGGCCGCGGTGGCCAAGGTGACTGAGGCGCTCCAGTCACGGTCAGCACGGCCACTACGGTCGGGGGTTCGAATCCCCCCTCGGGCATGGATATTTGTGCCGTCCTAGTTCGTAAGTAGTTCATAAGTATTTTGTACGTTTAGGGACTGATGACCCCGTAGTTAAGTCCCATAAGCTTAACAAACATTTGAACATTTAGAAACTGATTTTCCGAGCAACTCCCATGTCTCCCACTTATTTCAGACAATCGACACTATTAGACTGCAACGAAGTGTTATTGTCAGTAAAACGGAGTAAGGAAATAATCTAATGTTAGCAAAGCATGATAGAATTTAAAGTACTGTAGTGCGCATGTGCGAGCGGACTTTATTTCTTTTTATTTTTATTATTATTTTTTTCTTGACCTGATGAGTATACTCAAACGCCATCTAGGAATGTCCGAAACGGCTACCATGTTCATTTGGCGTCTTAACAACGATGCTGTTATTAAAATACCTACGCTGTTTCTTTTACGCACGAAATCATCAGGTCCTTTGGATCTCTTACTGAAACCACAATTTAGCAAGTGGGGTACACTACTTAAAGACGCTGTTTAGAGCTAGATATGGTGCGCTTCGGTTGCACAGTGGTAGCCTGCCGTGGTGACCGCGGGGACTGAGGCGCTCCAGTCACGGTCTGCACGGCCACTACGGTCGGGGGTTCGAATCCTCCCTCGGGAATGGATATTTGTGCCGTCCTTAGTATAAGATAGTTCGTAAGTAGTTTGTAAGTTTAGGGACTGATAACCCCGTAGTTAAGTACCATAAGCTTAACAAACATTTGAACATTTGCACAGTGGTAGAGTGCCAGACTACGAATCCAAAGGTCGTGGGTTCGATCCCCACCAGGTCCTAGGATTTTTATCTGTCACTTTCCACTTCTTTCACCTCTGGCAGTATTGATCATGAGAAAAATACCGAGTAGCACCGTGGTTCGGAACCCACGTTAAACTGTAGGTCCCCCTATAACTGGTTGGGTAAGTCAGTTCGAAGGTCGGAGGAAGACAACGGCATACCACCTCCAAACAGGACCATGCCTAGTAAAACACTGTGGTGTTCAAACCAATAGTCGGATTGTTGAGTGCTTTACCTTTTAAAGATTTATGTAATATTTGCTTTATTCAGCAGGAAAAAGTTACATACCGTTTTATACCATTAGTCTTGGCGTATAAATTGTTGATTAGTACTTATAATGATGTCTACGGTGGGTAAAAATCGCTGCTTAAATCTATATGATTTTAGTATTGCTCATGTGGTTGTAGTTTCATATTTATAAAATGAACCTTATCATAAATCCGTATAATATCTGAAAAAGTAATTTTTAGAGTGTTATACTTTTTAGTTTAAAAAATGATAATGAACCACCAATCAACTCCTCACATGTGTCTTCGTAAACTTCTGTAGATACCAAAGGCACAAAAAACGTTTGTGAAATGTTTGCGTCTACCAGAAAACCGGCTACGCTTTAAAAAGTTCTCCAAAAGTAGAACACACCTGTAAGTAGGTGCAACCGCATGGGGCTCCAACTGCAGAATGACTACATTGATGGAGGTATTTTGTCATTTTTTTGGAATATGATTACAGTGTGGATGTGGTGCCCCGGGAAGAGAGGCTCGGGACAGGCCGCCCCCTCCGCCCTCCTTTGGCTGCCACTGGGTGGAAGAAAGAAAGGTGGGAGAGAACGTCAGAGGAAACGTCCCAGGCAGTATCTGTGAGGTGAAAACATGCTGAAATATTTGGATTATTTGTTCGGAAAGACTACTAAGGAAACGTCATCTAGACATTGTCTTTGGAGACCAATTATCTTTTCTTCTTGTATGGTGGAGGCATCTTCGAAAGGGGACCAACGCGAATTAGAAAATGTAACACATAAGTTGAAAAAGTTCAGATACATTGCATCTTACGTCAGTAAAAAAGGCTCTTTCATATTTTGATAGGACTGGTCGTACTTATTGCATTGTGAGAGCGTTCGTTACACTCTTCGCATCAGTCTTTAAATGTAGCTCCCAAGAACATACTATTACCACGATTACGGAAGTATTACTATATATTATGTTCTTCAGCACTATTAATTAAGTCAGTGATAATAGACATTCAAGCATAGAATCTCGCTTCCAAAATAGCCTCGAATAAAATGAGTAGTACTCGTATCTGATTTCTCTACTACTTGTATCCTTTACGGAATTCGAGACATAGCTAGCCGCTGAGTGATTCTAGTATCACGTGTTCTACACCATTTGCAGTACTTATTCATTAACCAATTAGGAGTATTAGGGAAGTGAATGTTTCAGGGGGTGTGGATGTCTTCAAACGGCATTAATACTATGACTTCTGATGGGAAAAAAAGGTTTCCAATAGGAAGATATTGGCCAGGATTGCAACTTTATTTTAAAAACCTTTGTAGCTTCCTCCTGGAAGTTATTTCATCACAAATGTTCACATGTTTGTTAAGCTTAAGGGACTTAACTGCGGGGTCATCAGTCCCTAAACTTACAAACAACTTATAAACTAGCTTACACTAAAGACGGTACAAACATCCATGCCCGAGGGGGGATTCGAACTCCCGACGGGGAGCGGCCTCGCGAATCGCAGCATAGCGCCTCAATGTGCTTGGCCACTCCGCCGCGTCTATTTTATCATAAATATATATAGATAGCTCTCTTGAGATTGCCATGTCAGGTAAGTGTCAATACTATAACTTAGAGTGATTATAAGCTGACATAAAATTA
Source organism: Locusta migratoria (assembly GCA_026315105.1). Taxonomy (NCBI): domain Eukaryota; kingdom Metazoa; phylum Arthropoda; class Insecta; order Orthoptera; family Acrididae; genus Locusta; species Locusta migratoria. The sequence continues at coordinate 228,182,075 of CM048748.1, read as the reverse complement.
TAAGCTGTTGATACTGTGCTGTTTTCGAGTTACAAATGATATACATTAAACACTGAAAAATTTAAGCTCTTAGTTGTAGGCCTTGTAGCTACCAAAGCACTTTTCGTCTGGCATTTGGGAAACTACGAATTGTACTTGTAAAACAGATTTTGCATTACCAAAGCGTCATTTTCGGCAAAAAATGAACGTCAAAAATTAGAATGTGGGTAGCTCTTACTAAGCACGTTCCAATTAAAGAGAAGGTTGTTAACGAAAAAAACCAGGAATATCTAGTCAAACAAGAACCTTGCAATTGTTTCTTTTTAATATGCTACATTACTCAATTGCGAGGTGAATAATAAGGAAGTGGGAAACAGTGGGAATGAACGAATACGGAGGAGAGTTAGAGAACGAACTTGACTCAATAAATGGGCGCTATTAATGCAAATAAATGAAAAAAGGAAATTTATGAACCAATTAGAGAGTTGAAACGTAGCGCTCATGTAATAGGACATAAAAAGTGGACAACAAAAATTAATGACATCGAAGTACTGCGTCAACTAGCAAAGATAGTTCCAAGAGACAAGTAATGGAAAAGAACAGACGAACGAGAAAAATAGTTATAGAACCAGTTCCATTCTCTGCAATATGATAATTCAGCCACTGGTTGCCGCAGGTTGTCCATAAAATCGATTTTTTAAATCATAACACACGTTAGTAAAGGTACCTGATGATGGAGATTTAATATTCAGGAATGTTCATAAACTTAAGGTGATTCCTTATTTCAAACGAGAATGTAGAATTACAACTAGGGTCGGAAACTGGTTAGTTCTTCATGCTGTCGCACAGCACTTGTTACCAGCTGATGGTGAGATTCGGGCTCACCAGAGAAAGCTGAGAGGAAAAAACTGAAACTGGACTTCTAAATTAGGAGACAAGGTGAGTGGCCCTGGGAAGGCATTAATTCTGAGGCACTATTGTTTTTCAGCCGTTATCTGATCCCGCGCCGTCAGTGGTTAGTCAGCTAGACCACCGGTGGACGCAAGGCGCGCTAAATTTACGACTCCCTTTTCTAGCGGTCAGTGGCGTGGCTTCTAAAGTCCACTGGCCGCTCGCGACAAAAGGGAAAACTCCAAACGACGGGCAGTAACTCTCGGCATTTGCCTGTATTCTCTTACTGCTGACAAACGCACTACTACCGAAGTAACAAGCCGAAACCACGAAGGGGAAAAACAAATAAATACTTATTTTAGGTTGACAGTTCTAGGCCGTCAGGGAAAGTTTAGTAACAGTATTTTGCGTCCATGTCGATGTATTTACTTGTTATATCGTAAAATTAACACTTTTCCATATATGGGTCTCCAGCTGTCGGCTTAACTAGTTAGCTCCGTGCCAAAGTTCCACAAGTCACTATTGAAGTTCTGTCCCTATCTTTCATAGTACTCTAATGCTCGCCACACTGGAATAAACATAATGCAATCGTCGCTGGATCTGGTATGCAGTCGGAGTATTTGAATTTTGCCGGCCGCGGTGGCCGAGGGGACTGAGGCGCTCCAGTCACGGTCTGCACGGCCACTACGGTCGGGGGTTCGAATCCCCCCTCGGGCATGGATATTTGTGGCGTCCTTAGTATAAGATAGTTGATAAGTAGTTTGTAAGTTTAGGGACTGATGATCCTGTAGTTAAGTCCCATAACCTTAACAAACATTTGAATTTCATGTTCTTATATATAGTTAATGTGGAATGTATGAGGAAATACGCTGTTATATATAATACAGATTCTGCTGTTTGATGAATAACTGAACCAAATTTTACACATCTTGGCATAATATTTCCTGGCATTAATCTGGACTTTTAAAATTTTTTATATCATGCAAATGAATGAGGACGTTTCTACAACATTTAGAACACATGCTATCAGATGAGGAACACTTTCTCAAACGTTACTTTACTTATCTTCATGTAATAGATCATTATTAGTAAAAACAAATCTGGGTAGTAGCATTTTCAACTTTCATCAAATCGGAGCAGACTGCTGGCGTTTTCACTGGCCACTTCCTGCTCCCGCTCATATAGTGCTTCCTGGTAGGGATGGGAGTGTGAGGCGCGGCGACTCGAGCGCACCGAGAATTTCTCGAGCTGCCGGCGCTCGAACAGTTCTCGAGAAGCTTGCGACAAGTGGCGCTGCGGCGCGTGCCGCTGTGCGGCGGTTGACTGGGGCAGCACGATACGCCACACCACGCGCTGCGGATGTTTGCAACGCTCGCAGCTCGCTGTCATTACCATTTAAAATTCAAATGTTTGTAAAGCTTTCGGACCAAAATGCGTGGTCATCAGTCTGTAGCTTACAAACTACTTAACCTAGGTAAACTAACCTAAGGACAACACACACACACACATGCTCCAGGGAGGACTCGAACCTCCAACGGCGAGCAACCGCGCGCTCTGCAGCGAGGCGCTATAGACCGCTCGGCTACTCCACCGCGGCACCATTTAAAATCAAAGTCACGGAACTGGCAGTACTTAACGGATGATGGAAACGTCTGTTGCAAAGCTCCATAGTGTAACAAAAAAATCCCACTGACGTGTTTTACGGCCCACTTTAGATTTGTAGTTATATAAGTTTTTGCAAACATTTTGGACCAATATAATAATCTAAACAATAATAATTTAATTAATAAGACTGTCTGAAACCCTTTTTAGAAAAAAAATTAGGTTGTGGCGGGTTTCGAACCACCGACGTTTTGCGTCACAGTCCAGCACCTGGCCCACTACGCTACAGCTATAAATCAAAACATGAATTCTTTAATTTCATACTATTGATGGCCCATGTTAACTGATGTTAATATGGCATTTGCAGACATTAGATTATCATTTATCGTACGAAAAACGATGTGTTTTTCTTAATTCCTCAGTGTGCCGTTGCTTTGAAATGACAACGTCTAAGTTACAATACGAAAATCATCAGATACGCGAGGAATGTCACGCGACATCTCCGAACGGCTGTTTTCGTTAATTCAATGGAGGGTGTGAAATCTCCGTTATTTTTGCAAATATGTCTCAAACGATACGAGATATGAAAAAAAAAAAAAAAAAAAGAGAGAGAGAGAGAGAGAGAGAGAGAGAGAGAGAGAGAGAGAGAGGAAAGTTGTAAAGAATTTTCTCCTCTACAAGTTCGGTTATTCATTTTTCGTGTCAGATGACTAGTTGAGGAGTTATTTTCCTTTAAATTTCGAGCTGTCAAAAGACGATCGCAAAGGCTCACTTTTAGTGTTACTACCGTAACCTAAAGTGGGCCAAAATACAACAGGCATGATAAGACATCATATCTAGTAATCAAACAGATACGTTCGCGGGTAAAACAGTGAATTCTTATAAGTCAGATAAATTACGTAGCTATTGTGTATGTTACCCATTCAAACTACATTAAAAAGAAATTCGGTAAAAAGTTGGATAGTGCCTCAAACAGTCCGCCTGTGCCGGAAAAAGTGTAATTCTTAATTTGGCTGCAATAACATGCAAAATGCATCGAAATTAACACTATCCAAACTTTTCAACAGAATGAGGACATAACAACCAACAGACATTATTGTTGTTGTAAATTGTGGTATCTGTATTCAGAAAATACCAGTGCTTTAAGCTGAGAAAAGGACGAAAGCTTAGGTACTTAATGCTGGCTAATACTATAATTTCTGCTGATTTGTTTTCTACAATTAGTAAATGTAAGTAAGGAGTTTTTCGGTGTAACATCTTGTAGCATTTTTCCCTCATGTAAATATCAATACATGGGAATGCATATTTATTTTTTGTTACAATGAATATCTTGTTTCGTGTAAGATACGTGTTGTAATAGTCATCCTATGATTTTTGCTTCTACAAAACACTCTAATAATAATAATAATAATAATTCAGTTTCTTCCATGCACGTACGGAAGACAAGGATTACGACTGTTCTGTCGTAATGCTTCCCCACAAAGTAGTTTCGCTCAGCCCCCAGAGAGCGCAGCACTGTCGACAACTTCTCGCGATTACTCGAGAATTTGCCTTAGCGTCGCGCGTTTCTCGAGAGTGCTCACAGCCCATCCCTACTTCCTGGAAGGACTCACAAAAGGTGTCGAGCAATAGGGACCGCTAAAGTAAATCACTCAGCCATGTAGGCTCCGGTAGCAACTCATTTAAAAGAATTAGAGGAAAACAGGCCCTTTATCGTCAAGCTGAACAAAAACTCCTTTTTCCCCTCCAGCTGGAAACTGACCAAGGCGATTACAACGGGGTCAGGACCAGCTCACTTTTATTGCCAGAAAGGTATTTGTTGCATAGGTTGCTGTAATTGCAAGTTCTTACGTTGTTTCCATTTCTACAGTATTATACGTCGCGCGTATTTCCTTATTTCAGTTTGTCTTGGAACAGGTCGTTAGCATGCACTGTCGTACTTATCTCGATAAATGTATAGCTTCAGTGTGAAAGGCATATGTAATTATGAACATTTAATGGAAGGAATGATTGGGATTTTAGGAGTTGTAAATGATGCATCAGTCCCTCTCGAAGGAACCAGGAAAAAACTATTTTTTAATTGCCGCTTGGGGATTTAAAACGACCATTTTACTTTCTGTACCAGCCACAGTGCCATCAGACTTGATATTTCACAGTGGTATGCATTAGTTGGGGATTTAAAACAAATGTTTTCCAGGTGAAGAACGTGCATTACAAATTTAAACGATATTGATTTACGTTTCATAATAGGGTATGTGGCTGAAATGTGTAACTGTGAGTTGCATTTTACTGTCGCATAGGTTACCACCTCCTAAGGCGGAATCGGGCACTGGTTCCAGGTATTAACGAAAACAATACTGCGTTCGGTTTGCCATCTTGTGTATGAGAGCAAGGAACAAATAGGCCCTAATCATAGGTGTAACGACTTCTACGAGCTATTTACTGACCATTCTATGACAACAACGCGTGTAATCTGCTTGAATGGCTTGCATGTTGAGATTGAAGGCTTCTGTAGTACCAAGAACAGCTGCAATATAAAAGTCATTCTCCTTTCCCTTGAAGCATCGGAGTTAACGGCCTGAAATGGTTGCAGTTATTGCACAAGAGCGTTTGTTCCAGCTGCATTGTTATTTTATGAATAACCAGAATTACAGTCGTAAATATTTTTCCCTGTTCACATTTTACCTGAACTGCTTTGATCCTGCACATACAAAAGCGATATTGATCATACAAATCCTTTTCATTGTTCTTAACTGCATTTGGTGGATTGTTTCGGGTGTAAAGACGAATAATTTTTGTGGTTGTCCGACGAATACGCGACTTGCACTGACGAGAAACGCAATTCTTCGAGATTCACTACACAGAACGTTTACTTTTATTGTGTTAGCAGTTATAATGTACGCCAATCTTTAAAAAAGAATGATAAAGTGAGTTGAAATGAGTAGAAATCTCGCACGATTACCGACTTTTCCGTTATTATAGCGATAGATGTCCTGATGACCACCACGGTGCTATTGCGATCATTTAAAAGGTGTTCCATCTTCAAAAACACAACATCCACAATGGCACAACCACTGCAGTGCACAACTAGGGAGCCAAGAGGGTGAAAAGTGAGACAACGGCCTTAGCTAATCACAAGTCTATTTTATATACGGTTACAGATTTCGTTCTCGAACATTATATACGCTGATGATCCATTCAGTCGTACTATTATTTAGTCAATAAAGTATCTGCCCAAAATCTGAAGATTTCTGTCCGCTACGAATGCATTTGTGTATTCTATGAGGTAGTCAATAGGAATAGAAGCACCTTTGTAAAACAAAAGGTGGAGTGACAGAAATTGCAGTCAACTGGAAAGGAAAAAGAAGCATGTGAGGCTACGTTACTAATATGGCAGTAGTTTTTGAAGTCGCCATATTTTCATATGGAAATGGAAAGGTCATTTGAAATGCAAAAAACTGATTATTCCTCTCAATTTAGCATAGCCCAATTCTCAAGTTGTGCCTTGCATGTATCTCTTGCAGCTGACGTGAAACCCGTTAGCATTGACACACATCGAATGCGTTAAGGTCGTTCTAATATGAGTAGAAAGGAACTTCCATGTCATCGCAGGGGATTGTAAGGGATGCCACGCAGACGGACTATTGAATATCCACGAGCGGTGGTGAAGCTTGTCATAAATTCTCTGTCGTAGATAAGCAACAGCTGCACCAACGAAAACGGCTGCTGATGAACCAGCACCAGTCACTGTTTTTGGCATGATACGGTGAGACTCTAACTGCAGTGCTCGCGCATCTCGCAGGTAACTGGTGTCCAGTGGTACAGTAATAATGACAATTTTGGGCACCTCTATGGACCAGAGACTGTCGAGTGGGGGGTGGTGTGCCTCAACGGTGCAGATAGCTGGACCGTAGGTGCAACGACAGTGGAGAAGTGTCTACGGAGCGGCCAGACTCGTGTGGTTCCTGAAGAGGAGTCTTTTCAGTAGTTTCAGGAGCAAAAGTTTAGGTAATTGACTGATTTACCCTTCTAAAATTAATTGACGGGGCGTTGCCTCTTGGGTAAAATTTTCTGGGGGTAATATAGTTCCTCATTACTACTCAGGAGGATGTAATCAGGAACATAAAACTGACATTTCTACGAATCAGAAGGTTGAATGTTAGATTCCTTAATCGGTTAGGAAGTTTAGAAAATTTGAAAATGGAAATAGATATCAAATATTTTCTTGTATTGAGCCACAGCTATACAGTACTGATTAAAAGATTGAACGGCCGGATTTCGGCTTTTAGGCCATTATCAAGTGTACAAATAGTCCAATTATTTGGTATATGTGGATGACCAAAATGAAATTTTTTTCGATATATGCTTGCATATACATAAAGATACAAGTTATCATTAAGTAAAGCGTCAATGTAACAAAACATAAACATATTGAAGCAAAATGGAGCATTGCTTTCCATCATGCATTTAATAAATTTGGTTTCTTTATTCATTTTGACTGTTTCCTTTTTCTGACACACCAATTACAATTTTTATCCCTAATTACGTTTGTTATTTACATTTTGGTCCATATCTAGGTCTTTTTCATGATTTGTTTACAAATACTTTATTTTAGTTTTGTTGTTTCTGTTTTTACGTGATTCGTGTATTCATATTTCTGGTTTTTCCATGATTCACTTTTATTTGGTTGGTGTCTAATTGTTTTGTGTTGGGGTTTATTTTTGGGTATATGTGTATATTTTTAAAATTTTGTTTTAATGTTACACAATCTGGGGATATGGTTTGGAGCTGTTCTGGTGTTGGTATAATGTTTATTACTGTGTTTCGTTTTTGTTTTCATGTTCATTCTGCAGGTCTTCGAATTCTTTTGCCATTTTCTGTCCTTTGGTTCTTGGTTCAAATGTTCAAATGTTTGTATAGTCTATGGGACTTAACTACGGGGTCATCAGTCCTTAAACTTACAAACTACTTATGAACTACTTACGAACTAGGACGGCACAAATATCCATGCCCGAGGGGGGATTCGAACCCCCGACCGTCGTGGCCGTGAAGACCGTGACTAGAGCGCCTTAGTCCCCTCGGCCACCGCGGCCGGCTTGGTTCTTGGTGGTTGTTGTGTCATGTCCGATGTGAGTCACAGTAAATGTCTGCCGTAGTTGGTCCGTAGCTTACCTAGCTTAGCCTAGTTTGTAGTGGTGTAATGTTAGCTGCTTCATATACCTCGTTATTGTGTATTCCGTGTGTACCGTATGCTTCTGATCAGTCTTCGTTGTGTTCGCAATTGTTTGTTTTTGATATGCGCAGACCTGTGAGAGGGACAAGGGCGTATGCCACTATTGGTCTTTACAGAGGTTTTATATGCGTGTATTGCTGTGTTTTGGTTCTACATCTACATACATACTCCGCAATCCACCCAAAGGTGCATGGCGGAGCTTACTCAGTACCACTACTAGTTACTTGCTTTCCTGTTTAACTCGTATATACAGCGAGGAAAAAACGAATACTTCTATGCATCCTTACAAGTCCTAATCTCTCTGGTATCATCTTTCTGGTATTTACGCGAAATGTGGGGTGGCGGCAGTCAGCCTCAAATTCCAACCTTCTAAATTACTTCAACAGTATTTTTCGAAAAGAACGTCGCCTTCCCTCCAGCAAATCCTAGTTGACTTCCCGAAGCATTTCAGTAACACTCGCGCATTGATCGAATCTACCAGTAACAAACCTTGCCGCCCACCTCTGAACTGTCTCTAGATCCCCCTTTAAACCAATCTAGTGGGGATCCCAAACACTTAAGCAATACAGAAGACGGGGTTGTATAAGAGTTTATGTTGTTTCCTTTACAGATGATCACGTCGTCCCAAAATTTTCGCAATAAATTTAAATCGACCATTCGCCTTCTCCACGACTGTCCTAATGAGCTCGTTCCATTTCATATCGTCCAGGTATTTACTTGACGCGACTCTCAAGCAGCAGTATTCGAACTTTACGGGATTATTTCTCCTAGTCTTCACCTTTAATTGTTTTACATTTGGGGGTAGTTGCCACACCATACACCACCCAGAAATTTGGTCCAACTCAACATATATCCAGCTACAGTCATTCAATGACGACAAGCAACTGTACAGCATAGCGTCATCAGCAAACAACCGCAGACTGCAACTCAGTCTGTACGTCTGATCATTTATATAGATAGAAAATAGTAGCGTTCCTATCGCAATTCCGTGGGGCACCCCTGACGAAACCCTAGTCTCTGATGAACACTCTCCATCGTCGACAACGTACTGGGTTGCAGCTATGGATTTTTCCCTGTATTATTCTGATGAAATTTTGCCCTTTTCTGGTCTCGAGTATTATTTTGTTCACGTGGCAGTTGTAGTTAAGGTATTATTCAAGGTGGATACCGAGGTATTTGATGTCGTCTCATAGGGTAAGTTGTTTGTTCCAAAGGATGATCTTACGTCAGTTGGGGTTTGGTTTTGTGTTCGTGCTTTGATTCTGTATTGGGATAACTTGTGTTTTATGAGGGTTGGGTTTAACCCACCATTTCTCCATCTTTGTCGTCTTGTTAGGTATTCTTCAGTCTGTTTTATCGTGGTAGTATTTGTTGCTTCTGAGCACAAGTTGGCCGTATCGTCTACATCTACTTCTACATCTACTTGGGATACTCTGCAAATAACATTTAAGTGCCGGGCAGAGGGTTCATCGAACCGACTTTATACTATTTATCTCCCATTGCATTCTCGAATAGCGCGCGGGAAGAAAGAACACCTGAATCTCTCCGTTCGAGCTCTGATTTCTCGTATTTTATTCTGATGATCATTTCTACCTATGTAAGTGGGAGTCAACAATATATTTTCGCATTCGGAGGAGAATGTTGGCGATTGGAGTTTCGCAAGTAGCCCACGCCGCAGCGATAAGCGCCGTTGTTGTAATGATTCCCATTCCAGATCCAATACTCCAAAAATGGACGGACAAGCGTAGTGTATGCAATTTCTTTCATAGTTCTGTTGCATGTTTTAACGGTTCTGCCAATAAAACGCAGTCTCTGGTTCGCCTTTCCCACGATGTTATCTACGTGTTCTTTCCAATTTAAGTCTGAAGTAATAGTAATTCCTAGGTATTTTGTGGAGTTTACGGCCTTCACTTTTGATTGATTTATCTTGTAAACAAAGTTTAACGGATTTCTTTTCGTACTCATGTGGATGACTTCACACTTCTCATTATTTAGAGTCAATTGCCAATTTTTACACGATACTGCTATCTAATTCAGATCGTTCTGCTGTTGGTTTTGATCTTCAGATGATTTTACTGGACGGTAAATGACGGCGTCATCCGCAAACAACCTAAGAGAGCTACTTAGATTTTCCCCTAAATCGTTTATGTAAATAAGGAACAGCAGAGGACCAATAACACTACCCTGTGGAACGCCCGATATCACCTCTGGTTTAGTCAATGCCTTACCATCGAATACTATGAACTATGTCCTCCCTGACAGGAATCCACTATCCAATCGCAAATTTGGGGCAATATACCATCCACGCAATTTGATTAAAAGCCGTTTGTGAGGTACGGTCTCAAAAGTGTTTTGGGAAATCAAGAAATACGGAATCGATTTGCGAACCCTTGTCGATAGCACCCATCACTTCGTGTAAATGAAGAGCTAGTTGTGTTTGACATGAACGATATCTATATCTATAAATGTGAATGTCTGTTCGGTGTAAGTTTATCACGTCTGAACCACAAGACATAGAGCTACAAATTTGAATAGTTACTAATGTCTACCCGGGGATGCCTTGAGGCACGGTTTTACGACGATCGGATAGCTATTTATCTATATATATTAATGTGAATGTCTGTTCGGTGTACGCTTATCACGTCCGAACGAAAGGCGCAGAGACTTGAATATATGTACAGTTACTAATTTATACCTGAGGAAGGTTTTAGGCTCGGTTTTATAGCGATCTAATAGATATTTAGTAATTTGAAGAATATAACGCAAAATGCAGAATAATAATTACTCTTTGCAGATTTTATTTACTCTTTGAAAATAGTTATATTGGTTGCATTGTTGCTTGAGGGTTGATAATGATAAAAGGGTGGAGGGATGGAAAGTTATCGGTGTATATAAAATTCTACGTGTATGTGAGTGTGTGTTTTAATATTTCCTCTGCAGCGAAAACTACAGAACGTAAACGAATGGTCTGAGTAATTGTTGCCTGAAGTCTCCCGTTGTACACCGTAGCAGATCGATGCCGATAGCTATAAGGGGGTGGAAGATATGGTGATTGAAAGTCGTCAAATTATTAAAAAATTCGGACTGAAGGCCAGCGATGACGTTTGCCACTGTATAGCACGGGGGTTACATAGAGCGAAACGTGATGACAGAGCATATCTTTAGTCTTTGCGTGCTACAATGTCTTCAGCTATTGCTCTGTAAGGATAAGCATGCGAATAAGGAAATATAAGAATAAATAAATAAAGCAGTATAAAAGAAATTTCTTTTAATATATCTCTTTAGAAAAAGGTATTGTATTTCATTTCATCCTTGAATACCAGTCTCATAGCACACTACTGAAAAATAGCTTATCTATCATAATCAACCAACACGCGAGCGGAGCCGCGGGTTTAAACTAGTTTTCTAAATCCGTGTTGACCTTAAAATGTTCAAATGTTCGTAAATCTATCGAACCAAACTGCATGGTCATCAGTTCGTAGCTTATAAACTACTTAAACCTAGGTAAACTAACCTAAGGACAAACACACACACGCCCCAGGGAGGTCTCGAACCTCCACGGCGAGCAACCGCGCGTTCCGCAGCGAGACGCTTTAGACCGCTCGGCTACTCCACCGCGGCGTGTTGACCTTGGGTCAATAGATCGTTCTGTTCGAGATGGACGTTCTCATTATATTTGGTTGCAAGGAGGACGTCTGTGGTTTATGGTGAGTAGAGAAATGTATGGTGGCTTCTCGGTATCCCATGTCGAATCCCTCCCTATTTCTATCTTTGGATGATTTAACAGCTGTGACCTATTGTGTATATACGATACGAACTACTGGCTCACGGAAGTGGTCTGATATTCTGTACGCTCGTATTTTGTTGAGGCAATGTTTACGGATCGGCGCCGAGTAGGCAGTTGCGAGTGCGGCAGAGAGCAGACTTGAGCGCGGCTGGCAGCGGGCGGGCGCGCGGCTTGCTGGAGAGGCACGTCCGGCGGTTCGGCAGGTGTGGGGAGGCGGTGGGCGGCCGCGGGCCGTGAGCTCACCGTGGGCAGCCGCAGACGCTCCTCAGACGCGCACCTGCGCCCAGCCGAGCCAAGCCGCGCCCCGCGCCGCGCCGCGCCGCTCGCTCACGTAACGAGACCGCCCAAGGACACGCGCGCCCGCGCCCGACACACTCACCGCCGGCGCCGTGCCGCTGCCACTGCCGCCGCCTCTACATCTACATGGTATACCCTGAAAATCACATTTGAGTGTCTGGCAGAAGGTTCATCGAACCACCGTTATACTATTTATCTCCCATTCCATTATCGAATAGCGCGCGGGAAGAAAGTTTTGTGTCTCGTTTCCGCCAGTTGTCGTAGGTGTCGGTGGGCGAGTAGAAAGAGACCGACACAGAAATAAAGGATTCACGCGTGTGCAGGTACGGAGGTGACCAGCCACTGGGACAGCAGAAACTAGAAACAATAAATTAGAACGAGATATATATTTCATAGAGACTTAGTAATACTTAACTTTTACATAGTTCTTGACTGCAGAATGCTGATACATAGATTAGATTGATGCCTGACTATTGATGATTCCTAGTGCCTCTCCGATAGCCAAGTCTTAACTGGTGCCTATCTGATTCCCAAGTGAACGATGCAGTCCAGTGGTGGCCACGAGCGGAGTTGTAGCGGGGTTGGAACACTTGCGCGGAGTGACACTTGCGCGGAGTGACACTTGCGCGGAACCCGGGACCCTTGGGGCGGCTAATAGCTTTTCCTGGGTACAGGCACACCAAGAAGTCTAGCACTGCTGTTGTCAAGTTTCCACACTGTGAACATAACATGAAACTCTGTGAAATTGCACAACCCTTTCAAAGCTGAAGACCAATATAGTAACTTGTTCTAACTACATATGAATTCGTTGAGTGTTCCTCCTGAAAACAAAAAGGTATTTTAATAGTGATAATGTTTGGAGAGTTATTAAGACATTCTTTGCTGCTACAAAACGATGACTTTCCACAGTCATACCTCCTAAAAGCATATTATTCAGAACACTAAGCATATCAAGACACCTGCGCAAGCAATAAATATATTAGGCATCCTGCACAGATACGTTGATGTAATTGACCTCTATGTAGTTAACCCCACTACCACGCAACTTCCATCTCTTTAAAAATAGCTACTATGCTTTTTAATAGGAGACGCAACCTTAAACCTTCAATTAAGAAAACGTTAATAATAAGTCAATGAGTATTTTACATTCTTGAAGCGTTTATTCGTAGACCCCAAAACGATTTGGCTGTATTCGAATTAGAAATACATCTAAGAATAAATTCTATTTTCCATCACCGTCATATAGAACCATTTTTACTCCGAACTTGGCATAAACCAACAGGGAGAAACAAGTTGCAAGACTTCCAGGAAAAATGAAGCGAAATTGACAGCTAATAGTTGGTTATAAATTACATTGCCTGTTAACTGTATAAATATAAATTACGGAATACGCGGAACTCCTGTTCAGTACAGTCAAAAAGGTCTAAGGTAATAGGCACTGGTTTACAATAAAAAAAAAAATGTTCAAATGTTTGTACAACTTATGGGACTTAACTACGGGGTCATCAGTCCCTAAGCTTACAAACTACTTATGAACTACTTAAGACTAAGGACGGCACAAATATCCATGCCCGAGGGGGGATTCGAACCCCCGACCGTAGTGGCCGTGCTGACCGTGACTGGAGCGCCTCAGTCACCTCGGTTTACAATCAGATATCCGTATGACTCTCCTCCTCAAGAAGTCTGTGTGAAGATTTATATTCAGAACATTCAAGAAACTACAAGAAGCAGCTCATTTAGTCAGGAAGGGAATACGTTATGGTGCCCGTAAATTTGAATGGCTGCATCTCTTGTAGTAACATTCATTTTTTTAAAATGTTAAAATCCAATATACCAGAATTTTGTTTTTCTAAACTCAGTGCCAACTTTTTTTGTCGAAATTTTTGCAGGAAGTAGTCTTGACGTGATTTCATACTTCTATCCATTAATATTATCAAACATGTAATTTGTGTCACAAATTGCGCGGCCGGTCCGGTCAGAGGTTCGAGTCCTTCCTCGAACATGGGTATGTTTGTTTGTACTTTGCCTACGTTATTTTAAGTAAGATTAAGTAGTGTAAGTCTAGCGACCGATGACCTAAGTAGTTTGGCGGCATAAGACTACACATATGCACCTAATTTATTTATTTCATCAGCACATTTAAGTACTAATAATTAAAGAAACTTAAAAGTAGAAATTTGAAATAAACACTGAAAACAAATGATTGGTGTTTCTCATAAAATGAATGCACAGAACCGTTGAATTACGTCTTGTGAATGTACCTACAAAATCTGCCATATGAAAATTGTAGTGTGAGTCCCAAATTTGTTTTTTATGTAATGACATTAAAACATATTAAAAATTGAGAACTCGAAAACCAGTGAAGTTATGGACTTGAAGCGTTTTGTGTTGCTAAATCTTTACATAGTAGACACGATTTTAAAATTTGGTTGCTATCGCCAAAGTAGACGAAACGTTAAATTTTTTAGTGTAATCTTCGCCGTGTAGACTGTATGTTGTAGAAGTCTACGTCGAACCTCGAAGTTAAGTCCCATAAGCTATACAAACATTTGAACATTTTCTACGTCGAACCTAATTAGAATCATACCTCTGAGGAGAGAACGTTGTTTACACTTCTCCTGCGTTTCCAGTCGCCGTGCTGTGCTACGTAACGACATCGTTACCGAGAGCTATATATGTATTGGTGTGATGTTCGTTCTTTCGAAATAAGACATCACACCAATACATGTATCATTTAGACGCAAAGATTCTGGGTTCTGTTTTCATCGCTAACGCGACTAACAACGTTAGACCTCGTGTGTAAACAGTTAAAAATTATGAGTGCCACTGGAAAAATTCATAAGTAACACTTGTTGTTTGACTTGAAGATGATCTGAAATTAGCCGAAATCTATATCTCATAATAAACATAAGGTGGTAGCTGTCTATATTTCATAATGCTATTCCTAACATATTTAAAAGCTGCTCAAAACCGCCTACAAAAAACCTTTATAATGAGATTGTATATAATTCCACGATCAAATTGTGTTTTAGTTATTTGTAGTAATACACCCAAAGATCTGCCCTTGCTTTTAGTGCCTTGATCAGCTGTTTATTTTTAGAGGTATTACTAGGGACAGGAAAAATTCGCATTTGCGATAAATGCGAATATAGATGCGAATTCTGACTCAAAATGCAGTAAATCCGAAATTGTAGTTAGCAACGGTTGTGCTCAATTCCGATTTCATCACATTCCTCTTCACATGGTGCTGTATTGTAAATCGAGTGATATTTGTATGACGTGTTATCTCCCTGTTGAATGAGGCTGTGATATCTCCGGGCCGTTACTACAGCTCCACCTCGCTCGGTGGGCCTTTCCCTGAATACGGCACAGGTAGCGGCTGGAGGGCGTGGAGTAAAAAATGTTTCAAATGTTTGTATAGTTGTATAGCTTATGGGACTTAACTACGGGGTCACCAGTCCCTAAACTTATAAACTACTTATGTACTAGCTAAGACTAAGGACGGCACAAATATCCATGCCCGAGGGGAGATTCGAACCCCCGACCGTAGTGGCCGTGCAGACCGTGACTGGAGCGCCTCAGTGCACTCGGCCACCGCGGCCGGCGGCGTGGAGTAGGGGTGGTGTATCCCTACTTCTGGAACACCCTGTTCACTACCTGCAGCGTCCGGGTCTCCGCGCAAGTGTCTACAAATTCCCTTTCCGCGCAAGTGTCACTCCCCGCAAGTGTCACAAACTCGTTGTAGCACAGGGCGCTCGTGGCTCACGTAAGAACGCCGCGCGGTGCGTGCATGGCGGCGTGCGGCGTAAGTACGTGGCGCGCACTTCATACTTGTGCGACACCACAGAAAGAAAACCTGAATCTCTCCGTTCGAGTTCTGATTTCTCGTATTTTATTCTGATGATCATTCCTACCTATGTAAGTGGGAGCCAACAATATGTTTTCGCATTCGGAGGAGAATGTTGGCGATTGGAGTTTCGCAAGTAGCCCACGCCGCAGCGATAAGCGCCGTTGTTGTAATGATTCCCATCCCAGATCCTGCATCATTTCCGTGACGCTGTCTCCCCTGTATCGTGACAATACAAAACGAGCTGCCCTTCTTTGGACACTTTCGATGTCCTCCGTTAAACCCACCTGATAAGGATCCCACACTGGGGTGCAATACTCCAAAAATGGCGGACAAGCGTAGTGTAAGCAGTTTCTTTTGTAGTTCTGTTACATGTTTTAAGGGTTCTGCCAATAAAGCGCAGTCTCTGGTTCGCCTTTCCCACGATGTTATGTACGTGTTCTTTCCAGTTTAAGTCTGAAGTAATAGTAATTCCTACGTATTTCGTGGAGTTTACGGTCTTCACTTTTGATTGATTTATCTTGTAAACAAAGTTTTACAGATTTATTTTCCTACTCATGTGGACGACTTCACACTTCTCATTATTTAGAGACAATTGCCAATCTGTACACCATACTGATATCTCACCTCGCTGCCCATTCGTAGGCAAGGAAGGGCTGAGAAACTGAATAATAATAATAATAATAACGCCTAAAGTTTGCCACTTCAAACTAATACGGGACATTTTTTAAATGCGTTTATTTCCGTCAACAGTTGCAATAGAATTGCTTAATAACATGTTTCGATCGCTTGCATTATCTTCAGATCTTATAGCTGCGTCCGCAACTCGTCTGGATGAGTACCAATTAGTACTCATCCAGACGAGTTGCGGACGCAACTATAAGATCTGAAGATGATCCAAGTGATCGAAACATGTTATTAAATGATTAGATTGCAACTGTTGACGGAAATAAACACATTTAAAGTAACATAGGTGCGCCTCGGTTGCACAGTGGTAGAGTGCCAGACTACAAATACAAAGGTCGTGGGTTCGATCCCCGACAGGTCCTAGGATTGTTATCTGTCACTTTCCACTTCTTTCACCTCTGGCAGTATTGCTCATGTGAAAAATACCGAGTAGCACCGTGGTTCGGAACCCACGTTAAACTGTAGGTCCCCCTATAACTGGCTGGGTAAGTCAGTTTGAAGGTCGGAGGAAGGCAACGGCATACCACCTCCAAATAGGACCATGCCTAGTAAAGCACTGTGGTGTTCAAACCAATCTTCGGATTGTTTACTGCTTTACTTTTTACTTTAGTGAAGTTGCGGACACTCTCCAGTCGATCATTTCGACTATAATGAATACGGGACATCTTTTACTTAGAACGCTCGGAACCGCACGAAACCATTCTTGGATTAACAGGCAATCATAAACTTGACAGCGGTGTTCGCCTTTCCCATGCAATACGTTGCACGGTACCTCAAATAACTTTTTAACAGAGACGAAAAGTAATAAGGTATCAATATAACAGGAAGGAAATTTTACCGGTATGTAATTTAATGGCGTCACTATATTTTTTTTATATTCAATCAGCACGCCAAAAACTCTTTGCTTAAAGTACTTCCATTTGCGAATAACACAAATACGCAGTATCACACATCTGAAAATGCTTATATTATTAGTCCTCAAAGTGCAGATACGGAATTTCGATGGTTAAAACAATGTGGGATAGAACAATGTGCACACCTCACTAAAGCCACTTTATCACATGATAAATCACTTTCGTATTCACGCAGTTCAGTATCAAAAGCCACATTAATTACATTTTCAAATAATGATGTCATAACCTGGCTTTCGTCAAGCATATTGCAATATAGGCTTTTACGTAGCTCCAGCAAATTGATTGTAACTCACAGAGTGAAATTTCACGATGAGACAACGATCACGTACTTGAGATTTGCCACATTGTAGTCTAACGAAGTCATTCTGATATAGTGTTTATCTTGCTGAAAGTAATAAACATCAAGGGGTTGGCAATATTTTGTTGTTTTTAGTAGAAACATCTTCAGTGTAACATCTTTGTTTGCAAACCTTGTATCTACAAGGGTACGCGATCTGTCTTTGATCCGCCCAGGAAGCACACAATAGGCTCTTTTCAATAGGCGCTAGCAGACACATGCAAATGAAGCACACCACCGCTTTCTTTATGATTGCTTGTTATTCTAAACATGGTTTCGTGCGGTTCCGAGTATTCGGGGTCAAACGTGTCCTCTTGTAAGTAATTCACCGCTCAAGGGATTTACTGAACGTAGACCAAACGTATTGTGCACACACTGTAATTTTCGCTTATTTTAACATGTGCCACTTCGACTAACACGCAACCACCGATTCACACCATTTTCGTGTTGGTGAAGTTTCAGTATAGCTCCTTTTCCCGTTTTTTTTTCGATTTTTACAACACGATAGCTTCGATAGCAAATATTGTGTTTCGAATAATATCTGCGGTCGAAGCGCAATAATCATGTCGATGGCTCATTTTAGGGGTGTCGCCAAGCACCTTCCTTGCTAACTCAGATCAACGTTAAAACAGCTTCGGTGGATCTAGCTTTAGCGTTATTCAGTAGAGCGAAGACCTGAATAGAGTTTAATTTCTCAACTAACGTCAGATTTGATCTCCAGTCAGCGATGTTTATACAATCGGTCCGTAAACTTTCAAATATACATTATACCGTGATACTAGTACGTAAATATGGATTAAACGTACTGAGGACTGTATAAGATAGTGTGCACAGTGTTAAGCATGTTACGATGAGTATAATAACAAATAAAATACACACACATCAATTTTTATAGATATACTATAGAAATTCCACGTTTTCGTAGCCCGGTGGATCGCTAGCTAACAATAAATATGTTCAGGTGAATATTGTGTAACTCCATAAAGTTCTGGACTCTGTTCCTTGCCGGTAATACACTTTATTAATTTGATGTCTTCTGCACCCCCAGAGCCCACTCTCAGACGTCGCACCACTGACTGTCCCAATGGGACGGGAATCGGAATTGTAATATACATGTAAAGACTAACAAATATTTCACAACTTGAACAAGTCAATAACGCGTTCGTCCACATATAGCTCTAAACTGCACAAGAAAGATTATGGTACTTGATGCATTACAGTTGCATGTCCTGCCATGCTTCGACATATATGAATGTATTTAATGCACTGATGATGACTATGTTATAGTCGAAATCAAGGTAGATCTCCAGTAAATTCAGACTGAAGCAATAGATTTCTTTTCTTCGTTGAATCTGAATGTCAAACGCTCATTGGGCCCATAAAGGATGCGGTGGAATCCCATCTAATTAGTGCACACTAGAACGGTAAAGGATTTGGAACGGTTATATGATGTGAGCGAAATTACGGAAAACAGAAGAAGGGAAGCGTACCAATCAAAAATTTTGTCATCCTGCAGGAGACATTCCGCTGATGCTACGGTGCACAACTTCTAGAACTGATAACATCCCAAATTCGGTGATGAAGAGAGCCGTCAACTTACTTCCGGTACGACATATACTGCTGAGACCAGTCGTTGATTACTGAATTGCATACAAGTACCAAACAGAGGAGATGTTGATTATACATTCCATACGTTGTTCCGAATATCTCCAGACGAGGGTTTGTGACAGAGTGGTAACACGGCAGTAAGATCCCTGTAATGGACTGGCCTGCACAAATCCTGACTTTAATCCTACAGAACACATTTGGGATATTTTGGAACGCCTCACAGACCTACATCGATTTCTCTCCGCCGCGGTGGAGTGGTCGACCGTTCCAAAACGCCTCCCTGCGGAGCGCGCGGTTCCTCGCCGTCGGGGGTTCGAGTCCTCTCTTGGCCATGGATGTGTGTGTTTGTCCTTAAGTTAGTGTAAGTAGTTTGTAAGCCTGTAAGTCCTATAAATTTACAAATATTTGAAAATTTGATAACTTTCCTCAGTGCAGCACTCCGTTAGGAATTGGCTGCCATTCCCAAAGAGACCTTCCTGCTTCTGATTGAACGTGTGCCTGCGAAAGTGGAAGGTATCATCAAGGCTAATGGTAGGCCAAAACCATAATGAATTCCAGCATTACCTGCCTCACGAACATGTAAGTCATTTTCAGCCAGGTTTCCGGATACTTTTGATTGAAAATGCAACTCACAAATACCTGAACATGCCACCGTCAATTTCAGCGCTGATATTGTACAAAGATCACATGATTACTTATACAGAACCACGTGAATTGAAGAAAATTATGAAATCGATATTGCTGGCTACAACCACTGCTTGGCATTGAATCAAAGAGGCTGTAGTTGCGTTGTATGTTTACGCATGATGCCTGCAGTAACAACGGTTGGTGCGTCCGGAGGCAGCCGTGCTACGATCGTCGAGCAGACGTTTTCGATGAGCTAGAGATGGGGGAGGTCGAGGTGGCAGGGAAGTCCAGCCAGCACCGCTTCTGGCAAGTGTTGCGGTCTCTTGTTCTCTGCCTTCGCCGCTTGTCGACGCTCCATTGCAACAGGACAATGCGTGACCACACGTGGCTTGCAATGCTCAAGACTTTTCGTCGCGTATCGGATTGCACTGATGCCTCGGCATCCCTGTTGTCGATGTCCCTCGCCTATCAAAATCGTCTGGTCGGTTATCAAAAACGTCTTGTTGACGACTGACAAACGGCGTCACGGAATACACCACCAGCTGGCTGATCTCTATACAGCGTTTTATCTCTCAAATAAATTTCGCTCTGATAGCTCCGATCTTTGTTGGAGCTGTATGTTGGATGGTCAGCAGAATAGTTAACTATCATTGTTGTTAAGTCACGCTCCGTGGCAGTGGCAGCGCGTGGAACAGCTTTCCTTAGTGACGCATTACGAAGTCTGCGCTGATACAACATCGAATTGGCTAACTTCATTCAAGATCTGTTCGTGGATACGCCCATATAAGATTCAGGAGACTGTCACATCGTCAACTTTAGGAATTTTGTCTTAGTAAAACAGAATAATACGTTTCTCGTCTGAAGAGCAGTTCGACATTCGAAATATGTAACGACGTATTGAATTGAACAATGAAATGTACATGACATAATGTAAAGTTACTGCGTGAGTGACATCGGTATTGTTGAAATTTGGTTTTCATTCTATACTAGCGAAATATGATGTTGACTTTTCTGTGAATCAATATAATATAGTTCTCAAATCTAGACGAACAGTTCCCTTGTGGACGTTCAGGTAAGTTTCCTTGTGATGATCTACACGTAGTGTAGAAGCACGTTATTTTAAATCATGACACAACTAGCTTATATGACATTTTATATGTTGTTGTAATTTGGAAGGGACTAAACTACAAAGGTTCTCAATCCCTTTGAGCGGATGATTCTTGTAAATCAAGACACGACAGGATTGTGCAGTTGCTAATGAAGTATAGAGAGGTGCTTTGTTTTAAAATGCAGAGGTAAGGGAACTATGTTCATATGTTCTTGTGCATAAATTTGTGGACTGCAATGTAATACTTTTGTGCAACAGTCATAATACAAAATATTGATTAGCGGTTCAGATCTGAAGATGACAAAGTTTTGTCTAAACTGGTTATCTGGAGTAAAAACGTTAAGTGACAGATTTCACTTCATTACTTTCTCGTCTCTTTTCTTTCCAAGTAACGAATTCGTTGTTTGACCTTTAATGAAATTAGCAGTCAACTGCTTCTGTACTCGCAAATAATACAAAAAACTGGAATGTTCTCCGTTGCTGCTCGTCAACTGAGGTAACTATCATGTTGTTAAGAAACAAAAACTTGATCAAAATGTTAATTGGGACTTAACGTTAGAGCGTGCTGCTTAAGCCAAGAACATTGTCTTCAGCATAAGTTAGTTTAAGAAATTTGTAAGTTTCGGGACCGATAACTCAGAAGTTTGGCCACTCACGTTTACAAACATTTGAACCTTTTGAACAAGTTTTCATGGGGTTTTCGCAGATAGCTTCAAAGTAGCTTGGGACAACATTTAACTATTTTCAAAAAGAGCGAATCACGGAAAAAAGAGATCCTAATTCAAAGCTTTAGGAATCCAGTAAACTCCGCAGTTCGGATGCTTACCTTTGTGACATGATTATGCGGCGTAGTACATGTTAGTTTTGTTATAAATTTTCTTAGTCGCAGAAGTATTTTCCTTTACATACATAAGGCACCACAATCTTATCTTTCTGAATACAAACTAACGTTGAATTTCCTAACGTTGAAGTTTATTGATATTGGCTTTTTGATTGAAAGCTGAATTGCTTTATCTCTTTAGAGAGTCGTTATTTACATTTTACGTCCTGACAAGGCGATTGAAACTGAGTTATTGAACTGTATAATATGTGTCGGTAAGCAAGTTTCGTTCTGTAAATTCTGTTGCAAAACATTGGGATATAACCCGTACACAATAAAATGAAGTATTATTGCTTAGAGGTGAGTGATTAAATCCGTGAATTCTTCGGAACCGATAATTGATAAAATTAATACCGATATAATCAGTTGCCCTACAACATCACCGTGAGGTGTAGCACCTCTCAGTTTCTAGATTTAAAGCTTAAATGAATACACGAGGAGTTGTTTCGAGAGTTCGCTTCGATTTATTCTACGATAGGAAGATGAAGGCCGGTGGAACATGCCTATTTATAACTATGAATCAATGTATGTTGAGAAACCTAAAACCAGAACTCACCGTATGATATTACTCGTCAACAAGTGTGGCTGCAAAAAAGGCAGAACAAACAATGTCATTTGATATCGCATCAGAAATCACGGCGTTCGTAATTAAATAAAAAAATGGAGCTCTCCTGCCTTCAGAAATAATGAGTGTATAAGTCGCATAACAAATTCCGCGTTTTTTTCCACTCCAATCTGCTGAAATGGAGAGTCGTGCTTATAATATTCTCCAGGGAGATTTCATTTGAACAATGAAGTTCGTAACCACTTAATTTGTAATGCTTTCGTTTCTGTCCCTAGATCGAGTTTCACGACTAGTAAAAAATAGGGAAGAACGGAGCTCTCCTCAAGACGGAGGAGATTTTGCGGACGCATTGTCGTACAGTGGGAATGGCAGTTGCAGGAAAGTAATCCACGCTTTTGATGGCCATACAGTTGACTATACAATGAACGCTTTCGCGACTGGTGTTGTCGTCACTCGTAAGTTGCGGGCTCAGATGCAGTGGACGTTTCGCCTTCGTCTGTGGAAGGCATCCTCTGAGGCCCCGGAGGATATCTTCGCAGTTGAAGGTGCAACGTCAGGTGAAGGTTTAATGTATGGACCACGGCACCGCAGCCAGGAAGTTCTAAGCGATCATAAAGTGATTGTTTCCGTTGCTACGGGCGGACTACAAATCAGCAGAGCAGCGACGCTCTCTTCCGGCTGGGGCGCGGATGTTCCACGCATTTGTGCGGCTTAAAAATAGCGGTCAGTCGCGCTATGTACGTCCAATAGTCGTATTTCAGTCTCAAAATAGCTCACGAAGGGGCAGAACTTAGCTGTCGTCAGCCCAACGCGGCTAGGGACTTGGCTTCTCCAAAGTTTCTTCGAACGAGAAACTTGTCTCCTATGTTTGAAATGAAATATGGTGCTTATCATAAACGACTGAGCCCCGTTTCTTGTAGATAATTATATCCAAATGATATTTAGCTCTGAGACTGAAAATTATTTAAGTTTCTTTATTTAAAAGACAGACGTGTTGCCTATTGCGAGTCTTTCTCCTTGCGTTTCGATGATGATGGAAATAATGATGATGACGGAAATAAGACCCAGGTCCACTGCACTTGGTCAGTGACTAAGCTACGCATGGGGTTTATCCTTTCACTGCTAATGGTAAAATGAAAGCTGAATGTTGGACACATATAGCCACTCGTGTTTCTGCTAGTTTAATGAAGCGTCGATAGAATATCCTAAAAAGGTGCCTCAGCTAAAAAGGCAGTTCAACTGAAAATGGTCACGTAAAAATACTGGCGAGCCTTATTGAAAGGAATTTCCCGTTACATTACTCGTTTAATTGAAAATGTGAAAAATCATATTCACAACACCCATATGGAATATGAAAACAGTTTCTCTACTTTTCAGGCCCAGACCTATAACAACTGCAACACTTAATTCAGTACAAAAAGTGTAAAGCTTTAAAAATATTCGACACTGACAACACGGTGAGATTGCAAATACTGTAGAGTCATTGCACAATCACAGTCAGTCATAAATCGAGAGACAGTTCGACTGACAAATAGTATTTTGAGAAATTGCCTTTTGTCTGACTGGACAGTTTTGTGATCTGTAAAGGAATAACGTAGTTCTGAGCTAACTGCAGACATCAAGCGTTTACGAAGTAGAACAGCTTAGTAGACTCGCGGGAAGGTCATAGAGAATTCCTGAAAACTGATATTTAAGAAAGTCACTCTAGTAAAACAAAATTCTTAATATATCAGAAACTTTTCACTTCTGAAGATATCGTACAGTTCAAGAGAAAATTACAGCCACAGAACACACTATTATGTGTAGAAGGTGAACACAATGGCACCAACAGACTCATATAAGACAAATAACCACACAAATGACTCACACTTCATACTCTTAGTAACTTCTTTTTTATTTAACAACAGAGAAGTGTTTCAAGCTGTTTAGTGACATCCATCACGTACAAGCACTATCTCGTTCGTAACTGACATTTCAACGACGTAAATGTAGGTCGTTTAAAATCCGAGACAAAATGGAAATGATTATATATGCGTGGAAACTGCTATGACTTTTTATGGCTTTGGTCTGTAGATGGAAATTGTTAACACAATAAGAAAGCCGGCCGCGGTGGCCGAGGGGACTGAGGCGCTCCAGTCACGGTCTGCACGGCCACTACGGTCGGGGGTTCGAATCCCCCCTCGGGCATGGATATTTGTGCCGTCCTTAGTATAAGGTAGTTGATAAGTAGTTTGTAAGTTTAGGGTCTGATGACCCCGTAGTTAAGTCCCATAAGCTTAACAAACATTTAAAAACACAATAAGAAAGATCACTGAATATCAGTCGTTGGGTTCTACAACAGGGCGTCGCAAAGTGCGAGAGACTCCCCAGGGACCGAGGGAGGAGACGGGGCCAAACAAAAGTGTGAGCAGCAAAAGAGGGTGGGGAAAGAGCAGCACGAATGTTGAAGTCAACTGTACCCGAAGACGCTGGAATATTCAGCAATACATTGAGTTGGTCTAATCATGTAAAACAGAATTTGGTGGGGTCCCCCTTGGAAGTGTAGACGGCGAGTCATCTGCCCTCTGTTTTGCATACAACGCGAGGACCATTTTCGGTAGTTTTTCAGTTTCCGAATACCGATACAGAAGTTTTAATCCATGCAGGTCAGCGAAGTTACGTTTGAAGTTCAGGAAGACGAATCAAGCGTACGGTTCTATTTGTATACTGTCATTGGCACATTATGGTAAAATATAGACATAATATGAAACCGATAATTTTGTTAGCAATTGATATGCAATAAAAAGATAAAATCATGGAAGATTTCCAATAGCGAAGACATCGCAAGTTCTGTGCACCACGCGCCCTTTTACGCTTGTGGTTGTACGACAGCTGCATAAGAGTGGAATCACAAACTCGAAATGGTTTCGCTCCACCTTAGCTGATAATAACATAAGTTGATTGTAAAAGAAATCTTCTGTGGCGTGGGCTCA
The DNA here is from genome assembly GCA_026315105.1 of Locusta migratoria. Lineage (NCBI taxonomy): Eukaryota > Metazoa > Arthropoda > Insecta > Orthoptera > Acrididae > Locusta > Locusta migratoria. Next base: position 228,156,741 of record CM048748.1, on the reverse strand, counting down.
TAGCATAACGTGAAAGTCGGACTTGTTTACCATTACGATAGCTATTGCGTTATAACACCAGCAGTCAAATGAAAAAAGTGGATAGAAAAAAGGATGTAAAGGGTTAATTACTTCAAAAGTAGTAACTGTTGGGGCATTTTCCCACATTAAAAGAAGATGGTAGTTGCTTGCATGGAGTCGCAAATAATTTTCATAGAGGTTCCGACTTGCCTGTCTTGGGGGAAACCCGCAGTCACACGCGTAGCGGGAAGCTGGGTAGGCACAGGTGCGCATTTGGGGCACGGAGGGTCGCTAAGTGTGTAGCTGAAGGTTAAGAATGATTGTGCAACTGCTAAAACGGCGATGAGAAGGTGCACTAGTGTGGCAGCGTGATGTAGTTTTGGCAAATCTTTGTGCAGTTGCAAAATAGCTCGTCAAACCAACGGTTTGTTCAAAAATGTTCAAATGTTTGTAATTCTATCGGACCAAACTGCGTGGTCATCAGCCCGTAGCTTACAAACTACTTAAACCTAGGCAAACTAGACTAAGGACAAAAACACACACACACACACACACACAACCATGCCCCAGAGAGGACTCGAACCTCCGACGGCGAGCAGCCGCGCGCTCCGCAGCGAGGCGCCTTAGACCGCTCTGCTACTCCACCGCTACACGGTTTGTTCTGTACGTAGAAACACGGACACTTGCTGTCAAGTGCTCGCTTGACAATAGTAAAGAGCTCCGTAATAGCATCTCCGTAATAGAGCAGTTTACTCTTTTGTGAAGGATGAAATATTCAATATTAGAAACTGACAGACATCGGAAGTGGAGGTGCCTTGTTATGCTGAACTACGTCTCACTGTGGCGAGTGTAGAGGCGAGTGGCGCTGCCATTCGTTGATGCTCGTTTGCTTCATTGGTCCTATTCGCGATGGGCAGATTTTGTCCTCCTTCCCAGTTCCTGAACCCCTGATAACAGGGCGAACCAAACACAGCATTCCGACATAATGCAGAAATATGAAGTTTCCTAGCATAATATTCAGGATAGAGGAAGAGGCGTGAAAATAGTTGACAAATTTCGGGGTAGAAAAAAAGATATAGACACTCACCAATTCAAACGTTCAAATGACTTTCGGACTCAACTACTTAAACTAAGGTAAACTAACCTCAATACCCGAGGGAGGATTCGAACCCCCGACGCGGAAGGCCGCGCGATCCGTAACGTGGCACGCCAGATCGCTCGGCTACTCCCGCGCGGCCACCCAACAATCTTCACAGCAAAAATGCACTATTAACGACCATTACATTTATATTCCTTAGCTACCACGACAAATGTTTGTCGCTTATTTCTCCTACTACTACAACTTCTTCTCGCTTCCTTCTTTGCTAGTCTGTTCATTCTAATACTTCATTACTTCATATTCTTTTCAGTTTTTGTGCGCGAACCTAGATAATATAATTTTTATTGGTACTTCGGTATAGAGTCGTAATCAGTATGCAGAAGACGATTGCGGATAACAAATGTATAAAATTTATCATCCCACACAATAAGTAACTGCATTAACTTTGAAAGTAAAAATACACGTTTCTTTCCTGGAGAGTGGCAGCCGAAGGACAGCAGTACTCTAGTCCTAGGGAAAGCTGAATGGAGTGAAGTTAGAGAAAATAGAAGGGCAACACAAAAAGTACGGTTTAAAGGTAGATCCGGCGTATTTTGTTCATGGTTAAAAAAAATTATCGACTGGTTCATAGGTTTTCCTCTGAGAGAACGTAATACATTACACTGAAAGAAGGAAGGTATTATTTTTAGAATTTATAACAGCAAAAAATATCCATTCAAAGAACGCGAGATAGATAATTCTTCTACTAACGGTGAAATAACTGGATAGGACTTTGCGATATAGACTACTAGACAAAATAAATAAATAAAATAAAATGTGAAGCTTTTAAAAGTCTCGCGGAACTGACGGGGAATGTGCTGTTCGGTGATATGGAAATCGAATCAAATTTGCAACTAACATACAGTAGGAGCCCACCCGCAAGTATGACGTTTCAACATTCAGGCAAGACTGTTTGGGAAGGATGTGATAAAACCATTGTAGCGTTTGCTGAGTGAAACTGGCCCATATTACGGATACTCACATTGGGATTTAGTTTACGCCCGACCCAGTCTCACACATATCATGCGGGGGATGTTGCTAGCCACAGAAATACCGAACAACAAGTAGATAGGCCACAGAGAGATTTGGCACTTGGGACTAACGGTAGCCGCTATGGAGTAGCCGAGCGGTCTAAGGCTCCTCGCTGCGGAGCGCGCAGATACTCGCTGTCGCAGGTTCGAGTCCTCCCTGGGGCATGTGTGTCAGTGTGTGTTGTCCTTAGGTTAGTTTACCTACGTTTAAGTAGTTTGTAAGCTACGGACTGATGACCACGCAGTCCGATAGATTTACAAACATTTGAACATTTTGTTGACTAATAGTAATCTGTTACCGGAAGATGTCCGTGGTGTAGCGCCGCGCTGTTAGGGTTCCGTCAGTTACTTACAGCCGACCTCAAGGCGCTAGGGGTACTAGTACCTCTGTGTCTCTGCAAAATGAAAGAATCCGTCGCGTGTCTAGCATATGATACTAGTGAGCGTCTACGGTAGGCACTAGGCAGTAACTAACTCCCATTTATCGCTGAATACAAAGCGACGCATTTCACACATGTAGATACTGAAAGAAACTCGTGGGGCAGTAAATAAACTGATGGACGCTGAGGCAAAAAGTCAAGTCTCACCTGGAATAGACATTTTAATTTGAATACAGAATTCTAGATGTACTGAGAAATAATGTTCCAGAAGTTTCTACGAGTATATATATATATATATATATATATATATATATATATATATATATATATATATATATATATATACTCTGCTAATCTTCGGCTGGAGTGACTTCATTGTGTGCTCTTGTCCGTGTATGACAAGTTGTAGATAAAGCATCGACCACTGTTCGCTAATGAACTACCATCGTCCTACTAGAGCGCTGCGAGACTAATTAGGTGAAGAGGGCCGATAATGCTTTCTTCAGTGTGGATGCACTCCAGGCCCGAACTCTTACGGTAATCAGCGACATACCACGAGTAGTGAGTGGTGGTGAGAAGGTCACTACGTCAGTAGTGTACGGATAAGTAGAAATAACGTACCAGGATAGTCTGCGAGGTCCTGGCAGGCTAGTCAGCGAGTCTGGCTAGTAAGCAGAACCCGAATACGGATCTCGGATGTGTTCAAATGTTCAACTTTCACCAGTGAATTATTTCAGTGACCACTGACAGCTAACGTCGTGAAATCCTTTATGTGTGACGCAGTTCATAAGCAGCCCGTGCTTCCAAGTCACAGCACCAGCCGATTGTGTGGTGGTATTTTGATAGTCTTAGCACGGGCGGTAATATCATAATCCGACCGCTGCTAATCTCAATGGTATGGGATGATACCTTGTTCTTGGATGACAGGCGGTGATGGGAAAACTGTACTTGACGAACAATTCGGCGAGTCTCCGTTTGCCACACGATAGTGGTCGAGTGGTTTGAGGTACTATGCCAGGAATTGCGCGGCCGCTTTCGTCGGAGGATCGAGTCCTCCTCGGGCATGGATGTGTGGGTTGTCCTTAGCATAAGTCAGTTGAAGTAGTTTGTAAGTTAGGGATCGATAACCTTTAGTTCACAAACATTAGAACATTTTTTTAATCTCCGTTGTAGGATTCAAACAATTTTCTTGACCACGCATACCCTTACAGGCCAACATCGAACACATTCGAAAGCCCCAGAAATCTGGATAATGTAGGATTCCACCTGCCGGTCTCATATGCATAAACTGGAACATGTCAGACGTTGCCACAGCTGAAAACCTTGTCTAAATCGCTTAGTATAGACCGAATAAATTGCTTGGCATTTCACATTTCACACGTTACAGCTGCTTTCCTACAATCAAAGTGTTCAGAGTTACGCCCGTACTGTTTACCGTAACAAACTGCCATAGCAGCTGCTCAATTCACTCCCAGTTTATAGTCCGACTTTCTTTCTTGACTTGTTTTGATCGCGATTCACACAGTTCTTCACTTTTATTTCGCATTTCATCAGTAATGTCAACCATACCAAAAACTGTACACGGATAACAAATTTAACAAAATATACATACGCAGCACTAAGCGAACTCTAGCGAATTATTTCACACAAGCCGCAATTTTGCATGGTAATATACAATTATTTTAATCACCGAATCGGCTTAACTTAGATGAGTTTCTACGATTTACGTGAACCAGAATCCGATTAAATAAAAAACTAATCAAAATTACTTTATTAATTTTGTTCAATTGAACGCATGAATTGAACTTTTTACGTTACAATACTTCGCTATATCATTTTCACAGTGGTATTGACGTATTTATCTTACTTTCCATACTAAGCTACTTTCGATTGGAATCTTCCTGTGTCGTTTCTAATCTGCAACCAAGAGCCAAGCAGGACAAGTCATTGGTTGGTAATACGGCAACTATTGTAGTCAGTATGAAAATATTTTCAGGTAACCAGTGATAGCAAGATATTTCAGCTTGCTTTTAGTACTATATCTGAAATTTTTCTTAGATGGCTCGTAAAGTTTTACCTGTCGTAAACGAAGCAATAACGATTGAAGTCCTGCTGCAGTTATTCACAACCTTTGTCGAGTGTATTGTATATCACTAGCATGTGGTTGTGGCAGTTCTCGCTTTTCAACCATCACTTCTTGTTCTATATTTAATTCTATAAGTTGTTTAAAATGCGATAATGGTAGAGGGATGACGTAGTCTATGGCAGGTGGTAACGTATCCGTTCCGGGAGAATTTCTGCCAGAATAGTGCATGTACAGTCTGTCAGCCAAACCTAGCCCGCCAAATCCTCTTAATTTCACGTAGCAACGGACTCTAAGGCGGCTGGAGCAATTTTCATTAAATCTTCAGAGTAGCGCAGCCTGTGATCCTGTGAAGTATGGTACCGAAAGGATCAAAATATTTATTGATTTGAAGAATACAATGTGAAATATGGAACAATACTTCCCCTTTGGAAAAGCTATTCTGGAGCGCCAAGGGACGGAATTCCGCCGCACGTATCAACATTGAATGTTGGGTCATCGGCGACGCTCATTCGCAACATAATTGCACCAAAGTTGTGCCATGAAACCGGATTGGCCGTCAAAAAATTGAAACAATCATCGGCGGCAAATTACGATGCGAAGACGTACTGATTCCACGCATACGGATGATTTCCAACAATTTACAAATCGAATTCATGCAGCTCCAGTTCCTTTGCGCCTTTCCTTTGCTACTACAATCAATAAAGCTCAAGACGAATCGTTGACTATTCTGACTTAATTTTGGAACATTCAAGCTTTTCACATGATCGTTCTTATGCGACTTGCTCCCGAGTCAGATGGCGCTTCATCTGATCAGAAAAGCAATAATTAGCATAACAAATTAAGACAAAGCAAAGATGATGTTCTTTGCAGGAAATGCTCAATATGTTCACCATCATTACTCAACAATAGCTGTATTCGAGGAATAATATTGTGAACAGCACTGTAAAGAATATCTGGACTTATGGTGAGCCATTGGCGTCGGATGTTGTCTTTCAGCATCCCTAGAGATGTCGGTCGATCACGATATATTTGCGACTTCAGGTAACCCCAAAGCCAATAATCGCACGGACTGAGGTCTGGGGACCTGGTAGGCCAAGCATGACGTAAGTGGCGGCTGAGCACACGATCTTCACCAAACGACGCGCGAGAGATCTTTCACGCGTGTAGAAATACTTTTTTTTTTTCTAATAAAACCCCATGTCATTCCAAGCATATGTGTCATTTTTTACCTCTCTGTCTACATTATTCCATGATTTATTAAGTTTTCAAATTTATACTGACTTTTTGATCACCTGGTATGTATGCAAGGTAATAAACTTTGAATAGTGGGTACAAATATTAATCTAATTTAAGAAAATTTATATAATTAAATACAATATGATTAATCGTGAAATATATAAAACTCAGATATTGACTTTTTCATGTTTAATTAATTTTTTCAAAACTTGTTTATTTACAAAATTCAATTCATTTGCGCAGTACGCAACACTTACTTGAACAACGTGAACAATTTCGACAGCTGTTATGCATCGACCTGTGAAACAGAAATCTCGTAATAAACTACGCTTGCGTAAAAAAATCTAAACAACTGTAAGAACTGTCGTGCTTGTTAGTAAAATTATTTGTGTATTTTTCGTTGTTACATCGACATGTATAACCGAAACCGTGTGATAAATTATGCTTGCATCAAAGGTATTTGGCTTGCATAAAGAAAAAAGAATCTAAACAACAGCAAGAGCTGCCGTTCATGTTAGTTAAATACATGTCCCATTTACTATCGTTCGCCGGGCATCAGCTTATATTGCACGAATAGCAAAATTTTTCACAATGAAGTTTTTGTGAAAACAACTTGAAACTATCGGTGTATTTTTCGTTCAAATGTTTGTATAGTCTATGGGACTTAACTACGGGGTCATCAGTCCCTAAACTTACAAACTACTTATGAACTACTTACGAACTAGGACGGCACAAATATCCATGCCCGAGGGGGGATTCGAACCCCCGACCGTAGTGGCCGTGCAGACCGTGACTGGAGCGTCTTAGTCCCCTCGGCCACCGCGGCCGGCGTGTATTTTTCGTCATTAGTGGAGAACGAAACCATGAAAATGATACCTCAATCATTAATTTTGAATAAGTAACACGCGACATATGGCGTACCCCCCAAAAAACACCTATGAGAAATAATATATATGATGTTGTTTAACAAATGACAGCCGCGGCAGAATAACCGTGCGTACTGGGGCGCCGTGCTGCGGTGTGCGCGGCCGTTCGCCGTCGGGGGTTCGAGTCCTCCCTAGGATATGGGTGTGTGTGTTGTCCTTAGGTTAGCTTACCTTAGTTTAAGTAGTTTGTAAGATACGGACTAATAACTAATAACCTAGAAGTCCGATAGATTAACAAACATTTGCAACTGTGTTTGTACTGAATGAATAGCAAAGAATTTGGCGTCACATATTTGTAGTGAAGATATTATATACTAAATTTGAGAGCCTTCGCCACCACCACTTCCAATTTCAGACCAGGGATATACGCTGGCTCTCCGGCGGACGGGGAATATCGTATTCCATTGACCCTCCCCGCCTCCCACCCTCCTCGTCCACAATCCAATTTACCACCGCAGTAACTAAGTAAGAGATCTTATATTTACAAAACGACTGTGGTTGTATAAAGTTCTTTTATCAAAGTTCATGGGGACAGGTAGAGTACGACATAAGTCACAATTTAATGCAGATACAAATGTAAAATAATAATAACCAAATAAGCACAGGCCTAACGTAAAAATCGACTGAACAATATTCTTAAAAATCATCTCTGTCTCCTTCAATGATAATATCTGATGGCGTTCACGAATCTAGTTTAACATACCAGCCATAGTAACAAGACTAAACACGGATGACAATAGTGTACTGGTGGCCGTTACATTTGCTAACAGAGAATACGCTTTGCATTGACATCCTATTTCGGTGATTTAGCTGGGAAAGATTTCAAAATGCTTCGTACAATCCGGATCTTCCACCGCGTGATTTCCACTTCTTTGGTAACCTGAAGAAAGACGAGAATTGGCGTCGGTTTCAGTCGGATGTGGAGATACAAGCTTGATTGCGGTTGTGGGTCTGTTAGGGGCCGACCGCATTCTACGAAACAGGAACTGATCGTCTCTCCTCCCAGTGGGCTAAATGTCTTAACGCGGGCGGTGATTTCCTTTGAATGGAACCATTCCATGGGCCCATTGTGCCGGGTGCCGGTTCTAACTTGACTGCCCCTTATGCATTAGAACTATGAATACATATACGCCGTGATGGAGTGGCCAAGCGTTCTAAGACGCCTTGCTGCGGAGCGCGCGGTTGCTCCCCGTCGGAGTTTCGAATTTTTATTCGAAGATGGGCGTGTGTGTTGTCCTTAGGTTAGTTCATTAAGTTTAAGTAGTTTGTAAGCCTCTGTAGTTTAGTCCCATAGATTAACTAACACTTGAACATTTGAATTCTCATACGTTTAGAGTGTTTGTAATAAAGGTTGCGACAAAGCTTTAATTATTACAAAAGAATCTGAATCTTGTCTCTTACGTCGTACTAAAATGCATACAGAAACACGTAGACTTGTTGCCTAGACTTACGTAATAGGAAATTGAATGGATATCGTGCTGCGAAGCGACTCATATTGATGACAGTGAATCGTTGACATGTAACGAAGTGATTTAATGTACTCCCACTCTATATAAATCACTGAAATGACAGTTCACTTTAACCTTGGGTGGATAATTACTTAAGAAAAAAATCAAATGTTTATAAAGCTTATGGGATTTAACTGCGGGGTTATCAGTTCCTAAACTTACAAACTAACTTATACTAAAGACGGCACAAACGTCCATGCCCGAGGGTGGATTCGAACCACCGACGGGGAACGGCCTCGCGCATCGTGCCTCAATGCATTCGGCCGCTCCGCCGCGGGTCTTAAGAAAGAACGAGGATTTATCGTCCTAGCAATGCAGCACTGAAACTCAACGATAAATGTAATCCATTCAAAGTTGGTCGCTTATTGAAATTGCATTCACACTATGAAGACGGAACACTCACTAATCTCGTCTCATTCTCCTAGTGCAGTACTGGATACAGCTGTTGCAAGTAGCAGTAAAAAAAAAAAAAAAAAAAAAAAAAAAAAAAAAAAAAAAAAAAGGAGAGAGAGAGACGCGCCCCCTCTCCCCCCCCCCGGAAAAAAAGGAGGAAAGAAAAAGACGAAGCATGAGGAGACGGAAATGGTTATATAGGATCCCGATGCAGAAGTAGGATCCTAGCTATTAGAAAACGTAAGTCGTCGGAGAAAAACTGACTCGGTCTTGGAATTAGCTAGCTGCCTCCAGACCTTAATATATGTAGGAGTATGCGGAAATGTAGTCGTTTACCTCCAGTCCGAGTAAGAGCCGTCGACCCACGGGTACCAGAAGGCGGGCCGCGGTGGAGTAGCCGAGCGGTCTAAAGCGTCTCGCTGCGGAGCACGCGGTTGCTCGCCGTGGACGTTCGAGTCCTCCCTGGGGCATGTGTGTGTGTTTGTTGTTCTTAGGTTAGTTTACCTAGGTTTAAGTAGTTTGTAAACTACGGACTGATGACCACGCAGTTTGGTCCGACAGATTGACAAACATTTGAAGATTTGAACCAGAAGGCGGTCGTTGTGGCCACCGGCAAGGGCACCAACGCACTGGGCCGCTACCCGCCGCGGTGCGCGGTCGCCGCTGCTGCCTACAACGCACTGGTCGGCCAACCGCCTCGAGGTGGGGCGTGCGGTTCTGCGATTTCCGCGACCTTCACCGCACTAGCCCGCCCAAAGCCGAGGAGTGCGGACTCCTTCTGTCGCCTAATTTGCGTTGCAGGACTTTTTCTCTCAGGCTTTCTATAGCTATTCTAATTTTGTTGTTGGTGTTGTTGGAAGATAAAAATAAATGAAATTGTCTGCGGAGGGTGTTGTGGCCATTTGAGTATATGTACGACGTTGAAGACACGAAAGACGACGCAAAAGCAGAAAATATATGCGCTGAGTGAATACGTTCCTGCAACAAGAAGAAGTCGCGTTTTACAGGGAGTTAAGAAACTATGGGAATACATTTTTAACTAGAGCAGGATGTCAACGTCTTCCTTCGACGAACTATTTTTCTAAATCAGACGAATAAAAAGTGGAGTGAGACAGTTTTGCAGTCATTTATAGACCATGATGAAAACTGTCCTTACATGTTCGTTCCCTTTCATATCGCTCAGCAATGTTACGCCTAGATATTTGAACGACGCTACTGTATCAAGTAGCTCACTACTAATGCTGTATTCGGACATTATGGGATTGTTTTTCCTACTCATGCGCGTCACCTTACATTTTTCTATATTTAGAGCGAGCTGCAATTCTTCGCACCTACACTAGATATTTTGTCTATCATCCTGTATGCTATTACAGTCAATTAAAGACGACATACACCACTCAGCATCATCGTAAAACATCTGCCAATTGCTGGCCGCGGTGACCGAGGGGACTGAGGCGCTCCAGTCACAGTGTGCAGGGCCAATACGGTCGGGGGTTCGAATCCTCCCTCGGGCATGGATATTTGTGTCGTCCTTAGTCTTAGTTAGTTCATAAGTAGTTTGTAAGTTTAGGGACTGATGACCCCGTAGTTAAGTCCCATAAGCTATACAAACATTTCAACAGCTGCAAATTACAAGTTACTCAGTCCTTCAGATCATTTATATAGATAGAAAATAACAGCGGTCCTATCACACTCCCCTGGGGCACGCCTGACGATACACTCGTCTCTGATGAACACTCGCCGTCGAGAACAACGTACAGCAGTCTGTTACTTAGGAAGTCTTCCAGCCAGTCACAAATCTGCGAACCTATTCCATAAGCTCGTGACACGGCGTCGTACACCTTTTTGAAGTCGAGAAAAACACAATCCGCCTATTGCCCTTCATCCAAGGCTCGCAAGATGTCATGTGAGAAAAGGGCAAGCTGATTCACATGAACGATGTTTCCTAACCCCGTGCTGATTCATAGAAAGAAGTTTTTCCGCCTCAAGGAAATTTTCTATATTCGAGTCGAGAATGTGCTCCAAAATTCTACAGGAAACTGATGTCAACGATATTGGCCTGTAATTATGTGGGTCAGTTCTTTTTCCTTTCTTATAAACGGGCGTGACCTCCGCTTTTTCCAATGACTAGAAACTTTGCGCTGAATTAGAGATTCGCGATAAATGCAAGCTAAGTAAGGTGCCAACGCCGCAGAATACTCTTTGTAAAACCGAACTGGTATGCCATCCGGACCAGCAGACTTTTTCGTATTTAGCTCAGCTGCCTCTCTACACCGGAAATAGCTATTACTATGTCCTCTATTTCGGATATAGTACGTTGATCAAATGATGGTACATTTGTGCGGTCCTCCTGCGTGAAAGATTTCTTAAAGGTTAAATTTAGAACTTCAGCTTTCCGTTTGCTTTCTTCTGTTATTGCCCCGGAATAATCAACGAGTGACTGGACAGTAGGCCTTGACCCGCTTATCGATTTTACCAGAAGTTGTTAGGGTTTTTGGAAAGATCTTTAGTAAGGTATGGGTGTGGTAATTATTGTGTGCTTCACGCATCGATCTTTTTATAAACGCACGAATAGAAAATAACAGCGGTCCTATCACACTCCCCTGGGGCTTGCCTGACGATACACTCGTTTCTGATGAACACTCGCCGTCGAGAACAACGTACTGCGGTCTGTTACTTAGGAAGTCTTCCAGCCAGTCACAAATCAGTGAAGCTATTCCATAAGCTCGTACCTACGTTAGCAGTCTGCAGTGCAGTGTGTGTCTGGGAGGGCAGGCGCGCGGCGCGGGCTTGGGCAGCGTTGTTTACACGCGTGGCGGCGTGGCGGCTGGCAGGGCTCCAGCGCGGCACGCACCGCCACGCACAGAGGGGGGAGTGGCGGCCGCGTAACGCGACACCGCGCAGCCTCTCCCCATTCATCCGCACTGACTCGTCGCGTAAACACGCCGCCGGCACCGACTGCCCGCGGCCGCCGCCGCCCGAGCACCTGCACTGTTTCATAAACGGCCTGGCCTCACATACCTGCCTGCGGCCGAGGTCGCTACAGTGGTCGTGTAAGAATCTAGCGCCGCAAGTCTTTCACTGACATGAAAAGGCCGCGTACCGGCAGTTAACTTTCTGTTCCACGATGTCGTAATCCGGGAGTCTCTGTACTGACGGTGGGACTCACAGAAATACTACACGGCATCAAATTTACCGTACGGTGTCGTCAGTAACACCAAAAAAATTACTTGATATATTACACTGCTCAGTTATTCTACAGCGTGAATTTCCGCAACAACATGCGGGCCGGCCGCGGTGGCCGAGGGGACTGAGGCGCTCCAGTCACGGTCTGCATGGCCACTACGGTCGGGGGTTCGAATCCCCCCTCGGTCATGGATATTTGTACCGTCCTTAGTATTAGTTAGTTCATAAGTTTAATCGATGAAAGGAGAAAATATAAAAATGCAGTAAATGAAACAGGCAAAATGGAGTACAGACGACTAAGAAATGAGATTGGCAGGAAGTGCAAAATTGCTAAGCAGGAATGGCTAGAAGGCAAATGCAAGGATGTAGAAGAATGTATAAATAGGGGAAAAATAGATACAGCCTACAGGAAAATAAAAGAAACATTTGGAGATAAGAAAAACAGCTCTATGAATATCAAGGACACTGATGGGAAACCAGTTCTCAGCAAAGAAGGGAAAGCTGAAAGGTGGAAAGAGTATATAGAGGGGCTCTATGAAGGAAATGAACTTCGAGACAATATTGTAGGAAGGGAAGAGGATGTAGATGAAGATGAAGTAGGAGACACTGTACTGAGAGAAGAATTTGACAGAGCCCTGAAAGACCTAAGTCGAAACAAGGCCCCTGGAGTAGATGATATTCCCTCAGAGCTACTGAAGTCTCTGGCAGAACCAGCCATGTCAAAATTGTTTCACCTGGTGTGTAAGATGTATGAGACAGGTGAAGTACCCTCAGACTTTAAGAAAAATGTTATAATCCCCATTCCAAAGAAAGCAGGTGCAGACAGGTGTGTAAACTACAGAACCATCAGTTTAATAAGTCATGGTTGCAAAATATTAACACGAATTATATACAGAAGGATGGAAAAGCTGGTAGAAGCCGACCTCGGAGAAGATCAGTTTGGGTTCAGGAACACGGGAGGCAATACTCACTTTACGGCTTATCCTAGAAGATAGATTAAGAAAAGGCAAACCTACATTTCTAGCTTTTGTAGATTTGGAGAAGGCTTTTGACAATGTTGATTGGAATAAACTCTTTCAAGTTCTGAAGCAAGCAGGAGTAAAATATAGGGAGCGTAAGGTTATTTACAACTTGTACAAAAACCAGACAGCGGTTGTCAGAGTTGAAGGGCATGAAAGGGATGCAGTGGTTGGGAAGGGAGTAAGGCAGGGTTGTATCCTTTCTCCAATGTTATTCAATTTTGTACATTGAGCAAGCTATAAAGGAAAGCAAGGAGAAATTTGGAGAGGGAATTAAAGTTCAGGGTGAAGATTTAAAAACTTTGCGTTTTGCCGACGACATAGTAATTCTGTCAGAGACAGCAAAGGACCTGGAAGAGCAGTTAAACGGAATGGACAGTGTGTTGAAAGGTGCATATAAGATGAAGATTAACAAGAGCAAAACTAGGGTAATGGAGTGCAGTGTAAGAAAATCAGGTGATGCTGAAGGAATTAGATTGGGCAACGAAGCAATAAAGGAGGTAGATGAATTTTGTTACTTGGGTAGTAAAATAACAAATGATGGTCGCAGTGCAGAGGATGTAAAATGCAGAATGGCAATGGGTAGAAAAGCGTTTTTGAAAAAGAGAAATTTGTTAACATCAAATATTGATTTAAGCCTAAGGAAGTCCTTTCTGAAGGCATTTGTATGGAGTGTGGCCTTGTATGGGAGTGAGACATGGACGATAAACAGTGCGGACAGGAAGAGGATTGAGGCTTTTGAAATATGGTGCTACAGAAGAATGCTGAAGATTAGGTGGGTGGATCGCGTAACTAATGAGGAGGTACTGAACAGAATTGGGGAGAAAAGAAATTTCTGGCATACCTTGACTAAAAGAAGGGATCTATTGGTAGGACACATTCTTAGACATCAAGGGATTGTCAATTTAGCGTTGGAGGGAAGTGTGTGGGGTAAAAACCGCAGAGGAAGACCAAGAGATGGATACATTAAGCAGATTCAGACAGATGTAGGTTGCCGTTCTTATGTGGAGATGAAGAGGCTTGCTCAGGATAGGTTATCGTGGAGAGCTGCATCAAACCAGTCTCCGGACTGAAGACCACAACAACAACAACAAGTAGTTTGTAAGTTTAGGGACTGATGTTCAAATGTCTGTAAATCTATCGGACCAAACTGCGTGGTCATCAGTCCGTATATTACAAACTACTTAAACCTAGGTAAACTAACCTACGGACAAACACACACCCATGCCTCTGGTAGGACTCGAACATCCACGGCGAGCAATCGCGCGCTCCGCAGCAAGGTGCTTTAGACCGCTCGGCTACTCCACCGCGGCCCTCAGTGCTTCGAGCGATTGGACAAGAAGCGTTTGCTGACAGTGTGCAACCACTGTACAAACGATGTCCGGTCAGAAGTGTAACGTAGCCAATGGCGATTTCCTTCAAGGCCAGTAAAGGTAGATTCTTTGTAACTCTTGTTTCCTATATTTCCAGAAACCATTCTCCGAACTTTTGAGACGTACCTTGTACAATGAAGCCCCTTGTATATTCATCGTTATTGTTATAGATTTCGAGCTTGGCAATGCAGTTCGCTTTATTCTAAATTTGACCTTCAGCTTCATTAACTGTTCATTATCAGAACCAAATTCAAATGTTTGTAATTCTACCGGACCAAACTGCTTGGTCATCAGTCCGTAACTTACAAACTACTTAAACCTAGGTAAACTAACCTACGGACAAACACACACACCCATGCTCCAGGGAGGACTCGAACCTCCACGGCGAGCAACCGCGCGCTCCGCAGCGAGGTGCTTTAGGCCGCTCGGCTATTCCACCGCGGCAGGGACTGATGACCCCGTAGTTAAGTCACATAAACTATACAAACATTTGACCATTTGAACATGCAGGTGGTCAAGGTGCTCTTTGGCTCTGTGGTATCGGGGACAATGTAACTCTCGACGCTCTCGCTAAGAATTTCATTCGCGCAGGACAAAGATTACTAACACATTCGTTAAGGTCCTTTCAAACCACCTTAGCTTATCTGGTGCTATGTCTTCGGAAGTTGTCGCGGAGTGTACAACGTATTCCAACTCGAGACAGGTATCCTACGTACGGTCATGGGGTACGTTTTCTATTCCATCTCCGTATTTTCTCATTTATTTTTGCGATTGGTTTGTGGTGCTCTATAGTGCGCATGTGCGAGCCGAGATACAGGTCCGAACGTACCTGTAGATACGCGTATTGTATACTGTGGAGACATCTATCTGAAATGCCCTATTTGATTACATTTCGAGAAAACAAAATTCAAATGTTCAAATGTTTGTATATCTATCGGACCTAACTGCGTGGTCATCAGTCCGTAGCTTACAAACTACTTAAACCTAGGTAAACTAATTTAAGGACAACACACACATCCATGCCCCAGGGAGGACTCGAACCTCCACGGCGAGCAACCGCGCGCTCCGCAGCGAGACGCTTTAGATCGCTCGGCTACTGCACCGCGGCTATATTTCGAGACCCGTCTGCGACGTCTTCCGGAGGTGTAGTTCGAGATATTCTACCACGGTGTGAAAGGGCATTACATACAAAACTTTTGCAACACAATGAGAAATCTGACCAGGGAAAGCCACCAGAATTTCTTCCCATGAAAAGAACGTCAGTCTACCAACATTCGATTTCAAATTAAATATATGGAAAGTGACCAAGAAACGATGCGTAGACTGGTGCCTTTCAGCTTGCCAGTCATTATTTCAAAGCTCCCTTATTTTCCAGTCAGGTGAGTACGAATCTAACTACATTAGTACGAATGAATTCCGACCACGGTTCAACTGTCTGAAGTGTCGCAAGGAGGAAGAAGAAGAAAACACTTGTTGTTTTCGAGCAGTTCTTTGAAGAAAAGGGAATCTGTTTTCCTGTGTACCTGAAGGCGCCTCTTTCAACAATTTCTATTGTTTTATTGTGTCAGAAAATCCTCAGATGCACACAGTATTTATTTTATACGTGAGATTAACGTGTGCATATATATGGGGTATACTCTCCATGGTTACGTAACACTCAAATCTGTAGCTATAGTTAAATTACAACCACCCTTTATTTACTCTTCAGTTAACACAACACGATGTTTCTTCCAAGCATTTCGATTTAAGTTTCCCAAAGTTTCCTCCCACACTGAATTCGTTCGGTATCTTCTATACTATTAACTATATCTAAATACAAGAACTTTGGGAGGAGGTACTCGATAGTTTCACGCTCAAGATGACCACAACTCTCGGTCGGCGTTGCTTTGCCATACTACAAAATTATCTATCCCGCTCAATTCAACGACTTCTCAGCTCATTTCCGAACACGTCACTTACGAACGCGATATTTCATGTCGTGATCCAAAGTGGATGGCGAATATGGTTGATGCAATACTTAACACTGACCTGCACTCAATCAACTAAAATACTTTAATTTCCCAATGGTAAAGGCAACGACAAAACTGGCACCGTGACTACTCCTAGAGTTACCGTACATTTACGATCTACGCGGCACGTCATGGGGAGCGGATGTTAAAGACTATTGACGGCGATCAGTTTGTTGATCGGAAAGTAATGTCCGGTGATCATGCTGCTGCTAGTTGATAGGAGTTGAGAAGGAAGGAACGTTTTAGTACAAAGTCCCGTCCACGATGAGTCATTAACTTCGGAGCACACGCACGGGTTGGAGAAGAACGAGAAAATATTCACCCATTTCCTTTATCCCACTGTTTGCCTAAAGCGATTTAGGGGAAACTAATGAAAATATAAACCAGGGTGGTAGTTTGCAACTTCGAACGACTATTCTCCCGAATACGAGTTCAGTATCATTTCATAGGTTATGATATTCAAATTTTTCTAAATGTATGCGACCAAACTATTGGTCATCAGTCCCTAGACTTAGAAACTACTGAAACTAAGTTAAATAAACCTAAGGACAAAACACAAACACACACATGGTCTAGGGGGGGGGGTGGCTCGAACGTCCGACAGGTAACGACCGCGACCTCCGCAGCAAGTCGCATTAGAGCGCACGGCTATTCGCGCGGCTTTTCATACGTAATTCCATACACGATGCTATAAGTTGCCAATGACGCTGGGTATCTCCCTATCCTTTCAATCCATCATCACCACCAGAAAGGTGACAGTACATTGTAGACGCACCCATCCTAGTCACTTACCACAATCAGCAGTTACGAAGAAGAGACAACATGCAGGGCCGTATAAGAATTTCGTCGAAAAATGTGCAAATAAAAAAAAAGAACCTTTTTGATTTAACGAACTATAACATCTCTCCTGTTTAAACTAATAGTTACCTACGACAATGGATAAACAAGCAACCCTCGGTCGCAAATTAAAAATTATTTGACCTGGTTTCGGCAATGACTATGACTGACTTCATCAGAAAATATAAATCACAACAAGTCACATAATAAAATATACTATTCAGCTGTATAGCTTACGTCACAAAATTTAAAAAGAAATTTTTAGAAAGAGCTAGCTACTAAGGGCTGCACGCCTGCACGGAGACATAATTTTTAATTTGCGACCGAGAGCTACTTGTTTATCCATTGACGATGTAACGGTCGCTGTTCAGAAAAAAAATTACATACGGTCCACCAACAGCACCAGTTTTCTGAATTAACAAAATAAGAAAAGTTATTTTAAATCTTCACTGGAAATGCAGCAAAGCTAATGCAGTGAGTGCTCAACAAAGAGCTACTCTCTTTTGCGAGACGGAAGTAAGTACCAAACTAAGTTAGCAGTGCACCGCTCTATCTTTCGACCAGCTTTGTTGTATGGGAGTGAAAGATGGGTGGATACAGGTTACCTTATTCATAAGGTAGAGGTTACAGTATGAAAGTAGCAAGAATGATTGCAGGTACCAATAGATGGGAACAATGGTAGGACGGTGTCCATAATTAGGAAATCAAAGAAAAGCTGGGAATGAACACCATAGATGAAGCAGTTAGAGCGAACAGACTGAAATGGTGGGGTCATGTTACACGCATGGGAGAAGCAAGTTTACCTAAGAGACTCATGAGCTCGTCAGTGGAGGGTAAGAGGAATCGAGGTAGACCAAGAAGAAAGTACTTAGATTCGGTGCAGAATGATTTTGAAGTGAAAGGCATAACATCACACGAGGCATCAATGTTAGCATTGAATAGGGGATTATGGAGGAATTTTATTAGTGGTACTATGCTCCAGACTGAACGCTGAAAGGCATACTCAGTCTCTAAGGATGATGATTATGATGATGATTTCGATCAATGCGGTGGAATGGTATTGTCCAGGCCACGCCTTGCGACTTTTTCGAAACCATGTTTTCGGCAAAGTATAGTATACAGTGAGGAAGGAGTAACACTGAAGAATTAACATCATTACATTTTCATCGTGATAGTAAAGCAAATACGCCTTATCCATGGCGTAATCAGGAATCGCAGTAAATGTCACGCTAAAATTCAGAACGCTAACACGTTGCACATAATTACGAAATGTCGTATTCATGATGTATGGAACAGGTATTAATGAATGTAATTTAATCTGGTCCATGGTGCTTCATTTACTTAACGGCGAAAATGATATTACGCTGACGCGTCTAAGTTCAGTAGCACTTCAAGCTCGATCTTTAAACGGTAATACTGAGTTACAAACATCGAAAAAGTTGTACAATTTTCTAACAAAATCATAAACTAATGCTATTACGAAATGTATAAAAAATATTTTGTGGCTTCAGATTCTTTCCAGGTATTGTTACATGCGTAATATATTGTGATGAAATACATTTCCCATTATTTGTTACCATTTTGAAATGTTCAGAGATTTTCGCGTAAAGATCTACGTAACTCATAAATTCAAGTTATAGATGGCAACTGAGAGAAGACATGCCTGCTCCAGCTAGTAATCGAGACATTATTTAAAATATTACAAGCGTTGCTCGTGCCGTAGCACGAGTTCTCGCCCGTTACCGCTATTTCGCATATGCTTCCCATACCCTATTAGTACGGAGAGACCATATTTGATAATTGTCTAGTATCAAATCTATGGTGTGTAGCGAAGGGAAAATCTTAATAATCACAAACTGCCAACATTATTTTTCTTCTGTGAAGTATGGCCAGAATGATTAGTCATTTCATTTCTTATAGACTATGTTGGTTCCAAAATGGATATATGCGGACCACCAGACCTCTCAATCACGGATGTGGATGGGTATTAGATATGTTGTAAAGTGAGTGTCACGAATTTCTAGGTAGCGGCTTTTTGTGTGATTTTTTTTTTTTTTTTTTTTTTTTTTTTTTTTTTCGTGGAAATCAACCTTTAAGTTCTGTACTTAACTCCTAGACCCAAAACATCAGCCACGTTTCGACCACACGAAGATTTGTGGCTACCGCACTGGTGGTTATGTTTCACATCCTGCCATCGCATTTTCTTCCAATTTCATCGTACAGGATACCTTTAAACAGCATATGACACATATAATTATTCAAAAGTAATTAAAATGTTCAGTTGTTTGTTACGCTTATGGGACTTAACTGCGGGGTCATCAGTCCCTAAACTTACAAACTACTTATAAACTAACTTACACTAAAGACAGCACAAACATCCATGCCCGAGGGGGGATTCGAACCCCCGACGGGCAACGGCATTCGCAGCATAGCGCCTCAATGCGCTCGACCACTCCGTCGCGGCAAAAGTAGTTATTCACCACAGTAATCTCTCTAAAAAATGAACAATGCAGAAAAATTTCTTCAAAACGTAAGTTTCGTTTGTTACAGAATAAATTATCGCATTTATTTCTAACTGTGCTAAAAACAACGGAAGCAACGAAAACACTAGTTAGTAAGCTACCACGCGCGTTTAATGGTAGTTAATGCCTTGAAGTCACTAGGATTTTTCAAACGTTATAGCAGAAAACACATTTAGTTTCGTTCCAGAATTATTGTTCTTTCTTCGATCAACTGCGCTGCTAGTCGTGTTTGATTATTACTGTGAAAGCAGGTACGCTGAATTGATAAAAAATGTAAAAATATATTTTATAGGACCTTCCCTCGAATTGATTAGTCCTTAGCTAACGGAAAGCATTTTTTTTCTGTGAATCTGTAACCTGCCTGTAAAAATAAAGATTGTTGAAGTTTGGTTGGGCAGAAGGTGCCAAAGGAAACGATCACACTATGATCTTAATGAAAAGTTTACCCTGCGCCACGATATTTTGTTAACCATTAACTCTGATCATTAATTACCGCACACTGCGCTTTCAGCGTGCCAAGAATGTTAAATAATTAAAAGATACACAATCGGAGACAGTACACTCAAAAACAGCTTAGGTGAAATCCAACTGCGCTACCGCGAAAAGTGGGATCGATGATGGGGCCTTGAGGGTATAACATTTCAGGCACGTCCAAGAGGGGTTGTGGGAAATGAATTGTTCATATTATTAGTATGGATACTATAGTTTCAAAAGACGACATCCAGCATTAACTCGCTGTCCATACTGATCTAAACATTGTTGCATGGAAATATGTAACGAACTCAAACATTGCCGCTCTTCTCGACCATTAAAAATTGATTAGAAAGAAAAGGATTAAAAGTAAATACGTAGTTCTGTCTGTAATATGTGATCGACCACAAATAATTTCATTTAATCTGTAAATAATCTCGCATTATGATTGGACAATTGATGTATTTGATTGTCCACCTGTTACTGGCCTCCTTTAATGTTTTGTAATTGCAAGTAAGTGTGTGAATCAGGACCGAGGGACAGCAAAGGTTACACTTGTCAGGACTTCAACATCGGTGTTTGTGAGGACTATTATAGAGGCCAAAATCACCTTTATTACAGCCGAAATATGCTACAAGATCCTTGCAGGTGGTGGAAATATTTCTTCAGAGTCCCTCGCGAACCTTCATGCAGAATTGTACTGCAAATATGCTTTACAACCTTCTCCCTTCGATTATCACGTACTTATAAATAGATATGATGAAATTCATGAAACTGAAAATAGTTTTCTTGCCTACAAAAAAATACTAGATGACAAGTCTGGAAAGGTAATCAAGCAGATTAAGAAAAAGGTTTTTTTAAAGTTTCGCTTTATAAAATGTTCGGGTTTTGTTCCCTGTCTGTGCCATTGAATCTTATTCACTGTATAAAACGCTGATTTATTGTCAAACAATGTGAATCGTCACAACAACGATTACGCAGCTAACTTCGAAATAGAGTAAAACTGTTAGGCCGACGAGTACAGCTGGAGGGCTGCAGATCCAATAGATCAGTCTTTCTGGCGTATCATTTACCAAGAAAAATAAATCGGATTATGTCCTCGAGATGAAAACAATTTGTTGCTAATTTTGCACCTACTTCAAGTCCGAACAATTAGTTGCCGATCATTAACGTTCTATTTTGTGTCTTGACGGAAGGTACCGTCAAGTTAATAATGTTGAGACATCTATGTGTGGGGAACGAACGTCTTTTGGTGTGCAATATTCAGAAAAGTCTTTTGCTACAGAAGAGTGTGCAGCAAGTGATAGTCAACTTACAAAATTTATTGGCCAAAACTGCTGACTGACAAACGTTCCCTAAACATTTTAGATTAGGAACTCGGATAGTAAGATTTCTTTTTTAAAACTAGTAATTCCTAGTATAGGAGACGAATGACTCAATCAACTTCTCGTGGTTATTAAGGGTGACGAAGTTTCTAAAGCTGTTCCAGAACTGTATCAGAAACAGATCAATTAAAAACGGAAACTTTGTTCGAGCCCTTTATTGAACAGACGCTGAAAGACAAAGTATCCGCATGGAGAGATCAGGAGGTAGCCCTGATGAGAAGGTCTGGATGTGAATCCGATGGAATTAGGAACGTTAATAACGAGTTTTCTTATACTCGATTCCGAGGTACGCAGCAAACAAATTACTCCTTGTGAGAGTAGGGTGTTTTTAGTTTTCTTCCAACAATTATTTTATCAGAATATTAAGAAATTATCATCGTAGTTTAATTGTGACATACACAAGTACTAAACTTTCAGCTGAGGGATCCTAATACAAAAAAGTCTGCTGGTCCAGATGGAATACCAGTTCGGTTTTACAAAGATTATTCTGCGGCATTGGCACTTTACTTAGATTGCATTTATCGCTGAATCTTTAATTCAGCGCAAAGTTCCTAGTGACTGGAAAAAATCGCAGGCGACTCCCGTTTATAAGAAAGAAAAGAGAACTGACCCACGTAATTACAGGCCAATATCGTTGACATCAGTTTCCTGTAGAATTTTGGACCATATTCCCAGTTCGAATATAGTAATTTTCCTTGAGACGGAAAAGCTTATTTCTACGAACCAGTACGGGTTCAGGAAACATCGTTCATGTGAAACTCAGCTTGCCATTTTCTCACATGACATCTTGCGAGCCATGGATGAAGGGCAACAGGCGGATTGTGTTTTTCTCGACTTCAAAAAGGCGTTTGACACGGTGCCACACTGCAGACTGCTAACGAAGGTACGAACTTATTGAATAGGTTCGCAGATTTCTGACTGGGTGGAAGACTTCCTAAGTAACAGAACGCAGTACGTTGTTCTCGACGGCCAGTGTTCATCAGAGACGAGTGTATCGTGAGACGTGCCCCAGGGGAGCGTGATAGGACCGCTATTATTTTCTATCTATATAAATGATCTGATGGACAGAGTAAGTTGTAATTTGCGGCTGTTTGCTGATGATGCTGTGGTGTATGGGAGGGTGTCGTCTTTAATTGACTGTAATAGCATACAGGAAGACTTAGACAACATTTCTAATTGGTGCGAAGAATGACAGCTAGCTCTCAATGTAGAAAAATGTAAGGTGAAGCTCATGAGTAGTAAAACAATCGTATTATGTTCGAATACAGCATTAGTAGTGAGCTTCTTGATGCAGTAGCGTCGTTCAAATATCTAGGCGTAACATTGCAGAGTGATATGTAAGGACAATTATGAGTAAAGCGGACAGCCGACTTCTATTTATTGGGAGAATTTTGGGAAGATGTACTTCACCTGTAAAGGAGACAGCGTATAAAACGGTTGTACGACCACGACTTGAGTATTGCTCAAGTGTTTGGGAACCGCAGCAGATCAGTTTAAAGGAAGAGAGAGAAGCAGTTCAGAGGCGAGCAGCTAGGTTTGTTACTGGTACGCTAGACCAATGCGTGAGTGTCACGGAAATGCTCCGGTAACTCAATTGGGGATCGCTGGAGGAAAGACGACGTTCTTTTCGTGAATTTCTGATGAGGAAATTTAGAGGGCCGGAATTTGAAGCTGAGTGTAGTACGATCTTGCTGCCACCTACTTAATCACAAAGACAAGATAAGAGAAATTAGGGCTCGTGCTGAGGCATATAGGCATACTTTTTTTCCTCGTTCTATTTGGGAGTGGAATAGGAATGCAAATGCCCAGTAGTTGGTGTACCTTCCACCACTCAGCTTACGGTGGATTACTGAGTATGTATGTAGATGTAAAGTAGAAACCATATCAAAATATTTTTGGTTAACATGATTTAGTTCCATAAGGACGCTCTTCTGTTGATTCACTTGGGGTTGCCAGGAAATTTCAGTTGCAGTTGTCAAGCCTGACGAATGACTTGGGAAAAGTTGATAGTTATTCTCTATTCAGTTAGCAGTCGGGTCAGAAAGAAGACGTGACAGCAAAAATTGCATCAAAGTAATTAAAGTTCAGATAGCAACGTTATTTTACGCTTCAGAGGAGAAATTTCTACACACGATTTGTTACGAGGAATATAATACGCTAACCGACAAGATCAGTGGTAACCACGATCCGAAAACCAACATTTAATTTCTAACAGTGATTACCACATGACCGTCTAAACGAAGTGTAAACTTGTAATGTGCTGTTGTTAAATCCACGTTCATTATGTTGTAAGGATACAGTCAAGCGACTGCCGAAGAGCGATCTGTATACATCAGCGAGAAACCATTCTGGCATTCGGACAGAGTGGCTTCCGAGAAAGCAGGAAGGACGTGCCTGTATAGACTCCAGATGAGGTTCTTGTCGAAAGTTCGTTAACTTCCTAGAAATATGGAACTCTCCTTACTTTGATCAAAGCGTGTCCTTAAATTCTGTATTGAGCCACCTTCCACATTTCTAAAGTAGACCACATTAATAGACCAGATTAATAGATTAGCTATGTACTCCCATAACGTTGCTCTGGCGCACGTTTGTTTCCAGGAACAAATTATCATATCGAAAACATCATTTAGAATTTTTTAAGTGTACTTACAGAAATTGACCTGCTTCAGCAGCATTTTACTGTACTATTGTATAACGAACAACTACAGTGAGCGGACGCAACATTCTTTGATGTAGAAGCTCTCTTCTTTTTATAGGATTTACAACCATTTCGAATAAAAATATCATTTTGCTTTTCTCAGTGACCACATCTTACGTTTCCAACCGTTGAAGAAGAATGTAACGTTTGTGAAAGAAATGACAATAAAATGAACATACACATAAGTTACTAGAAGTGTCTTTAAAATGAAGACAATGTTTCGAGTTAAACGACGAAAGAATGCAGAGTTAATTAGAAAAAAAAAATGTTTTCATTACTCAGCGACAATGTCTACGAAGGAATGCCTTATAATGAACTAACATCTATCTTACTTGCGTCATATGTCACAGAGATATTGAGAAATAATTTACCAGGGCAAAATGAAAAAAAGGAAGGAAAAAAAAGAAAGAAAGAAAAGAAAACGCTATAGCAGAAAAATGAAGCACAGATTAATGAATAAAGTTACTTTAAAAGAAACTAGAGAAAGCCTTTTTCAAATTTTAGATAACGACGACTCAGTTTCACAAATTACTAACAAGTAGATCAAACTATATCGTAACTGTTACACTGAAATAAAAAAAAAAAAAAACGACGCACATTGTAAATCACTGGAACTTGAACTAAGGAATAATTTCATAAGTACACACAGCCAAGTTTTGGAATGGTGACGTAAGATCTAGGATGAGGGAATATACAGGTAATTTTTTGCTTATATCAAGTGGAAAATAATTAAAATAAATATTTATTATGTTGGTGAAATAAATTAATCGTTGGAAAATGCATTTTAAAGAACGGAAAAACAAATTACAACACAGAAAACTGGTATTTTTTTTACACCATAGTTGCATAGGAATATTCTTAACTTCTTATTGAGAGTTTTATTTTTTCGTTTGTTGAAATATTTACTGCAGTACGGAAGCCGAGAGACGTATGTGGTGACCAGTAAGGGTTGCCATTGATTGTTTCTCCCAAATAAAATGAAGATCTATTACCACTGTAATTATTGACACTACTTAAGGAATACAAATAATAATAATCGTGATAGTAGCAAACACAGTGATGAGTAAAACAGTCATTGGTGGTTTTGTATCAGAGTTATTCATTGCGAGAGACAACATGTAGCAAAATCGTAGTAATCCTGTTTTGTATCAGGATGAAAACAGCTACGACTGTCGCGTTTATCTGAAGGTGAAAAACAAACAGCTACTCAGATCGACACTAGAAGTGTTACACGTCTTGATAAAGTCAAGAACGACCTATAAATGCTAGTCCGGCTATAAATTACCGTGGTACATCAGTCTCAGACTCTGTTTGTCTTCACACCGAATATAAAGTATCTCATCCAGAACTATGAACAACACGCAATCTTCAGTACTCTCCACTGGAGGTCCCCTAAGATCGTAGTAATCCTGTTTTGTATCAGGATGAGAACGGCTACGACTGTCGCGTTTACCTCAAGGTGAAAAACAAACAGCTACTCAGATCGACACTAGAAGTGTTACGCGAGAAATTAGTAATACTAGTTCACTTCGGATCGGCGGGACTGACACACACACCGTCGGCGGGTACGAAACTACCACTACTTAAGGAATAAAAATAATAATAATATAGTAGCAAACACAGTGATGTAGGAAAAGTCATTGTTGGTTTTGTATCAGAGTTATTCATTGCGAGACTCAACATACAGCAAAATCGTAGCAATCTTGTTTTGTATCGGGATGAAAACAGCTACGGCTGTCGCGTTTACCCGAAGGTGAAAAACAAACAGCTACTCAGTTCGACACTAGAAGTGTTACGCGAGAAATTAGTAATACTAGTTCACTTCGGGTCGGCGGGACTGACACACACCGTCGGCGGGTACGAAACGGCCGTGAATATGGCACGCGGCGAGGGGCGGCACCTGCCCGGCGATTATCAGAGGCGCAGGCAGCACGCGGCCGCTCGACGAGCAACAAGTAGGCCCCACGTGCACACGGACAGTCCATCCTCGCTTCCACGAAATTCCGAGGCGGGCGACGGCGGGCGTAAAAAAGTAAACGGGGTACCGGGCTGCGGAGCCGAAGGCCAGTGAGCAAGAAGACGCCAAGTGCGAGAAAGAAAAGAGGGGGGAAAATTCGCGAAACTGGCCGGCAGCGCGACGCCAGGTCCTTGCTCCTGCGGACGCGGCGAGCACGTGGCAGAGGAAGGCAGCGAGCGGGCAGCGGCAGCGCGAGCGCCGGCAGCGGGCAGCAGGCCGCGGCCGCGCGCCGAGGCCGGCAGTCGAATTCGCGCAGAGCGGCGGCGGTGCGGGCCCGGCGCACGGCCACTGAACCCCGCGCAAACCTGTTCGGCGGCGGCGGCGGCGGCGGCAGCTGCGGCGGCGGAAGGACTCACTCACCTCTGGCTCCCGGCATCAGCAGCGTGAGCACCAGCAGCGACAGCAGCAGCGGCAGCATCGGCGGCACGGCGGGCGTCGGCAGCATCGCCGCGGCTGGCAGGAGCGGCTGCGAGTGAGGCGGTGGCGTCCGGCTGCGGCCGGTGTCTGGCGACGACTGGCCACGTGGGCCATGGTGGTGCGTGCACATGGTGGCCGCGCGCGTCCGTCACATGACGGCGCCTGCGGCGGCGGCGGCGGCGGCTGCTGCGCGGGCTCTCGCGCGGCGGCGACTCGCGGTGCCGTGGCGTGGCGGCGCTGGCCGCTGCTGGTCGCCTCTGCTGCTGGCCGCGCGGCGGGAGGCAGCCGGCGGGCGGGAGGCGAGGCGAGGCGAGGCGAGGCGAAGCGCGCCGCGGGCCGGGCGGCCGGGCCGGGGCCGCGCCAGGTCGCGGCGAGCCGAGCCGAGCGCGCCGCCGCGCCGCTCCGGACCGCGCCGCGAGACGGCCCGAGCGCGCCCGACCGCCGCCGGAGGCGCCCGAGCCGCCACGCCGCCCCCCTCCACCGACACAAAAACACCTCCCGCCGCCGCCGCCTCACTCGGGGGCAGAGCTCCGCCGCGGCGGCTGCGCCCTACCGGCTGTCCGTCGCCGTTCTCTGCGTAAATGCTTTTCTTACGCAGCTTGCAGTCTGGTCAAAACAAGTTACCATTTAAAAAGTTCATTTTCTTCCGGCTTTTATATTTGTTCGAGCAGGTTACGAGAATGCAGTTCGGCGATATCCTTGATAGCCGTTATATTTCGATTAGTGAGCATCCCGTCATTTAAATAAAATAAATGCTACGCAAGGAAATTCAAAACCTCTGGAGGCGATTCTCAGCCGACCGAGACCACAAGTATGTCACAATCATAAACACACACACACACACACACACACACT
The DNA here is from genome assembly GCA_026315105.1 of Locusta migratoria. Lineage (NCBI taxonomy): Eukaryota > Metazoa > Arthropoda > Insecta > Orthoptera > Acrididae > Locusta > Locusta migratoria. Next base: position 228,129,254 of record CM048748.1, on the reverse strand, counting down.
GTTAACTAATAGCGCCACCATAATAATGAAGATCATCCCCTCTCCACTCTATCGGTAGTGAGTATAGTGATCAACAGGCGCTGTGACCTACTAGCGCCACCATTATAATGAAGATCATCACTTCTCCACTCTTATCGGTAGTGAATATAGTGAGCAACAGGCACTGTGACCTTATGTTGTTTGACTAGGGAGTGACTAGGAATCGCCGCCCCCGGTGGCCGAGGAGACTGAGGCGCTCCAGTCACGGTCTGCATGGCCACTACGGTTGGGGGTTCGAATCCCCCCTCGGGCATGGATATTTGTGCCGTCCTAGTTCGTAAGTAGTTCATAAGTAGTTTGTAAGTTTAGGGACTAATGACCCCGTAGTTAAGTCCCATAAGCTCTACAAACATTTGAACATTGAAATGAACAAATCTTTTATACTACTGCAGCTTTTTCATGTTGCTAACTCAGATGTTCCAAGCGAACCTAATGATCAGTATCACTGTGTAAAAGCATGTTTTTACTATTCTGTGGACCACTTCATTGCCAGAGATAGTATTACACTTCGAAAGAAGCAGGAGGTGGCAGTAAAATGTTTGAAGTGTTACCGACAATAGTGCTGAAGGTGATTGTGATCTTACGAATGTTTTGCTTCGTCAGTAATGTTAATAACATACCGTATCACAATAATTGGATGTGCGTGCAATAAACTGTGTTGTGGTATTGCATAGGACGACTGATATCATAATAGCATGTTGTTGGGTTGTTGTAAGCGTCTGAAATTTTTACGATTTACCACTTGACAGCCAGATATAATAGCATGTTGTTGGGTTGTTGTAAGCGTCTGAAATTTTTACGATTTACCACTTGACAGCCAGATAACAGTCTGGATTGCCCAGACACTAACATACTAAATGAAGTGAGTCTGCGGGTCTTTGTCATTGTTGTCATGGATAGTAAAATCGTCGGAGCTATTAGACTATATGTCAATGGAATTCAAATATACTGTCACTGCTATCATCCGCTAAATAATTTTTTAGAGGATCATGACGCGGTGTAACGACATGGAGATATATATTACTATTATTACCTTCGTTAATATGCGCCACGACCATCTAAATAAAATGCTGTATCTTTTTGTACCGTACGCTCATCACTTCCTTTCATGAGCTCAGCGTCGTTTTGAGCGAGTAATACTTGTATGTTGTGTCCATATAATAAATCGGACCTCACGTTATTCACAGCAAGAGGCACAGTTCACGGGTGACACACGTTTGATTGTTAAGGGTAACCATACAGTTATTTAACCTTACGAATCGGCGCTTGTAAACTATCAGACTGTAATAAGGAAGATTTTTACTATTGAAATATATTAGACACATTTTTATACATGCAAACATCAAACATGTTACTAAGGAAGACTGGAGCTATTTTGTTGTTTTGGCAGGCCGCATTTCTAGAAGTAGGCTGATGATGTAATAATAATAAGAATGAAAATAGAAGCAAAACCATAGAAATGATGAACTCAAAGCAACAAGGGGAGCGTGGCAAAGTGTGTGAAATGTGTAATTTTTATGTGGTTCTCCAGCAGGTGTTCACATCCGCAGGTGAGTAGCCAGCGAGCCTGGCTGCTGCGTGGAGTGTCAGTGGTATCGCTATGTAGAAACTATGGATAAGTCGACTAGCGTATTAACATGCCTTAGTGGGAGCCACTGCTCGAGGACGTCGGGCTCGAGGTCACATTTCCAGACACTGCAGATGCAGGTGAAAGGCAATCCACCACTCATTCCATCCCATCTTTTACAACTCTTCTAAATATTTTTTTCCTTTTATACTAATGGTAGATGCGTTTTATTACTTGGGCAGTAAAATAACATGACGGTCGCAATACAGAGGATATAAAATGTAGGATAGCAATGGACAGAAAAGCGTTCTTGAAAAAGAAGAATTCGTTAACATACAATATTAGTTTAAGAGTGAGGAAATGTTTTCTGAAGTCATTTGTTTGGAGTGTTGCCGTGTACGGGAGTGAAACGTGGACGATAAATAGTTCAGACAGGAAGAGTATAGAGGCTTTTGAAATGTGATGCTACAGAAGAATGCTAAAGATAAGGCGGATAGATCGCGTAACTAATGAGGACGTACTGAGCAGTATTGGGGTGAAAAGGAATCTTTAGAATATCTTGACTAAAATACATCTACATAAATACTCTGCAAGTCACGTTGAAGGGCAGAAGATTTATCCAACCGCTTTTATGATGTTTCTCTACAGTTCCATTCTCTAATAGCTCGCGAGAAAAAGAACACCTAAATTTTTCCGTTTTTGATCTGATGTCTGTTATTTTATTTTCATGATCATGTCTTCATATGTAGGTGGGTGCTAACAAAATGTGGTCACATCCGGAAGAGAAAGTTGGTGAAAGAAATTTCGCCAATAGATCTCGTCGCAACAAATAACACCTTTCTTTTAATGATTTCCACCACAACTCGTGCATCAGTTATGTGACACTGTTCCCCCTATATCGCGATAGTAGAAAACGAGCTGCCTTTCTCTGATCTTTCTTTAAATCGACTGTCAGTCCCACTTGGTGGGGATCCCACAATGCGCATCTTCTAAGTGGTATGCCAACGAAACGTAGTCTTTGGTTCGTTTTCCCTACAATATTTTCTATGTGTTTACTCCTTGGTATTTAGTTGAATTTACGGCCTATAGTTTTAACTGATCTATCGTATAAATGAAGGTTAACTGGCTTCTTTTAGTGGTCGTATGGATTACTTCACACTTCTCATTATTAAGGGTCAGTTGCCATTTTTGCACCATGCAGATTTATTATCTAAATCATTTTGCAGTTGCTTTTGATTTTCTGGTGACTTTACTGAACGACAAGTGATTGCATCATCAGCAAACAACCTAAGAGAGCTACTCAGATGGTCTTTTATCGTTTATAAAAGTAAGGAACAGTAGGGGTCCTATAACACTTCCCTGGGGAACGCCAGATGTCACTTCAGCTCTACTAGATGACTTTCCGTCAATTGCAACATACTGTTTACTGTCTGACAGGAAATCACGAATCGAATCACACAATTGTGACGGCAGTTTGATTAGAGGACGTTTTTGAGGTAGTATCGAAAGCCTTCCGGAAATCTAGAAATATGGAATCTACTTGACATTCCATGTTCTATAGCACTCATCACATCGTGTGAGTAAAGAGGAAGTTGTGTTTCACAAGACATACTTTCTGAATCCGTGTTGAGATCGATTGGTAGGACACATTCTTAGACATCAAGGAATCGTGCATTTAAAATGGAGGGAAATGAGTGGAGTAAAAATCGGAGAGGGAGACCAAGAGACGAATACAGTAAACATATTCAAATTAAATTGGGTTGCCTTTCTTACGGGCAGATGAAGAGGCTTGCTCAGGTTAGAGTAGTGTGGAGAGCTGCATCAAACCAGTCTCCGGGCTGAGGACCAGAACTACAACGTATGATTTCTATTTGCAATTGTATCTGCAATAGTTTTAAAAGCATACCGGTGTTACTATTTCTACATTCTACAAGCTAAAGAGAGATAATGTAGTATCTGCGGAGAACCTGGTTCAAATTCCCGGCGCTGCCAGGAAATTATCCTTGGTGGGAAGATTGTAACGTGATCCACTCTGCGGCGTTGCTTGTTTGAGAAGTAATGACTCCGATGTTTGAAAAGCAGACAGTAATCGTGAGTGCGTTGTTCCCATGCCCCTGCATACCGCATCCGTACGGCTGTGTTGATGAGGGGACCGACAGCCATCGCGGATGTGATGTAATTAGTGAAAATAGTGCTCGAAAGCGTAATGGTAAGAAAGTTAGAATCATGAAGCAGTTTTTCGGTATACATAATGAGGTTTGCTCTTTCTTAATTGGTCATGATATTTTTCTAATTTTGATAGCTCTTCTGTCTTCTTGGTTCCTCAAATTCATTCAACACTTCGACACACACACACACACTCCACTGACGACGCGTTGTGAACAACTGACGCTGGCCACAAAATGCCGGCTTTTGATCGACAACGCCCGACTATTTCGTAATGGTTCGTGAGGCAGAGCGGACGGAAACGGACGAGGTCACGTCTAGGAAATATATGGAATTTTTACTACTTACCACAACGGGTTTCAACAAGAAAGTACACTGTAGTGACTGATTTATTAACGGAACTAATACGGCGGAGATGACTACTTTTAAATAATTTTGAGCGACATGGACAATTTGATGGTGTTCAAATTGTAGGAAAAACCATCTGAACCTGCTCCTCCTGCGAGATAGCCGCGTACTGTTAGCTTTTGTCGAATTGTCGCCGTTGTTAAGGATATATCTAGTGCACATTAATATTTCAACACTTTGGACTACTACAAGAAAAGCCGCTGGTCAGGTACCCAGGATAGGTCCATTTACAATACAGCTAAATCAAATGTTCAAATGTTTGTATAGCTTATGGGACTTAACTACGGGGTCATCGGTCCCTAAACTTACAAACTGCTTATGAACTAGCTAACACTAAGGACGGCACAAATATCCATGCCCCAGGGGGGATTCGCACCCCCGACCGTAGTGGCCGTGCAGACCGTGACTGGCGCGCGCAGTCCCCTCGGCTATTGCGGCCGGCACAACACAGCTAACTAAGGCTCATCCAAATACGGCAAAAAAGGCTTCATGTTGCCCGAAACTGTGAGACTAAAGGGGGCCCATATTTATTGCAGGACTAGCTTAAACCCGCGGCTCCGCTCGCGTGTTGGTTGATTATGATAGATAATGCGCGAAACGTCAAATCGAATTTTTTTTAAAGAGATATATTAAAAGAAATTTCGTTTTTACTGCTTTATTTATTTATTCTTATATTTCCTTATTCGTATGCTTATCCTTACAGAGAGAGCTGAGGACATTGTAGCATGCATAGACCAAAGATATGGTCTCTGGCATCACGTTTCGCTGTATATAACCTCCTCGCTATAAACTCGCAAACGTCATCGCTGGCCTTCAGTCCGAATTTTTTTTTATAATTTGACGACTTTCAACCACCATATCTTTCACCCCCTTATAGCTATCGGCATAGAACTGCTATGGTGTACAACGGGAGACTTCGGACAACAATTACACACAGACCATTTGTTTGTGTTCTGTAGTTTCCGCTGCAGAGCGAAATATTAACACACACGCACATAGGATTTTATATACACCGACAACTTTCCATCCCAATATACTCCTCCCTTTTATCATTATCAACTCTCAAGCAACAATGCAAGCAATAAAACCGTTTTCAAAGATTAAATATATTTTTCAAAGATCACCATAAAACCGTGCCTAAAACCTTCCTCAGGTATAAATTAGTAACTGTACAAATACTTAAGTCTCTGCGTTTTGTCGTTCGGACGTGATAAGCGTACACCGAAAAGACATTCAGATAAATAGCTATTCGTTCGCCATAAAACCGTGCCTAAAGCCTTCCACGGGTAGACATTAGTAACAGTAGACATTTTTAGCTCTTTATGTCTTGTGGTTCAGACGTGATAAACGTACACCGAACAGACACTCACATTTATAGATACAGATTATGCCGTGGATACGTCGGTTGGTAATGACCCTTCATAGACAGCTCTATCGTATGGAGCTGTTATAATGTTCTTGCAATAATCACACACGGAATGTCCCATACAAAGGAACTCAATTTCTCGCTGTTTCCAACTGCAGTATTACTGCAAAGAACTCTTTTTTCGATCAACACACTTTCTCACACACTATATTGTACCGAGTCTCTGGCCTATACCGTAAAATACGAGTACATCGTAATCGAAGTATCCTAAAAAATTATTTTCGAAATGTTCCAAGTCTTTACAACATTTAACTGACAGAGGTCAAATTTGCAAGTACCAATAATCGAGCACTCCACAATTTAATATTTCTGCCTGTTTATTAAAGTTAGAAAATTACGGAAAAATACAAAAGGAGAATAATTTTGAATCGCGATAGACGGAAAAGAGATCGGAATTACCTTTGATGAAGGAAACTGACTTGAAGTACTGAATTTATTATGACAAAGGTGGGAAGTATTTCAACAGACAGCATATTAAAACAATAGCGAGTTGTTCCCTTGACTTTCTCGTTTCGCCGTTGTGGATTTCTTTTGACAGTATAAAATAACCGTAGTGAATGATTTGGACTTATAATTAGTAATTTAAACGTGTGTAGCTAACCTTGTGGAAAATGGGATTGCAGTGACAGTGATAGTAATGGAAATTTTAAAAACACTGAAAATCGGACTTCGCGGAATATTTAAAAGAAATTGCATGTTCTATTGACGAAAAAAATGTAGCAAATTTTTATTGGATTTTAAATGCAAAGGGAATAGCTACACAATGTATACGATCTAAACATATTGGCATCCAAATCATTCATTATTGCGATTAGTCATTTGCTGAAAACAACCTATTAAAAATATTTGACGTGGAGGGAGAAGTGAAATACTGTGATAATCAACATTTTAAGCTCTGAACTGGGGGTTTATTGAATAAAAACAAAAATATCTTACACTTACATCTTTTATGAAATCCAGACGAGGTGGTACAGGTCTTTTTAACAGTACGAAAAACGAATACCTAAAGATCACGAAAGTTGAAGAATGCTCTCCTTCTAGAAGCCAGAGTAATAAAAGAGGATCGAAATTCAGAACAGAGATACCGTTTTTAGAAGGTGACCGCTGCTAATCTGTGCCAAGAGAAATTATCTTTGAATATTCCCTACGTAATATTATAACAAGACAGATAGCATTCTTCTTTCCCTGTGTTTAAACAAATCGAAACCGTGTTGTACAACGATATTTCCTTAGAGTTGTACAATAAAAGAAGAAATTCCATGAAACAAGATCGGCTGGTTACCGATTTCCATCTCTCTAACAACCTTTTTTCTTGGAAATAGTCACTCGCCCATATAGTAACAAAGGAACCGCAAGCAGCTGAGTCACTATGCAAACATCTCCCCCCCCCCCCAACCGTGAGGACATAACGGCAGTAATTTTCCTGCCCCGATTGTTGGATGCAACGAGGTCCAACTCTTAACAAGAGATTTTCACTTCTGTAGAGGTAGCTCGACCTGACCTTTACACAGAATATAGACACAAAGAGAGAGAGAGAGAGAGAGAGAGAGAGAGAGAGAGAGAGAGAGAAACATTCTTACCCAAACAAAATTGAAGGTCATTTTGTGTGTTAAACATGCTTTTTTTTAAATCCACTAGACCGATCTCGGATTCTTTTTAAAAATCTATATTTACAAGTTGATGCCTACCGCTAACGAAAATGTGTTCACTATGAACTAAGATTCTAGCCTATACACCGATCATTATAAATTTTTTCGCCATCACAGCAAAACACCAACAAACATCACATACTTCGAAGTCCTATGTCGAGGTACAGATGACGATGGATGATCCACCATATTAAGTAATAGTAGACACTGCTTAAAAAATAAAACTATTTTATGATCACACAGTGCAAAATTGCTTAAATAGATCAATTCTGATCCATCAAATAATAACTCTATAAAATCTATTGTAGAATCATATACACCGTTCAGTTACATCTCTGTAATGGAATCAAAGATAAAAAGTTAATGTTCCTAAAACTAACACTCTTTGCCAAAGTTTAAGTCCTGACAATTCGACCAAATTAGAACAATTTGTCAAAGTAAATAACATCCTCTAGTCATTCGACCATTAGAGAAACGATCACCCATTAACAGAACATTGACCTCTCCACTACGAACACTGTTCCATATAACATCTATTTCCACCCACTTCCGCCAGTTCTCCAGTCCTACAGAACATTCCAAGCAAGTTGCAACCTCCATCAAGAACAACACCGACAACTAGGAACATCCAGGTATGCTACAGTTCCAAATACAGCGAACATTATCGCTATTAAAAGTATTAGACATCGTTTGTACACATTACATTCCACAGCCATCGAAAACCGACAACAGTCCAGGGCTGCCAAAGGCGACTAAAATGCTACTATTTTTTACCAAAGGCAAGTATTGCGACTATTTTTGTTAAAAAGGGGCAAAAATGCGACTATTTTACAGAAAGGTGACTTATTTCCAGGCGACTATTTCTGAACGATTCAAGGATAATGTTGTGTAACGCTCGTTTCCAAAGAAATAGAATCTCTTTCCTTTCTACGGCCATACATGGACATGTTGTATTATCTTTGGCTATGTTATCTGGCGTTAAGCCACGTGCGCCTCACTTTGCCGTCGAGTCTCGTTTGTTCGTAGTCAACCGTTGTCTTTGTTTTCGCGAAGTTCAAAAATATATAGTGTTTTCAGTTTTCGAAATTTCAGCAGCTGCTCATCAAGAAAATCTCTGATGTGTAATATCGGTATTTCATACTGAAATATAAATGAACATAGAGGAAACAAGTAAGTAAAAGTTTATTGATCATTGTTAGATAAGGCAGCACGATTATTAACACTTTCATCGGGTTAAATTGTACGCCGCTTCACGCCGGGCTCTAGTTGTTATGTTGGCACCAGTGGTTAATGGCGGCAACTCAGATGATCAATAAATGTATGTCTGAACAATTTCAATTAAAAGGAAAATTATTTTTTTCTGAGCGGACAAGGGTACGTACATACAAGAACCTGTCAATAGAGCAGGTACAGTATTCATTTTGCTGCGAGTGAAACGATCAGCAATAACATTTACTTTGTAGCTCGTAAAAAATATTAACGTAATTCTACACTTCATTGTCCATCTGTTGCCAACATAAGCACTGGAGCCCGGCGAGAAGTGTCGTAAACTTTTACACTTTCATCGCCATGTGCATCATATTTGATGTACGTAGTTTTTATTCCATTTTCGTTATATTCAATCACACCATATTTATCCGGTTAAAACCGATTTTCTACAATTTTTAATTCTATGCATATTTTAAAATGCGTAAAGCTTGTATACGTGTAGGCATAATTCTCCATAATTAATTACGACATACCTTACCTTAAAATACGAGTTTTGCAAATGCCTTTCAAGCGCCGTTACATTTAAGCTGCCAACTTTCGTAATATTGAAGTATAAATATAAAATCCGCCAAATGCGGCACTTTTGGTTCCGATCGTCTGAATTGGAGGCTGCGCAACACGATGTTCATTCGTTGCACACCACGTGATTAAGTCGTCAGCGAATCACAGCACAAAGAAGAGTATCGTCGTCAGCCAATGGTAACCAAACCTTACCGCCGCGCAACATGGAAATAAGAATTTTTGACATTGGAAATTAAATTTACGGTAATGTTTTTATACGCGATACAGCGCATTGTTTACAAGATGTGAAAATTAACGTGTTAACCTGAAGTTTCAATTATTTTATTTTCGAAATCACTTGATTACACTTTCAGACAGACGATAAAATAAATAAAACATGCTATACCTGCTTTTTGGTTAACAGGTTCTGGTATGTACCCTTGTCAGGCCAGTAACAGTAATTGGCCTCGTATAATGAAGATTTAGAATTACTTGATCACTGTTTCGTACGATCATAGGGTAAATAAAAGATGCTATACATTCTCTATGGTTGACAGAGTCTTGTATGTACCCTTGTCTGATCAGTAAAAGTAAATGGCCTCGTAAAATGAAGATTTAAAATCTCTTTATCCTGTCAACCATATAGTACTGTAGCGCGATTTATTTATTTTATATGTACGAAACAGTCATCAACTAATTCTACATCTTCATTTTACGAGGCCATTAACTGTTTCTGAGCGGACAAGGGTACAAACAAGAACCTGTCAACCATAGAGCAGGTAGAGCATCTTTTATTTACCCTATGATCTGTAAGAAACAGTGATCAAGTAATTCTAAATCTTCATTTTACGAGGCCAATTACTGTTACTGACCGGACAAGAGTACATACAAGAATCTGTCAACCAAAGAGCAGGTATAGCGTGTTTTATTTATTTTATCGTCTGTCTAAAAGTGTAATCAAGTGATTTCGAAAATAAAATAATTGAAACTTCATGTTAACATGTTATTTTTCACATCTTGTAAACATTGCGCGGTTTCGCGTATAAAAACATTACCGCATATTTAATTTCCAACGTCAAAAATTCTTATTTGCATGTTGCCGCAGCGGTGTTTCATTACCATTGGCTGACCACGATACTCTTCCTTTGTGCTGCGACCGCTGACGACATAATCACGTGGTCTGCAACAAATAAACATCGCGTTGCGCAGCCTCCAATTCAGGCGATTCGAAGCAAATGTGCTGATTTGGCGGATTTTGTATTTCTACTTCAATATTACGAAAGTTAGCAGCTTAAATGTAACGCCGCTTGAAAGGCATTTGCAAAACAGGTATTTTGATATAAGACATGTCGTAATTAAGTACGGAGTATTATGCCTACACGTATAAAATCTTTACCTTAAAATGTGTAGAAAAACAGTCACGGCGAAAATGAAACATTTTCCCCAAAGTTTGCTGGCGGTCAAAGTGTTAATATTTGTACCTGTTCTAATGAAAAGGCTATTTAATCATGGTATAAGTTTTAAAATACTACGTCTGCCATGAAGTTCTTTACCTTTTATAGTCGTACATTTTTTAACATTGGCGCTAGGACAGTTTCCAATGGGTAGGCGATATAGTTAAGTGTCACTTACGACAGTGGCGACGTGTTGTGCTAATATTCGAAATGAAATATTCGCTTTTGGAAGGCAATTAGTGACCGGAGAAGGGTACATACAATCTATGAACCACAGAGGAGAAATTATTGATTGGTCGGTGCTAGTAATGAATACATTACACCGCCGCTACCGTAAGGAAAATATTATTTTCTCAGATAAGGTAAGGTCGGGGGATGGGGCTTTAGCGGTTTGGATTGCATTTAGTTCCTATCCCGTCGGCCATGCGGCGTAATGTTGGTAACTGGTGCTGAATGCCGGCAACCGTAATTACATTATAAAACAAATGTTTTGTTTTGAAATCTTCGTCTTACGAGCAAACTGCTAATTTTGCGGCCCGGTTTCTTGCTACTACCTTTTTTATTCTATGGCCTACTGTTCAGTGCAGTGTTAAACTTGTAATTACGAAATTCTAATGTATTGATATTTCAGTTTATATACCGGTAGTAGCTACGTAAAATTAATATATTCGGTTTAGTCACCAGCACTTAAACCTATTTAGTTTCCAAAAATCTTACAAGTAGTTACAGTGGAAGTTGACATACACTTCATTCCACTTGTGTTACACGTTAGTCTCAACTGATGGCTCAACACATTTTTGTGGATGTATGAGTTTCATTCCATAAAAATGTTAAATGGGAAAAACGTACAATGTCCTCCCTGAGTTGTTTAGGAGAACTGACTGCCTTCGCCATTTATTTTCTTCGTGGTGCAAGAAGATTGATGATAAAGAAGTTTTGTGTGTTATTTGTAACAAAAAAATTGAACACCCATTTCCCCCGAAATATAGAATTCTAGTAACATTAAAAAAATCCGATTGCAGCTTCTTTCAATCCTTAATACCCAAAACGGATGGATTTTAGAGAGAATATTATTACCAACTCGAAAGATCAGCAGCTGACTGACTATATTTTTAAGATGAGTTTTTCAAACCCCCAACATAGCAAAAAGCCAATGCTTCGATTTAATAGTAGGAGAATTTCTTCTTGTTGTTTTTTAAAAGAGAGATCGTGCTACTCATTGCCCCTCAACCATGCACCTTCAGAAAGCATCAATCTCCTTTGCAGGTTTCTAGTGGAGAGAAGTGGATGCATTTCTAAGTCTATATTCGTAATTTTAAATCAAAAGGCGCTCTTCCTTTAAGACGTATATTTTTTAGTAACATCTTCGTAACATAAACACAACTTTTTATTATCTAGTACACTGCAAGTTTAACTACTATTTTCGATAGTTTTTAATATGACATGCTTCAAGCATGACAATATTAGAATGACTGAATCTATTTTAAATGAAACAAAACAATGTCTTCTGCATACTTAATCAAAGAATAAATATCTACACAGCACTTTCAACACCACAGACTTCCTCGTCGTTAGGAGCTGGCCGCTATATGTATCTGCCTTCGCATCTTCCCAAACAGGTAGCGCGACGCCGACTTTCCACTCGCGTATTCAGCCAGTCACCTGGACATAACGAAATAGTGCGTGGCAGAAACTCCGCTCCCTCTCAACTTAACGTGGTTTATCGTTATTTTCCCGCCGGTACTACTTACGGCCTTCTTTTCATTATGTAAACTCGTTACACGACAATTAATACATCCACTTACTCATACTTCTAAGCAGATTTCCTTAGACCCCCAAACGTAATAGAGCAACGTCCACAATTAGTCACAAGATTAGGTTTGCAAATTACGAATATGCCTGTAATTTATATGAGAATATTAACATCCATGCACAAATATCTGTAACTTCTGCAATCACAAGTCAAACGTCCACGGCTTCCCCCCCCCCCCCCCCCCCCCCTCTTCTTTAAAGTAAAAGATCAACATCCGTCGCAACAAACAACCATTGCATCGATTGATTAGAATATTTCTAAACATTTTTACATCCATATGATCATACTTCCAAGTTGATTTCTTTAGACGCCACCGACTGTAAAAGAGCAACACCACAACAGGGCAAACGATTTTGTTTGCAACATACGAATATTGGGTGGAGTTGAAGCTCTTTATCAGGTCTGAGGTAGAATAGCGGTAACAATTCACACATTGAACTATCTGATAGGTCACAATAATAGACAAACCCGCCTGTACGTGGTTGAGTGATTGTATCATAGCAAATACAATAAAAGTTTCGGACTCCCCTCACCCAAGAACTGTATTCGTTGGACCCATCCCGAACATCCAACTACTAACATTCAGTCAAAAGATCCCATACCTTAATACAATGCATAGTCAACCAGACCATAATTATGAAACGTTACCTATCAGTCACTATACCACTTAACTCATGCGTTTAACAATAGCTTGTGCAAAAATATCTGTTTTCTTGCACCTTTTAACGAATCATTACTCTCGATAAATATCTGTAACACATGCAATTACATCGTAAAAATTATTAACACACACACACACACACACACAGAAAAGCTACAAAAATATCCAGATCAACATCAATATCTTTTTTTCTTATACCGGGTGATCAAAAGTCAGTATAAATTTGAAAACTTAATAAATCACGGAATAGTGTAGATAGAGAGGTAAAAATTGAGACACGTGCTTGGAATGACATGGGGTTTTGATAGAACAAAAAAAAAAAAAAAAAAAAAAGAAAAAAAAGAAAAAAAACGTATTGCTAGATGCGTGAAAGATTTCTCGCGCGTAGTTTGGTGATCATGTGCTCCGCCGCTACTTTCGCCATGCTTGGCCTCCCAGGTCCCCAGACCTCAGTCCGTGCGGTTAGTGGCTTTGGGGTTACCTGAAGTCGCAAGTGTATCGTGATCGACCGACATCTCTAGGGATGCTGAAAGATAATATCCGACGCCAATGCCTCACCATAAATCCGGGCATGCTTTACAGTGCTGTTCACAACATTATTCCTCGACTACAGCTATTGTTGAGGAATGATGGTGAACATATTGAACATTTCCTGTAAAGCACATCATCTTTGCTTTGTCTTAATTTTTATGTGCTAATTATTGATTTTCTGATCATATGGAGCACCATCTGTCGGACATTTTTTGAAATGTTATTTTTTTTGTTCTAATTTTTACCTCTCTATCTACATTATTTCGTGATTTATTAAGTTTTCAAATATATACTGACATTTTGATCACCCGATATATAATCATTCGAACCACCAATGCAAAATAGTGTACAGAATTTAGATCTAATTCAACACAAAAAAATTATCAAATGCCAAGAGCAAATTCCTTTATTAAAAATACGACTACGCACACTTCCTAGTAACTGCAACTAGCGCAGTTTAAGCCACTTAACTACAGGGGTTTCTTGAACTCAGAGCTTCTCGACGAAAAAACAATTTACATTGGAATCATCACTGGTACATTTCCGAAATGTTTCCATCCGTATGATATACATGACTAACAGACAAGATACTTGCAACACCACCCTGACAAACAACCATAACACCAAGTATTAATATGCACTTACAACGAATCATATGATTTACATCTTCGTTCTCTGTATTTTGTGGTGGAGGACTCTGACTTTGGCAACTGCAGAGCAGAGTGAACATTCCCCATCCTACCCGACGCACCAAACCAACTTCCCCAGGATCACAGAGCCATTAGCCACCCATATACCTAGCATTTTATTTTATTCTGCCAATGATCCGATTGCATCCATGCAATGCCGTCTCGCGAAACATTCAGTCAGATCACTTATCCTTATTAAATGTACGGCCCCACTATTGCTAGTCACCTCTATCGCCTATTGTGCACTACTGTGAGAAATAAAAACAACACTGCTATTACCAGGCCTGCAAACTTTAAACTATCTGGTACACAACCGCAAACCAGCGCACAACACCAGATTGTTTACAACACGCTCCTCCTCTTAACGTAGCCAGTCAGTAATGAAAACACAACCATAACAGTTCGGGATAAATTGTGCACAACAGTTTATGAATAAACGAGAGCTAATTTTACGAAGATAAAAGATTACCGACATTTCAACAGACGGACAAACGCAGAAGTAACCTAGAATTCCGCAGGTTATGTCAACAGACAGAAGTACAAAACGATCGAACTGTCACAGCAATACAATCGCTTTTATTGCACCATCAACCCTATAAAGTCCATGACTAATAGCCTCTACAGGTCTTAAGAGATTTACAATCATAGCGAGACAGCCACGCACAACCGTATTACTGACAAATACTGCAACATTTCTATGTATCATTTGCTTGCAGTTAACACAAACGAATTTCTTACTGAAGATGACTACAACTGTCGTTATAACTTGCATGATGAAAATAAAGTTATAAAGTTAACGATAAACTATTTAAACACAAAACACACACACACACACACATACACATGCACAAACAGTTGTATGAGCACTAATTTGCCTTGTTTGAATTATAGAAACTAAACATAGTTTTTAGAAAATTGATAAGAAGAAGAAAGAAATGCAAAATAATTCAAACTCCAATCCATACACCTGTATCGCACAACATAGATTTAAATGAATGCTTGCTTAGCTGTGGACTAGAACAGTACAGAATTGTATCTCTGACAGCTGTACAAGTAATTGATATTCTACTGCTTGTGGTTCTGTTCTTCTGACTCATAACCTGTCTTCCTGTATTTTATCCTACCTCCATAGACCTGAAAAATCGATGTTCTACTCGAAAGGTTATAAGTCTTTACAACAAACATCTGTTGCAGATGCGAACTATTACATGTTTTAGGCAATGACATCGACATTTAAGTGCTCCTCATCACACATCGATCCCCCTGCAGCAGCAATACCAGATATCTTATGATCTATCGCAGACACCTCATAATGGCGGCCTATATACAACACAGAAGAGTAAAAGGCTCTTTCCACAGAAGGAAAAATCCTAAGATGCTTATACCTCGCTTCTCACGTCGCGAAAAAGGTACTCAGCTATGGGAGCTTATAACACAAAAGACCCACATCTGACACTTTTAAGGACAAGCAACAGATCAGACAAATTCATTTCAAAACCACCAGATTCTTTCCAAGTAAGATACTTGGATGTTATTCGAAACATACTTTTTGTGTAATCATTCTATACTCTGAACCATTTAAAACTAAAACTAGCATGTTATTGTATGGCTCTTCTGACCCTAACCCAGTGATATGGGCCGGGAATATTCCCAGTGGGAAGGAACTTATAAAATAGGAATATTGCTGGGAATATTTATTTGGCCCGGGAAGATTGCAAAAAATTGGGAACTTATGATTTTTGTTTTGTTTTCAAACAGTTAAAGAAACTTATAACTAGGTTAATCAAGTAAATTCATACATTTTAATCCAAGATTTATCATTCTCTGCATTAATTTCCTTGATAACTCCTGTAGAACATCATTCACTTTAAATAAGGTGGAAAAAATAATTTAAAATATTCGTTAGGGCTACAATTTATCGGCAAGGTGAAACCCACTTTTCTCTGAATGGAATCTAAACTTACAAAATATTTTCTGGACACGTAATTCTCAACCGGCCATCATCTGAAGTATTTTTAAAATTTTTCCAAACGAATGACTAGACGTGTTTCACTTTCAGAATTTAAAAACTCGTCAATTCTGCAATTAATTGTGATTTATAAAAATTTATTTTCTAAAATATCGCTATCAATTTCAGCTTTAGAGTCTTTAATTAATATTTTACAATGTTCTGGGCTAATAAAATCACTTGTATTTTCGAGTAATTGATAAATCTCGGCCGGTTTATTTCCATAATTTTTCCCCAAAATGGCATTTTCATTGAATAATGTTGACAAATTTCGCACCAGTTTATTTTAAACTTTATGGCGTAAAATATTTATAACATCTACAGAAAAGTTAACTAATCGAATAAACAAACCTCCATGTGTATTTTAGTATTTAGTAGCTACTCACTAGATGGCAAATCAATATTATAAATACTATTTAATCAGAAGTTAAATGCGCTAGAGAAAATTATGAAGGAAAACTTACCAAACTCTCCATGCCTTTCTTCAGATTTTTTCATGGGTGGAGTTAACTGAGAGAAAAACTTTGTCATGGACCAATCCACCTCGCAGCATTTATGTTGGACCCTGTTCTGCAGGGAAGTAATTATCAAGCCCTTGTCTTGGTGGAGGGGTTTGAGAGGTACTTGCGACTTGGCAGATGTAGTCATAAGAATATTGCGGGCACCAGTAACTTCATTGCCTCAGAGCGTACATTTAGTATGTTTTCTTGGTTGCATTCCAAGAAAAGAAACCTTTCTTCTGAGTGAGCGAGGAAGAGGAAGGACAGGAAGAAGACGAATTGCTTGAGACTGAAGATGATGATGAGATCGACTTAAAAATGATGATGACATTTTTAGGAGTTGAAAATGTAGAAGATGAGGATTTAATGGACATTGAGAGGGATAGTGACTAGACTTAAAATTAATTTTTATTGAGCTATCTGGCTAATTAATCATAAATTCCTGGGAATTTTGGTAATATTGCTGGAATATTCCCTCAGAATATTTTCTCAATTTCACAACAGTTCCCTGACCACATCTTTTTGTACCCCCTATTAACCATCTCGTCCTGAAAAATCTGGGTAAATCCTTCACCACAGTTCTAAGTCTTTACAGTATTGAAAGTAGCCTGTTATTAAAATAAGCACAATCTCAGGCAGTTGAGATCTGCAAATGTAAGTTAAAACGCTGACTGCTGCTCTAAATTACTTTATGAGTGGCCACAGTACATGCACAACAGAAAATTATCTAACTGCTCGCTCCTTAAGGGAGCAGCCAACGTTTTAACAAACACAAAATGAATGTTAAAAAATAAATGAATAGATAAACATTAGATGGGGAGCATGAAATTATAAAGCAGAGGTTTGATTTTTTGAATCATAATCTATTCAGTAAAATAACAAGCAGATAAATGTGGGTAGACCAATTTAAGCACACACCTTGTACAAAAGTGAATTAAATATATAATTATTGCCCATACTAAAATTGTTTATGACCTTTATGAATATGGAGGTAACGTGGGAGGAAATTTGTTTACACACAATAGGTAGCTGAAAGCACATTCATTTATTCACAGACACATGCATAATGCTTGGCAGTATATTACAATGCTGGAACACAAGAAAGCAGCGGTGAAACGAAGTGTCGGCAGTGTCTTGAAGAGATGTCGGGAGTCTTTATCACAAATTTAATTATACTGTGCACTAAACAAACTCAGGTTCGGGGAGGTAGTGGCTCACTATTCTTAAGTACCTCATGGTGTGCGCCACGCCAAATTACATAGAATTTACAAAGGAAATTAATGCAGAATAAGCGAATAGAGCACATGTGAGAATTCGTATAGAAGAAAGCTAGTGTTAATAAAACCATGGCTGAAGGCCGAAGTAACGACCATTACGAAAGCACTTGGTGCAATTGGTCGTACAAGACAGGAAAGATGGAATCAAATCAGAAAATCTAAGAAATATTTGGCATAGTTGTGGATACTGACGCGACATGAAAATTTAGTTAAAAACACAAAGGAAATTCAAACATACTAGGTTTACACAAAGGCTGAAGGACAAACACGTGTAATCTAACTTGAGTAAAACCGGAAACAATCATTACTGAAATGAAAATGAAAATAATAAATATACACTGAATTACTCGAGTTCTGTAAATTAAGAAACACGTCGTCTCGCATAGCAAAAGAATTACTCAAGAAAACAGTCACTGAAAAACCAAGACTGCCTGATCACAAAGAAAGCGAAAGTTCTAACACCATGCCTTTCCTTCAGCATGATCTATTGAAGTACTTACTTCCAAGGCTGCAGCAAGAGTGAAGCTCTAAGGCCATGGGAGAAACCTCGCCCCGCCATCAACGGATGTAGAGCGCGCTACAAGCGACGCAGAGTGCGTTCAGAGACTAGTGTTTACCAACCCTTGCTACCTGGCTAAGACAATTCCCTCTACAACCGCTCCCAGAGAGATCTCCTGTCACCTCTTTCTCCCAAGATAAGGTTGTACAACACTAATGAACACGGTCACCTCGCCACCTTGCCAAGCAAGCTTGTCTCTAGCCTGCCAGCAGACGCCAGTGCAGACGACAAACCAAGCCATGCGTTCTTAACTACAGCAAAACGAAGCCTAAAGTGGGAGGCGGCGACTGTAAGCCATTGCGCGGCAGTCAGTCAATATTAAAAGCAACCTTCCACATTCACATGAACATACAAGTTCAATCACACGGATAGAAATATACATAAATATGTGGCAAATGTCCATAAACATGGGGCATTGATCATTGATAAAAATAATAAAATAATTAACAAACAGATAGATAACATTAATGTTGCAGAAACACTTTATGTTAAAGAATAAATCAAAATGGAACACGACCACACCTATTAGTGGACGTGTTTCACAATTAAGTGACAATCTCGAACTTTCATCCCTCATGGCTCAAGAAGCCAACAGACTAAATGATTACGCATTTACAATACATTGCAATACAAGGATGTGAGATGTAGAAGAGGATGTTGAAATGGATCTCAATACTAATCAAATACTGACAGATATGTATGTGTTCTAGCAATCCTTTAACAAAACATGTGATGTTCTCCAGCAAACAACATGTAAGGATTGTCTCTATAATTTATATGTTTGAAAGGTAAAGTTTATAGCAGTGTTCCGTCTACATTGTTTGTATGTCACCTCCTGCATCGCGAAAAATGTACAGAGCTACACACAACATAACAGCCCCACTTCTATCCCTTTATAAGGTAAATAGAACCACATATCAAAGAAATACCCATCACATCCTTCGAATTCTTTCCTAGTGTGACACCAGAATATTTTTTAAACTATGCTTTTGTGTAATATTTGTAGGTGAAGAACCATTTAAATCCAAGTCCATCACGATGTTATATGACTCTTTCGACTAGTCATGTCTTTCTGTTTAAGAGGAAATCAAATTGATAGAGTAGGCAGTTAGATCCCACACAATACATCAAACATGTCGACCCACAGACAAGTACAATGCGCAGTAGCTTCACTCTAACGTACTCATCAATCCTCTGAAAGAAAGGTCAGGGTATGAAGCAATAAACAGAGCTGATACAAAATAGAATATAAAAGCGTCTAGTTAGTGCCAGATACTGTACTAAACAAAGAATAACACTAGTTATCGACTATGTTTCCCAGATAGAAGACATTGAAAACGTTAACAATCACATAGCATATCTCAGAGTACCAGATGAAAACACATAACAGAGAGACAGAACAGTATCATTGTTATTCAGTTCTTATTAAATATATTGTATATACCACTGTCACCTTATGCAATCTATCCATAGTAGCTACAGTCTACAGTACTATCAGTCATCCATACCAAGTTAGCTTACGATGGTAGAATGCAAACTATTGCATATTTTAGGTAACCATATCGACAACTACAGCTGCATCAGCACACATCGATAACACTACAGAAGGACTAAAAGGTATCTTATGACGTCCATAGACAACTCGTAAGGGTCATGTGCCACCAAAGGGCAAAATTGTCTGTCAACGAAGAATGCATTTAATAGGACCCAACAACACGAAAATTGTACAGAGGTACAAAAAACTTACAATACAATGGAGCAATCTTTATCTGTTTTTAGGGTAAATCAAGCCACTGATCACAAAATTCACACCACAATCAGCGGATCCTGTCCTAGTAAGACCCCAGGATGTTCTCCAAATTATGCTTTTGAGTGATATTTCTAGGTAAAAAACCAAATAACTCACATATGGGTGAGAGGTAGTACACATCCTTAGTTTCTAGATGTGTGGTGTAGAAGCAGACTGATCAAATGGCAAAGTGCCGCGGTGGAGTAGCCTAGCGGTCTAAGGCGCCTCGCTGTGGAGCGCGTGGTTGCTCGCCGACGGAGGTTCGAGTCCTTCCAGGGGCATGGGTGTGTGTGTTGTCCATAGGTTAGTTTACATGACCACGCAGTTTGGTCCGATAGATGTACAAACATTTGAAGATTTGAACCAGAAAGCGGTCGTTGTGGCCACCGGCAAGGGCACCAACGCACTGGGCCGCTCCCCGCCGCGGTGCGCGGTCGCCGCTGCTGCCTACAACGCACTGGTCGGCCAACCGCCTTGAGGTGGGGCGGGCGGTTCTGCGATTTCCGCGACCTTCACCGCACTAGCCCGCCCAAAGCTGCGGAGTGCGGACTCCTTCTGCCACCTAATCTGCGGCTCTCGTCGCAGGACTTTTTCTCCCAGGCTTTCTATAGCTATTTTAATTTTGTTGTTGGTGTTGTTGGAAGTTAAAAATAAATGAAATTGTCTGCGGAGGGTGTTGTGGCCATTTTAGTATATGTACGACGTTGAAGACACGAAAGACTTCGCAAAAGCAGAAAATATATGCGCTGAGTGAATACGTTCCTGCAAGAAGAAGAAGTCGCTTTTTACAGGGAGTTAAGAAACAATGGGAATACATTTTAAGCCCGCCGCGGTGGCCCAGGAGACTAAGGCGCTCCAGTCACGGTCTGCACGGCCACTACGGTCGGGGGTTCGAATCCCACCTCGGGCATGGATATTTGTGCCGTCCTAGTTCGCAAGTAGTTCATAAGTAGTTTGTAAGTTTAGGGACTGATGACCCCGTAGTTAAGTCCCACAGACTATACAAACATTTGAACATTTTGAATACATTTTTAACTAGAGCAGGATGTCAACGTCTTCCTTCGACGAACTATTTTTCTAAATGAGACGAATAAAAACTGGAGTGAAACAATTTTGCAGTCATTTATAAGGCAAAGTATGGCTCCTTACATATGATTGTTAGTTATTTAGATTGAATAGTGGGATTGAATCGATGTTCTTACCTTATCCTCACTTCATGCTTCAGCCCCCCTATTGATCCACCACTAAATTAACTTGAATGTAATTCACACGCAGTTCCTTCCAAAATCTTTGACTTTACTGGTAATTATTTAAAGAATTGTTGTTATTAAACAATGCTTACGAACGGCATGGTAGCTGCTGTTACTAACGATTTTTTTTTAGGAAAAAACGAAATGTTCTTTCGGAAATTGATATTGTAAATATAGGTTGTTATACTTAAATTGATACACAAATTAGGATAAAAATTAATTGGAGGCTGTTGGTGGAGGCCGCGGTGGAGTAGCCGAGCGGTCTACAGCGTCTCGCTGCGGAGCGCGCGGTTGCTTGCCGTGGAGGTTCGAGTCCTCCCTGGGGCATGGGTGTGTGTGTTGTCCTTAGGTTAGTTTACCTAGGTTTAAGTAGTTTGTAAGCTACGGACTGATGACCACGCAGTTTGGTCCGATAGATTTACAAACATTTGAACAATTTTTTGTTGGCGGCGCCAGGCGGCTGGCGGTGGTGGTGGGGAGCTGAGATAGCCCACTTGACCAGTTTTGGGGGCAGTTGTAACGTTTACAAGATTTCAAACTCTTGTTAAGTGCAATTTTATTTTTGATGTTATCAGTCAATGCATTATCTTTTGGTCTGTATGGTCCAAAGTGCAAGTACGTGTTCGCTGTCAGTCATCTGTGGCGACGTACTTTGATCAGCGGCAAGCGCTATTGACCGAGGTTGCAAGGGCGGGGGGGGGGGGACGGTAATTGACCCTGATGTCACTAACGTCGACGGTCCATTCTCATTGCATCATAACGCCCATTGCTATATTGCTACTATGTAATAAAAAGTGTTTCTCTGCTGTGGAAATTGCTGCAAACACAATAAAACAATGTGTTATCAATGACTAATCGAAAGCTAATACGATCTTATGTTAGTAATCTGACAGCTACTGCAAGAATAAAAAAAAGGCTTTATGCCCACTACATAGATCGTTCTTGGGAGTTGTGAAAACTGTAACTAGTGAAGTAAACATTTATGCTTGTTCAGAAACTGGTGTTTATAATGGAATACCACCGTTACACGGTTCAGTATTTTGCGCAATGTCGTGAGCGACTGTCAATATTTATAAAGATCGGCTGTTTCCATAACTATATTGGGCACAGCCGGCCGCGGTGGCCGAGGGGACTGAGGCGCGCCAGTCACGGTCTGCATGGCCACTACGGTCGGGGGTTCAAATCCCCCCTCGGGCATGGATATTTGTGCTGTCCTTAGTGTAAGCTAGTTCATAAGTAGTTTGTAAGTTTAGGGACTGATGACCCCGTAGTTAAGTTCCACCCTGTGTACCGCACTTTTGAAAAACGCTACTTTATGTTTGTGGGGGTGGCAAGACGTTTTATTAATAACGACACCTGTAAATGTGGTCTTCCTGAAAATTCCTAACTCGAGTTTATTCTCTTTATTTTTAATCCTTAAATCCAAATAATTAAAAATCCCCTGTTGTTCATGCTCTACCGTAAATACTATATTCCTGTGAATCTTGTTAATGTCACTCGTAAAATCATTTATCTCGTCCTCAGTACCCTTGTACACTAAAACTATGTCATCCACATACCTTCTGTACATCTGTATCTTACCTTTGTGCTTCGCATTCGTTTTAAAAAAAGTTGTTTCATATGAATTCGAAAATATATCTGCCATCTGTCCTGCTAATGTACACCCCATTGCTAAGCCTTTCTCCTGTTGGTAAAACTTGCCATTAAAATTAAAATAATTTAAAGATAGGGCGAACCTTAACAATTTTATAAATTCATCTATTTCAATATGAGATATTTGTTCCATGATGACGTAAGTTGTTTTCTATTATGTATACTGTCTCATCGACAGGAACCGATGTGTACAGATTGGTTACCTCTAAAAAAGCTAACCTAGCGCCTTCATTTAATTTGCATTCCAGTATCAGCTGTGCCACCTCGAAACTATTTTTAACCGAGAAACTTTCATTGTACGTATACCATTCACATAACAATTCACTCAATCTTTTCTTAAGTTTTACCTCTTTACCTCTGGCCCCTTTCTCCCATTGCCGGCCGCGGTGGCCGAGGTGACTGAGGCGCTCCAGTCAAGGTCAGCACGGCCACTACGGTCGGGGGTTCGAATCCCCCCTCGGGCATGGATATTTGTGCCGTCCTAGTTCGTAAGTAGTTCATAAGTAGTTTGTAAGTTTATGGACTGATGACCCCGTAGTTAAGTCCCATAAGCTTAACAAACATTTGAGCATTTGAACACATCATCGTGATGGGAGACTTTAAGAAACACTTGTTAAGAGACACTACACCTACCGTAAGAAGATTGTCTATCTCCAACAACAGGAGCATTCTGCCATTAGAACCTACTCACCATATGGAACACAGTCACACTCTTATAGATATGATCGCAATGGAAAAGATCGACAAAGTAACAGATCTAGGTCAGCCACTGGCCTCTCAGCACACGATACAATATTCATAGCATACTCCATGCAGTTTTCAAAATTCAGATCACGGTATGTTACTCGTAGAAACATGAAACAAATAGACCAAGACGCTCTAACAGCCGACTGCTCAAAAAACTCATGGCATCAAATAACCAGACAACCCATGACCGATGGTATAATTTCTGAACTTTTGATTAAAAGTAATCTATATCTATATATGTGAATGTCTGTTCGGTGTACGTTTATCACGTCTGAACCACAAGACATAAAGAGCTAAAAATTTGTACAGTTACTAAAGTCTACCCGCGGAAGGCTTTAGGCACGGTTTTATGGCGATCGGCTTGCTATTTATCTATTTATATTAATGTGAATGTTTGTTCGGTGTACGCTTATCAGGTCCGAACGACAAGACGCAGAGACTTAAATATTTGTACAGTTACTAATTTATACCCGAGGAAGATTTTAAGGCACGGTTTTATAGCGATATGATAGGTATTTAGTAATTTGAAGAATATAACGCGAAATGCGGAACAATAATTACTCTTTGAAAATTATATTTACTCTTTGAAAATGGTTTTATTGGTTACTTTGTTGCTTGAGGATTGATCATGATAAAGGGTGGAATATATTGGGATGGAAAGTTATCGGTGTATATAAAATGCTACTTGTGTGTATGTGTTAATATTTCGCTCTGCAGCGAAAACTACAGAACGCAAACGAATGATCTGTGTGTAATTGTTGTCCGAAGTCTCCCGTTGTACACCATAGCAGTTCCATGCCGATAGCTATAAGAGGGTGGAAGATATGGTCTTGAAAGTCGTCACAGTATAAAACAATTCGGACTGAAGGCTAGCGATGACGTTTGCGAGTTTATAGCAAGGAGGTTACAGACAGCGAAACTTGATGCCACACACCGTATCTTTGGTCTATGCATGCTACAATGTCTTCAGCTCTTTCTCTGTAAGGATAAGCATACGAATAAGGAAATATAAGAATAAATAAATAGAGCAACAAAAAAGAAATTTCTTTTAATAAATCTCTTAAAAAATCGATTTAACGTTTCGCGCATTATCTATCATAATCACCCAACACGCGAGCGGAGCCGCGGGTTTAATCTAGTATCCCTATATAACAAGCATGCACGTATACGTACAATCCGTGTAGGAAAAATCCCTGCTCCATGGCTGACAAAAGAATTACGTCAAATGAAGAACAATAGGGTTGCTGGTCATAGACGATTCAATTCAAGTCCGAAACCGGAACATTACGATCAATACGGAAAGCTACAAAACAGTAGGGATGGGATTGTCAGGCGTGTCGACTCGAGCGCATCGAGAATTTTTCGAGCTGCCGGTGCTCAAGCAGTACGGTAGCCTACTCGAGAAGATCACGAGGCGGTTGCCTAGGGCAGCACGCCACGCGCTACGGTTATTTGCAACGCTCGCAGTTCGCTGTGATTATTACTTAAATACGGGCACTGAATTCACGAAAAACAAAGTCACGGAGCTGGCAGTACTTTACGGAGGATGGAGATATCTGTTGCCAATCTCCATAGTGTAGCAAAATATATAACAGCCATCGTTAGGCATTTAAATCTACACAATGTCTCTAGCAATCAAACAGATACGTACACGGATACAAAAGTGCATTCTTATATTAATAAAAGTCAGACAAAGTAACCAGCAATTGTGTATGATATTTTTTCAAACTACCGTGACAGGAAATTCGGCAAAAAAGTTGAATAGTGAGTGACTGAAACAATCCGCCAGTTTCGGAAAACTGTAATTTTTGATTTGGCTGAAATAACAAGCAAAATGCATCAAAATTAACACTGTATCCAAACTTTTGAGCAGAATAAGGACATACCAACCAACAGACAGTACTGTGGTTGTAAAATGTGGTGGATGTGTTGAGACAGTACCAGAGCCTTAAACTGAAATAAGGACGGAAGCTTATGACGATTAAAATACACAATTTTGTATTTTAATCTTCAAAATGAAGCGACGGAATAATCAGTTAACGGAAGCTTAGGTACGTAACGCTGGCTAATGCTGTTTTTTTTTAGCTGTGCCCGAATTTCTTTCCACAATTAGTAAACGTTAATAAGGAGTTTTTAGAGTGTAACTAGCTTAAACCCGCGGCTCCGCTCGCGTGTTGGTTGATTATGATAGATAAGATATCTTTCAGTAGTGTGCTATGAGACTGGTTTTGAAGGATGAAATGAAATACAATACCTTCTTTAGAAACAAACATTTTAATCAACATTATCAGGAAAGTAAGTAGTGTAGATCAAATCAAACGTAAAAATACACTCGTTTCGAAGAATCCAATCACGAAATTCAACAATAATGACTGTAATAATATCACAGATCGATCACTTGATGTAATGCGCGAAACGTCAAATCGATTTTTTTTTAAAGAGATGTATTAAAAGAAATTTCTTTTTCACTGCCTTATTTATTCATTCTTATATTTCCTTATTCGTATGCTTATCCTTACAGAGAGAGCTGAGGACATTGTAGCATGCATAGACCAAAGATATGGTCTCTGGCATCACGTTTCGCTGTATATAACCTCCTTGCTATAGAGTCGCAAACGTCATCGGTGGCCTTCAGTCCAATTTTTTTTTATAATTTGACGACTTTCAACCACCATATCTTCCACCCCCTTATAGCTATGTGCATGGAACTGCTATGGTGTACAACGGGAGACTTCGGACAACAATTACCATTCGTTTGCGTTCTGTAGTTTTCGCTGCAGAGCGAAATATTACACAAACATAGAATTTTATATTCACCGATAACTTTCCATCCCAATATACTTCACCCTTTTATCATTATCAATCCTCAAGCAACAATGCAACCAATAAAACCATTTTCAAAGAATAATTATTGTTCCACATTTCGCGTTATATTTTTCAAATTACTAAATATCTATCAGATCGATATAAAACCGTGCCTAAAACCTTCCTCAGGTATAAATTAGTAACTGTATAAACATTTAAGTCTCTGCGTCTTGACGTTCGGACGTGATAAGCGTACACCGAACAGACATGCACATTATATATATAGCTATCCGATCGTCATAAAACCGTGCCTAAAGCCTTCCCCTCGTAGACATTAGTGACTGTTCAAATTTTTAGCTCTTTATGTCTTCTGGTTCAGACGTGATAAACGTACACCGAACAGACATTCACATTTATAGATGTAGATATGTTGTGGCATTTTTCTGTCATGTACAGTACGGACTATGTATTGGGTAACATTTCGTGTGAGATGCGTGTTTTAATAATAGTCCTATGATTTTTGTCTTCTGTGAAACATTCTGCATCTACTATTAGTACTACTACTATTACTAATAATAAAATAATAATCAAGTTTCTTCCTTGTACGTACGGAAGACATCTCTGTCACAATGATTCCTTGTAGAGCAGTTTCGTTCAGCCTCCAGAGAGCGCAGCACTGTTGACAACTTCTTGAGAGTGCTCGATGATTTATCGAGAATTGGCCTTAGCGTCGCGCGTTTCTCGAGAGCGCTCATAGCCCATTCCTTACAAAACAGGGTAAAATAATGCATTCTAGATGCCAGAATAAGATACGTACGTTGTTTCTACATCTACATACATACACCGCAATCCACCGTAAGGTGCGTGGCGGAGGGTACACTGTACCATTACTAGGCATTTCCTTTCCTATTCCACTCCCAAATAGAAAAAAAGAATGCCTACATGCCTCCGTACGGCAGCAAGATCATGGTACACTCAGCTTCAAATTCCGGACCTCTAAATTTCCTCAACAGAATTTCACGAAAAAAACGTCGTCTTTCCTCCAGCGATCCCCAACTGAGTTGCCGGAGCATTTCCGTGACACTCGCGCATTGGTCGAACCTACCAGTAACAAACCTATCTGCTCGCCTCTAAACTGCTTCTATGTCTTCCTTTAAATTGAACTGCTGCGGGTCCCAAACACTTGAGCAATACTCAA
This sequence comes from Locusta migratoria, assembly GCA_026315105.1. Lineage (NCBI taxonomy): Eukaryota > Metazoa > Arthropoda > Insecta > Orthoptera > Acrididae > Locusta > Locusta migratoria. The sequence continues at coordinate 228,101,295 of CM048748.1, read as the reverse complement.
GACGTGGTCGTACAAGCGTTTTATACGCGGTCTCCTTTACAGGTGAAGTACATGTTCCTAAAATTCTCCCAATAAACCGAAGTCGGCTGGCCGCCTTACTCACAACTGTCCTTACATGTTCGTTCCATTTCATATCGCTCTGCAAAGTTACCCCTAGATATTTGAACTACGCGGCAACATCAAGAAGCTCACTACTAATGCTGTATTCGAACATTATTGGATTGTTCTTCCTACTCATGCGCATCACGTTACATTTTTCTACATTGAGAGCTACCTGCCATTCTTCGCGCCAACTAGAAATTTTTTGTAAGTCATCTTGTATGCTATTACAGTCAGTTAAAGACGATACCCTCCCATACACCACAGCATCATCAGCAAACAGCCGCAAATTACAAGTTACTCTGTCCATCATCTATATGTTGTTGTTGTTGTTGTTGTGGTCTTCAGTCCGGAGACTGGTTTGATGCAGCTCTCCACAATACCCTATCCTGAGCAAGCCTCTTCATCTCCACATAAGAACGACAACCTACATCTGTCTGAATCTACTTACTGTATCCATCTCTTGGTCTTCCCCTGCGATTTTTTCCCCACACACTTCCCTCCAACGCTAAATTAACAATTCCTTGATGTCTAAGAATGTGTCCTACCAATCTATCCCTTCTTTTAGTCAAGGTATGCCAGAAATTCCTTTTCTCCCCAATTCTGTTCAGTACCTCCTCATTAGTTACGCGATCCACCCACCTAATCTTCAGCATTCTTCTGTAGCACCATATTTCAAAAGCCTCACGTCCGCACTGTTTATCGTCCATGTCTCACTCCCATACAAGGCAACACTCCATACAAATTCCCTTCTTTGCTGAGAACTGGTTTTCCATCAGTGTCCTTGATATTCATAGAGCTGTTTTTCTTATCTCCAAATGTTTCTTTTATTTTCCTGTAGGCTGTATCTATTTTTCCCCTATTTATACATTCTTCTACATCCTTGCATTTGCCTTCTAGCCACTCCTGCTTAGCCATTTTGCACTTCCTGACAATCTCATTTCTTAGTCGTCTGTACTCCATTTTGCCTGTTTCATTTACTGCATTTTTATATTTTCTCCTTTATTCGATTAAATTTAGTATCTCCTGTGATATCCAAGGATTTTTTGTAGGTCTTTCCTTCCTACCTATTTTGTCCTCTGCTACCTTCACTATTTCATCTCTCAATTTTACCCATTCCTCCTCTACTGTTTTATTTCCCCCCGTTTCTGTCAATTGTTGCCTAAAGCTCCCTCTGAAATTTTTAAGAACCTCAGGTTCCTTGAATTTATCCATGTCCCATCTCCTTATTTTCCTACCTTTTTGTAGTTTCTTCAGTTTCAACCTACAGTTCATAACCAACAAGTTATGGTCAGAGTCTATATCTGCCCATGGGTATGTCTTACACTGTAGAACCTGATTCCGAAATCTATGTCTTACCATTATAAAATCTATCTGATATCTTCCGGTGTCTCCTGGTCTCTTCCACGTATACAACCTTCTTTTGTGATTCTTAAACCAGGTGTTTGTTATAACTAAATTACGTTCTGTGCAAAATTCTACCAGGCGGCTTCCTCTTTCATTCCTTTTGCCCAGACCATATTCACCTACTATCTTCCCTTCACTTCCTTGTCCTACTACCGAATTCCAGTCTCCCATAACAATTAAATTTTCCTCTCCCTTAATTGTCTGAATAATTTCCTTTAGCTCCTCATATATTTCTTCAATTTCCTCATCATCGGCAGAGCTAGTTGGCATATAAACCTGTACTACTGTTGTCGGTGTTGGCTTCGTATCTATCTTGACAATGATAATGCGATCACTGCGCTGGTCATAGTAGTTTACCCGCATTCCTATTTTCTTATTCATTATCAATCCCACTCCTGTGATACCCCCAACTGATTTTGTATTTATAATCCTGTACTCACCTGACCAGAAATCCTGTTCATCCTGCCACCGAACTTCACTAATCCCCACTATATCTAACTTCAACCTATCCATTTCCCTTTTTAAATTTTCTAACTTTCCTACTCGATTAAGGGATCTAACATTCCACGCTCCGACCCGTAGAATGCCAGTATTGTCTTTCCTGATGATCACATCCTCCTGAGTAGTCCCCGCCCGGAGATCCGAATGGGGGACTATTTTACCTCCGGAATATTTTACCCGAGAAAATGCCATCATCATATGTTCATACAGTAGAGCTGCATGTCCTCGGGAAAGGTAACGGCTGTAGTTTCCCCTTGCTTTCAGCCGTTCGCAGTAGCTGTGTGGCAAAGCCACATTAGCTGATGTTACAAGGCCAGCTCAGTCAATCATCCAGACTGTTGCCCCTGTAACTACTGAAGAGGCTGCTGCCCCTTAATAGCGGTCCTATCACAGTCCCCTGGGGCACGCCTGACGATACACTCGTCTCTGATGAACACTCGCCGTCGATAACAACGTACTGCGTTCTATTACTTAGGAAGTCTTCCAGCCAGTCACAAATCTGTGAATCTATTCCATATGCTCGTATCTTCGCGTCGAAGTCGAGAAAAACACAATCCGCCTGTTGCCCTTCATCCATGGCTCGCAAGATGTCATGTGAGAAAAGGGCAAGCTGAGTTTCACATGAACGATGTTTCCTAAACCCGTGCTGATTCATGGAAAGAAGCTTATCCGTTTCAATGAAATTTACTGTATTCGAACTGAGAATATGCTCTAAAATTCTACATGAAACTGATGTCAACGATATTGGCCTGTAATTGTATGGGTCAGTTCTCTTTCCTTTCTTATACACGGGAGTCACCTGCGCTTTTTTCCAATCACTAGGAAGTTTGCGCTGAATTAAGGATTCGCTATAAATGCAAGATTTTTAAAGGTTGAATTTAGAACTTCAGCTTTCCGTTTGCTTTCTTCTATTGCTGCCCCGGAATAATCAACAAGTGAGTGGACAGTGGGCTTTGACCCGCTTGTCGATTTTACATAGGACCAGAATTTTTTCGGTTTCTCGTAAAGATCTTTTGGTAAGGTAGGGCTGTGATAATTATTGTATGTTTCGCGCATCGATCTGTTTATAGACGCACGAATCTCTACTAACTTTTGCCTGTCATCATTTGAGTGTTCTTTTTTGAATCGAGAGTGCAAGAGTCTTTGCTTTCTCAGCAGCTTTCTAACATTATTATACCACGGTGGATCTTTTCCATCCTTAATCGTCTTTACTGGCACATATTTCTCTAACCCTTTATTTACAATGCAAGTCGTGTTGTTCGTTTTCTGCATTGCCATAAATATCATCCTTACTATATCAGTCTCCACCAAGAATTAACTGGTAAGGATTTTCGCATGGAATTCTGCTGATGGGCTCAACGTCAGATTCAGATGGATGACACATCTGTTAATTTCTTTTCTGTTTCCGTAGGAGGCTACATTCACGATCCATGGAAACCTTAATTTGCGTAATATGTATTATTGACCAACTGAAAATCCAAGTTGGCTGCGGCGAATTGCACACCGTGCGATAAATATATGGTGTGGAGTTCCGGAGGCCCCTATTTCATCGAAGGATATCTTAATGATAGGATATACACCACGTTCGTGCAAGAAACATTAGGTCTGAAATGTGTTTAGGAATGAAGAATACAATGTGGTAACAACACGATGGGTGTCGATGGCTAGAAATAAGTTGCAGAGATGTTTCCCAAATCGCTGGATTGGAGGTGTCTCGTGGTCGGATCGTTCGTCAGTCTTGATGCCTCTGGAATCTTTCTTGTGGAAATTCTTAAAAGACATTGTGTATAAAGAAGTTACAAAATGTTCAAATGTTTGTATAGCTTATGGGACTTAACTACGGGGTCATCAGTCCCTAAACTTACAAACTACTTATGAATTAGCTAATACTTAGGTCGGCACAAATATCCATGCCCGATGGGGGATTCGAACCCCCGACCGTAGTGGCCGTGCAGACCGTGACTTGACGCCTTAGTCCCCACGGCCACCGCGGCCGGCAAAGAAGTTACAACTACACCTGAACATACGGCAGAGAGAATTGTCAGAGCTGGTGCTCCAAATCCGTGATAACAATATTGCAGTGCTGTATTGATACCAATGGTCATAACTTCGATCAACTTATGTAAATGGACGATCATGCCATATTTCTAGCCTTCGTTGTCCTTCAAAGACCTTACTGTTACTCAATATTGGATTTGTTTCGATAGTCGCTATCGGAAAATAAGTATTAATCTTTAGCATCCCATTTAAGAAAAGTTGAGCTTCCTATCTCTGAAGCGAATATACCTAGCAACAAAAAACCAACGTTATATTATGAACCTCGTTGCCCCAAGCAACTTTTGTCCCACAAATAATCGTTTTGTTATACTGGTATCTGTGTTTCCTGACCTATTAATTATTACATTGCTATCTTTGAGACTGATCTTGTTGCAGTGAGACGTCTGGATGATAAAAGACAGCCGTAACGCAGTCGTGAGCATGCCACGGCTTGGGAGGCGACGCCAGTCACCAACAGCTGCCGACGCCCACTGCCGCCACGTTTCGTACGCCCCTCCACCTACCCGAGTCAGCTCAACAGACTGCCAGGGCAGTCATCCACATACAGGTAGATGTAGATGTGCCAAATCAGTCAAACAGGAGAAAGTAGCGACTGTGCTGCTCTGTGGCTGCGCCGGTCACACCATCGGTTTGAGGGGCTTCTTCTCTAAGACCTTCACATTTTTTTTAATATACACTTTACAGCGTTATAGATAACACACAGAAATGAAGGGAGCTCTATGCATTATATCAAGCCACCCAATACGTCCGGCGAAACTCGCTCAATAAGACTGTCATTTGCTCGGACTCTCTGAGTGCTCTGTTGAGCCTTCGCACGCTATATCCTGCCCATCCCCTGGTACAAAGCATCCGCAATTGCCTTACCTCTCTTTCAACGAGCGGAACTACTGTGACATTTCTGTGGGTCCCTGGCCACGTGGGAGTGTTGGGGAATGAGTCTGCGGATACAGCTGACAAGGAGTCAGTTCTCCTTCCTCGGCTATCTACCTTTTCTACTAGCTCTGATGACCTACGCGCTGGTGTTTCCCAGCGTATTATCTCCCGTTGGTATTTACATTGGTCATCCCTGTCAGGGAACAAATTGCGAGCCATTAAACCTGTGCCTGATCTCTAGTCAACATCATCTTGACCCTCCCGCCGAGAGGAGATTGTTCTGGCCCGGCTTCGTATTGGCCACTTCCGTTATAGCCACCAGTATTTACTACGTGGCGATCCTGCTCTCTTATGTGAGCACTGTGATGAACCTTTTACTGTGTACCATCTTTTATTGCAATGTCAGTTTTTTTAATTGTCTCCGTCACGATCTATGTTTACCATTTGAAATGTCTGATATTTTAGCTGATAATCCGCATTCTGCTAACAGAGTTTTACTTTTTATACATCGTGCAAAGCCATTTAAGTTCTAAACCCGGTTCGATTTTACTGTGGGCAGTGATGGGTGCTAATGACCTCAGCAGTTGTACGCCCTAAAACCACCCCCCCCCACACACACACACAAAATAAATAAATAAATAAATAAAATAAAATAAAAAAACAACCCACAGAAATGGACTACAAGTTTACGTTTAGGACAACTAGGCTCAAGGGAAGTCCGAAGGGTTATTTTGAAATTCCCCTAAACCACCACACTGCCAGCCATAGTAGAAACAGTTAACCCTGTTTTACACCAAATGCAGCACATACAGGGGCTGAAAAATAAAAATGTCTGCCCCCAACCACATTGGACCCTCAAGTCATTTTCAGCGTCTGGAACCGTTATGTTGAATGCCTTCATCTCCTACAAATCGTACAGTCATTTCTCCTCCTCCAGCGATGCCGCGGGTTTGCCACGATGTGCTAAACAGGCTGTATTTCTAGTGATAACTACGCTAATTGTCTTATCCGGCATTGCAACGTGAAAGCGGGAAAGAGTGCAGGGAAAAATCGGGTAGTGCTGTAGCGGATAAAGCAGGTCACAGGAAATATGCCCTCAATGGAAACAGTGATGAATGGTTAGAATGCCTTTAATGCTCGAGATATTACTCTCTTCATGGAGATTTTCGTGCTGGCTGTTATAGACAACGTACTTTATTAGAAAAAACATTAGTAAGCAAATAACAAATTGCAGGTATCCTGGTAAACCTTCTATCAAAGGGGGCACGTATATCGTCTGAGAAGTCGCAAAGGACTGATTCGAATGTTCTGTCTCGAGAAAGTATAACCAAGCTTACAATCTCGATCGATGCCCACAACAAACGTCCCTTATCACCGGACCATTTCAATACAATTTTCCTATACTCGACTCTTCCTTGGCAGACTAAAAAGTACATTCTAATCAACTTTGGTAAACTGGTGTACTGTTATAAATTATTTTCATGTTACTCTAGAATAATGATATACAGTGTGATTATTATACTGAAGGACACTAATCAAGCGTCACCAGCTTTAAAGCCATCAACTTTTCCTCGTGTGAAGTAGATTCTAATTAAGTGACGAAAGCAAACAGTCAACCACGTTCTTTGAACATTACATGGGGCTATTTAGTATTTATTCCCTAATTTTCTTTTCACAGCTTGTTTCTAATTATTTTCCAACATTTTTCAATAATGATCTCTAAGTTTTTGTTATTTCAGTAGGTCTAATATGCATGTCTAAAGTAAAATTTGTACTACAAATTGTTTATAAAAAGCTATTGTTAAGCAAAGATTTATCGGAAACGTTCTTAGATAATTTTACAACTTTTAGAAAGAATTGCAACCATTTTAAATATTTCACTTCCGTTTTATTTTCTGAACCGAGTTGTGCTGTACTTGTATTTGTGTTTCAAAATTGTGAATAATAATTTTAGCAGAGTTTAAAAGGTGTACCGCCTTTATTAAAAGATACCTAAGATACTTAGCTTTTTTCACATCTTCAGGAACTGATCTTCTCTTTGTGCATCCGATAGTCAATATAGGTGTGGCGCACGATTGATCAGATGTTTTTATGAGCTGACTATAAATTTCTTTCGATACTTAATCTGATTTAGTTGTAGAACCTGTAGATGTTCAATGACATGTTTTTCATCCATAGGATGCACATTTTTAATGTTCATTTCTTATCAATCAGATTACCTGAAGAGACTGTATTGTAAACATTGGTTTGGTCTATAATTTTAATATTAAAAATCTTTGAAACATTATATTTCCAAGACTAAAATTATCTTAAAAGCTTTAGTTCATTCTGACATATAACAATCTGGCACCACCAACGGAATTCACTAAGATTCTTCTGTACCCCTTGGGCGTATTGTGTTTAAGTTTCATACGATTCCTTTCAAAAAAGGAAAGCAAACCGATGATCCCATGACCTTTAGGCGTACTTACTAATCCTACCCCATCGCCTTATTCCCATTTCTGTGTCCATATCTTCCCTCACCTGTCTCTCAAATGTCTTCGCTTTTTGTCTACTCCCCTTCTCCCACTATGCTCCACCATGACTCTGACAGTATGCCTCCTCCCACTCCCCTGTCCTGTCTACCTGTCCACCTCCTCCTGCCCAACTTCTCGCCACCTTATTCTCCTCTCACAAATAACCTCACTTCTTTCCCTTTCCGTTTGAACACGTTTGAACATTGACTTCCGCACCCTCTACAAATAGGGTCGATTCTGTTGCAACACAATATTATGTCGAGAAGGGCAGTCTACACGCTAATAGCTGTGAAACCGTATACACCGCTTGACTCCTGTAAGGCATTCCTGATAGGTCAAGAGCGCACTGCATAAAGGAAGCAGCAGCTCGGATTCCAGAATTCTTGTCGAATGCATGCCACGGAAATATTTTTATGTCTAGGTGGTCCTCAGATGAAGACCTATCTGTCACTACGCAACGAGCAAAATCACTCTGTGTATGAAATAAAGAATGCGAAAAAATGTTGTCCGTAAACTATCGAAGTACTCGTAACAAATTTTCTGAAAAGAATTCCTTTCGGGAAAATTGTTGCAAAGAAATTACTGTGGAAACCAAGAGGGGGCAAGACATGTGGCATATATTGAAAAGACATAAAAAAAACTACTAAACGTTTTATTAGCCCTGTGATTCCGTCATTACAGTTTTAGAATCATATAAAGAATGTATATGCTCAATAGTTAGAAATAACTAGGACATGCAATATTAGCCTCGCGGGAGTAGACGAGCGGTCTGGAGCGCCACGTTGCGGAGCGCGCAGCCTCCCGCGTCGGAGGCTCTAATCCTCCCTCGGGCATGGATGTCTGTGTTGTCTTTAGTATAAGTTACTTCACAAGTAGTTGATTAGTTTAGGGACTGATGACCCCGCAATTCAGTACCATAAGCTTTACAAACTTTTGAACATTTTCTAATGTTAGTCGCAGGTTACTTCAGCCTTCAAGTATAAAATGCAAGAGCTACGGATTTATCTCAGGTGGTACGGACAGACAGTCCCATAAAGGACTTTTGTACACGTTTGCTGATAACGGTTTTGATCAGCTAGTTAGCAAGCCGTTAATAAATCCCTCAAGAGGATAAGGAGAGTACTTTTGCTTCAAAGTTGTCATTAACATCCTACTTAGACACTGGAGGGCCGTCATTTATTTCCTCTTTGATGAAATAGATTGCTGACAATCAGCAGCGATTGAGGAACGTGACCTAACATTATGGGGAAGTGTACAGGCCTACAAACACTATGTTTTTACTTTATAACATTGAAAATTTTAAAATGTCAAAAGTTAACGTATTCTTACACTTGAAGAAAGAGATCACGGAAATGATCAAGAACATCATAACAACTAAGGAATTCATCAACTGATGTCAAAAAATTTGAACCGCTGTGGAACGGCCGAGCGCATTGAAGCACTATGCTACGATGCGCGAGGCCGTTCCCTGTAGGGGGTTCGAATCCCCCCTCGGGCATGGATGTTTGTGCCGTCGTTAGTTAACGTAGTTCGTAAGTAGTTTGTAAGTTTAGGGACTGATGATGACCGCTCAGTTAAGTCCCCTTAAGCTCTACAAACATTTGAACATTTGAACAAAAAAGAATCGTAAAACGGAATTGTAACCAACTGCTGAATGTTGTCCCTACGGCAAGTTTTGGAAGACTAGCACGACGTCGTGTCTCCTCGGTACACTACACAATGTACAACAGTATCCTGGTACAACGTTGATAATAGATGTTTGAAAATGGTTGATCCTTACCATCGTCTTTCACAAGAACACGCCAGATACAATGGATGCGGCCAACGGACATACACTGAAAATGTCAAACTAAAATCATCGCTCTACCACATCCCAGATACAACTTAGTAGGGCACAGATCGCTTGAAGAAAGTTTTGGTTCGATTATCACAAACACTGCATATCGTAACTAATAACGATACAACACACTATAAACAGATCTTCACAATTGAGTTGTTTTTGTGCTTCACACATTGTAATTGTATATTAGTGAAATAAGTGCTTGAGAAGGTGGACGTTATAATGAGTGCAGAAGGAAACTACTCTGCAAAAATACGGCACAGGATTTTCGGTATCAGAAAAAAATAACGACAACAACATTTAGTTGTGAAGATCTGTATACACTGTGTTACATCGCTATTCGTGTTAGTTACGATGAATTATGTCATTCCAGTTATCATCTGTGGACCGTATGACCCTACCATTACAAGAATATTTCGCTACAAGGGGCTATAATCCAGACGTAAATAACAATAAATGTATTTGTGCATGAAAAGCCATCGATTATCTATATCTATAAATGTGAATGTCTGATCGGTGTACGTTTATCACGGATGAACCACAAGACATAAAGAGCTAAAAATTTGTACAGATACTAATATCGTCTCGAGGAAGGCTTTAGGCACGGTTTTATGGCGATCGGATAGCTATTTATTTCTATATATATTAATGTGAATGTCTGTTCGGTGTACACCGTTATCACGTCCGACCGACAAGACGCAGAGACTTGAATATTTTTACATTTACTAATTTATTCCTGAGGAAGGTTTTAGGCACGGTTTTATAGCGATCTGATAGATACTCAGTAATTTGACGAATATAACGCGAAATGCGGAACAATAATCACACTTTGGAAATTATATTTACTCTTTGAAAATGGTTTTATTAGTTGCATTGTTGCTTGAGGGTTGATGATGATAAAAGTTTGAAGTACATTGGGGTGGAAAGTTGTCGGTGTATATAAAATTCTATGTGTGTGTGCGCGCTAATATTTCGCTCTGCAGCGAAAACTAAAGAACGCAGACGAATGGTCTGTGTGTAATTGTTGTCCGAAGTCTCCTGTTGTACACCGTAGCAGTTCCATGCCGATAACTATAAAGGGGTGGAAAGTCATCAAATTATAAAAAAATTCGGACTGAAGGCCAGCGATGACGTTTGCTACTCTATAGCAAGGAGGTTACCTACAGCGAAATGTGATGCCACAGACCATATCTTTGGTCTATGCGTGCTACAATGTCTTCAGAAATTTATTTTAATACATGTCTTTAAAAAAATCGATTTGACGTTTCGCGCATTACATCAAGTGATCGATCTGTGATATTATTACAATCATTATTATTGAATTTTCTTTAATCCCTTGAGATATGCCATTTCAGTTCAAAAGACTTCAGTTTCCAGTTCGTCTAGCTTTTGCCATGACAATTAACAAAGCTCAAGGACAATCATTAAACATCGCAGGAATCCATTTACAATCATCATATTTTTCACATGGTCAATTATACGTCGCTTGCTCAAAGGTGGGCAACCCAAAATGTCTCTACATTTACGCTACAAACAATACTACAAATAACGTAGTTTACTAGAATGCCCTAAAATGAAATTAAAATGAATTTGGACATTACTCTCACCATACGTGTTGAGATATTGCAACACAAGCTATAAGGAATAATGTATGTATTATTTATTGTAAATCATTAAGCACTTCACATAATTTTATTTTTTTATTCGAATGTCGATTAAACATGTTTCTTTTGTATTTCATTTCATCCTCCAAAACCAGACTCATAGCACAATACTGAAAGATAGCTTATCTATCATAATCAACCAACACGCGAGCGGAGCCGCGGGTTTAAGCTAGTGAAACTATAAGTTCGAATCCGGTAACAGCGCTGTTTTCTTAAATTAATAGTATTTCTAGCGGCTGGTTGCAGTTATCTGCTTTTCAAGAATCATCCTGTAATAAATGTTTATATGACAGATGGAAAAGATGTCACAAGATTTCTGTAAGCACTAAGTAAGGTAAAGAACAAGAACAACATGAACTCACACGTACGTATTTGAAGTACGCAGAAACAGAAGTTGTCAAGTCACTGCTCCAACGCCCGCCCGACTTGAAAACTTATGCTTAGCAGTGGTTCGATTCGATGTAGGATTGTGTCGGGAAGGTTGGTTGCCTTGTGCTGCGGAACCAGTTGTCCGGGTGTGGAGGCAGCACGTGTACGTTTCTCCTTGTCACTCTTTTTGCGCGCTCGCAGGTTAAGGATTCATTGAGCGAAGGACAGGACGGGGCGCAAGGACGCTGACTGACAACCGGCGCGGCCCTCACCTTGACTGGGCTTCCCCAGGGCGTCCTCGCGCCTCCTCCTGCTCCTGCCGCTGCTGCCGCTCCTGCCGCGACCCTAGTCACCCAGGACCCTCCACACCATCTTCAAAAGTCAGCCGCGCAGTCCTTTAAAGGCGAGCCTTTCGCAGGAAGTCGCTTTATCTGCTTTGCAAATTTTACTTTGGACGTTCCACAAAGATCACTTCATGGCCGACTACTGTTCCTGATTCATTTGGATTAGGGTGACGAATTGTGTTCATTGCCGGCAGCCTAAATGAAAGCCATTCACAATTCACGATTTCCTAACAGAAAGAACACAGTTCGTTGTAATTGACGGTAAGTCATCGAGTAAAACAGAAGTGATATCTGACGTTCCACAGGGAAGCGTTATAGGTCCCCTACTCTTCCTCGTGTTTATAAACGATTTAGGAGACAATCTGAATAGCTCCCTTAGATTGTTCGCGGATGATGCTGTCGTTTATCGGTTAGTGAAGTCAACAGAGTATCAAAAGCAACTGCAAAGCGATTTAGACAAAATTTCTGCATGATGCGAAAATTGGCAATTGACACTAAATAAAGAAAAGTGTGACGTAATACACATGACAACTAAAAGAAATCCGCTGAACTTCAATTACGCGATAAATCAGTCAAACCTTAAGGTCGTAGATTCTACCAAATTCCTAGGAGTTACAATTACGAACAACTTTGACTGGAGAGAACACACAGAAAATATTGTGGGGAAGGCGAATCAAAGGTTACGTTTCATCGGCAGAACGCTTAGAAGATGCACCAGCTCCACCAAAGAGACTGGCTACATTACACTTATGCGTCCTCTCCTGGAGTACTGTTGCCCCTTGTGGGACCCTCAGTAGGTGGGATTGACGGAAGACATTGAGAAGATTCAGAGAAGGGCAGCTCGTTTTGTTCTATCACGTTACGGGAGGGGAAAGCGCCACGGAAATGTTGCACGAATTGGGGTGGAAATCATTAAAAGAAAGACGTTATTCATTGCGGCGTGATCTGTTTGCGAAGTTTCAATCACCGACTTTTACTTCTGAATGTGAAAATATTTTGCTAGCACCCACCTACTTAGGGAGACATGACCATCCCAATAAAATAAGAGAAATCAGATCGAAAACGGAACGATTTAGGTGTTCCCTTCTCCCGCGCGCTAGTGGAGAATGGAACGGTAGATTAAAAATGTTCAAATGTTTGTATAGTCTATGGGACAATATCTACGGGGTCATCATTCCCTAAACTTACAAACTACTTATGAACTAGGACGGCACAAATATCCATGCCCGTAGTGGCCGTGCAGACCGTGACTGGAGCGCCTTAGTCCCCTCGGCCACCGCGGCCGGCAAAACGGTAGAGAAAAGTTACGAAAGTGGTTAATAAACCCTCTGCCAGGCACTTGAATGTGATTTGCAGAGTATCTATGTAGATTTAGATGTAGAAAAGATACCACATGGGACGATGCACTGTTAGCCATCAAAAAAGGACCAGAGAAAAACCCGTGAAATACATTTGCTAGATAACACACGAGCAATGGCCATACCACGTTGGATACACCGGTTCTCGTTCGATCCCCGAAGTTAAGCAACGTTGGGCCTTGTCAGTACTTGGATGGGTGAAAGCCTGGGAAAACTAGTTGCTGTTGGCTTTTCACAGAAGAAGATTGCATTGTAGTTCCTTCCCAAGATTGCCGCACAGATTACAAAATGGCAGATATCGAAATAACTGACAGAGGGATAGAAAAACAATTAAAATTGCTCAAAAGAGGAAAGGCCGCAGGGCCTGATGGGGTACCAGTTCGTTTTTACGTAGAGTACGCGAAGGAACTGCCCCCCCCCCCTTCTCGCAGTGGTGTATAGTAGGTCTCGAGAACAGCATATCGTTCCGAAAGATTGGAAAATGGCTCAGGTCATCCCCGTTTTCAAGAAGGGTCCTCGAACAGATGTGTAGAACTATAGGCCTGTATCTCTAACGTCGGTCAGTTGTAGAATTTTGGAACATGTATTATGTTCGAATATAATGACATTTCTCGAGACTAAGAATCTGCTCTATAGGAATCAGCATGGGTTTCGAAAAAGGCGTTCGTGTGAAACCCAGCTCGCGCTATTCGTCCACGAGACTCAGAGGGCCATAGACATGGGTTCTCAGGTAGATGCTGTGTTTCTCGACTTCTGCAAGGCGTTTGATACAGTTCCCCACAAACGTTTAATGAACAAAGTAAGAGCATATGGTCTGTCAGACCAATTGTGTGATTGGATTGAGGAATTCCTAGATAACAGAAAGCAGCAGGTCATTCTCAATGGAGAGAAGGCTTCCGAAGTAGGAGTTATGTCAGGTGTGCCACAGGGGAGTGTCGTGAGTCCGTTGCTGTTCACGATATATATAAATGACCTTGCGGATAACATCGGAAGTTCACTGAGGCTCTTTGCGGATGATGCTGTAGTATATAGAGAGGTTGTAACAATGGAAAATTGTATTGAGTTGCAGGAGTATCTGCATAGAATTGACGCATGGTGCAGGGAATGGCAATTAAATCTTAATGTAGACAAGTGTAATGTGCTGCGAATACACAGAAAGAAAGATCCTTTATCTTTTAGCTACACTATAGCAGGGCAGCAATTGGAAACAGTTAATTCCGTAAAGTATCTGGGAGTAGTCATTAGGAGTGATTTCAAATGGAAAGACCATATAACATCAATCGTCGGTAAAGCAGATGCCAGACTTAGATTCATTGGAAAAATACTAAGGAAATGCAGTCCGAAAACAAAGGAAGTAGGTTACAGTACACTTGTTCGCCCACAGCTTCAAAAAATGTTCAAATGTTTACATAGATTATGGGACTTAACTACGGGGTCATCAGTCCCTAAACTTAAAAAGTACTTCTGAACTAGCTATTACTAAAGACAACACAAATATCCATGCCCGAGGGGGGATTCGAACCCCTCGACCGTAGTGGCCGTGCAGACCGTGACTGGAGCGCCTCAGTCCCCTCGGCAACCGCGGCCGGCCGCCCACAGCTTGAATACTACTCACCGGTGTGGGATCCGTACCAGGTGGGATTGATAGAGGAGGTAGAAAAGATCCAACGGAGAGCAGTGCGCTTCGTTACAGGATCATTTGGTAATCGTGAAAGCGTTACGGAGATGATCGATAAACCCCAGTGGAAGACTCTGCAGGAGAGACACACTGTCGCTCGGTACGGGCTTTTGTCGAAGTTTCGAGAACATACCTTTACCGAGGAGTCTAGCAGTATATTGCTCCCTCCTACGTATATCTCGCGAAGAGACCGTGAGGATAAAATCAGAGAGATTAGAGCCCACACAGAGGCATACCGACAATCCTTTTTTCCGCGAACAATACGTGGCTGGAATAGGAGGGAAAATCAATAGTGGTACTCAAGGTACCCTCCGCCACACACCGTCAGGTGGCTTGCGGAGTATGGTTGTAGATGTAGATGTAGATGTAGAAATGATTGCCTAATGCGGAGAATGATAAAACCAGTACTGAACGCTGGTGCCATAGCTTGCTATAATCGCTATTATAGGTTCGACATTGAGTCAAAGAGGCTTTGATTGTGTTGTTAGGATATAATAGCCCATAATGCCAATGGTGATCTAGTGAAGCAGTAGATGTTGTATCCGGGCCAATCGTTCTAAAATTGTCGACCAGGTGTTTTCACAGTTGAGGGATTTGGAGAATACGGAGCCAAGGCAACAGTGCAATACTATGGCCAATGAAGAAGCCACATTGCTCGCAACGAGTGGTCGCACATTATACAGTTGTAATGTGGCCGTTGGAAAGCTACAAGGGCGCAGAAAAAAAAGTAGGCTCCATCGCTGTCTGATTATTGTAATTGGCAAATGCGTACTAGTAAGATACGGTAGAGGAATCCGGTACCACGTCATAGCACAGTGCCGGGTGAAGAAACAGTTTGGCGATGCATATGATAACACACCATCATGAACCACAGACGTTGCCGACGTGGGGTTGCTTGCGTGTCTCAACGATACATATAGTCGTATCGTAGGTGCAACCACAGCGAAAAGGTATCTGTGTGGTTCCTGAAGAGGGGCAGCAGCCTTTTCAGTAGTTACAGGGGCAACAGTCTGGATGATTGACTAAGCTGGCGAAGATGCAGGAATTAGATTAGGTAATGAGACAGTAAAAGTAGTAGCTGAGGTTTTTTTTTATGTGGGTAGCAAGACAACTTCTTACGGCCGAAGTAAAGAAGATATAAAATGCAGAATGACTGTGGGAAGAAAAGCGGTTCTGAAGAAGCGAAATTTAGTGACATCCAGCATTAGTTTAATGTTACGAAGTTCTTTCTGGAAGCATTTATCTGGAGTGTAGCATTGTGTGGGAATGAAACGTGACCGATAAGGAGTTCAGCCAAAAACATTAGAGAAGCTTTTGAAATTTGTTGCTACAGACGAATGAAAATTAGATGGGTAGATCACGTAACTGATTGAGGAGGCGCTCAACGGAACTGGGGAGAAAAGGATTTTCTGGTATATTCTGACTAAGAAAAGGAATAGGTTGGTTGGACATATTCCAAGCCATCAAGGAATCGTCAACTTAGCATAAGAATGAAGTGTATGCTGTAAAAATCGTAGAGGGAGACCAAGGGATGAATACAGTAAGCAGATTGAAAAGGATGTACGTTGCCACACGTATTCTCAGATGAAGAGGCTTGCACAGGACAGGGTAGCATGGAGAGCTGCATCAAAGCAGTCTGCGGACTGAAGACCACAACAACATCAAAATGGTAATAGTTCAACAGTCTCTCGCCATAATACTACTACTCTCTAAACCGATCACTGTAATGGTGTAACCGAGCGAGGTACGCAGTGGTAAGACACTGGACTCCCATTCGGGAGGACGGTGGTTTAAATACACCTCCAGCCATCCAGATTTTAGGTTTTCCGTGATTTCCCTAAATCACTCCAAGCAAATGCCGGGATGGTTCCTTTGAAAGGGCACGGCCGATTTCCTTCCACATCCTTACCCAAACACTTCGAGCGTAAGCTCCGTCTCTAATTTTTGTATCCCGACTTCGTCGCCGCTTTTGTGTCCCAGCCTCGTCGTAGGTGTCGGTGGCCGAGTGGAATGTGACCGACACAGGAACACAGACAGCACGCTGGTGCAGGTACGGAGGGGAGCAGCCAGAAACTACAAACACTAGAGTAAATTAGAAAGAGATATATATTGCACAGAATGTAACAATACTTAACTTGTACATAGTACTGCAGAATGTTGATACATAGTTGTTAGAGGCCTGCCTAGTGCTTGTACAATAGCAAAGTCTTCACTGGTGCCTATCTGATTACGAAGGTCCTAACTGGTTGCTAACTCAGTCCGAAGTGCCCGATGTCTTTCAGTAGTGGCCACGAGCGGTGTTGTCGCAGAGGGCGCTCGTGGCTGTCGTCTTAAGACCGCCGCGCCGTGCGTGCATGGCGGCGCGCGGCGAAAGTAGGTGGCGCGCACTTTGTACTTGTGCGACACCACACTAATGACCACGCTGTCGACGGGATGCTAAACTCCAAGCTTCCTTCCTTCCCTTCCTATGTAATGATATAGGGAGAACTGAGCTACGTTGTGTCTACCTACGAATTTCGATTCTGCCTGCACCACCATAGCCATCCAGTTAAAAGTCTGGTAATTGCTTTGTGAAAGTCTGTTCAACAGTTGTCTGATTAACTGACATACTGGTCCTGGACCACATATTTAAGATTCAGACAATAAGTTGTTACGAGAAACGGGTCGCTTGCATATCCTGACTAAGAGAAGGGATAGATTGGTGGGACACATTCTGAGACATGGAGGAATCGTCAAATTAGCATTAGAAGGGACTGTGTGAGGCAAAAATGGTAGATAGAGACCGGGTGACGAATACAGTAAGCAATTACAAAATGACGTAGGTTGCCGCTCGAATTCTTAAATGAAGAGGTTTACACAAGGGCATGGTAGCGTGGAGAGCTGCATCAAACCATTTTGCGTGCTAAAGACAACAACAACAACAATAGCCTACAAAGAAAGTCATTCACAGAAGGATACCACATGGCCCACAGCGACCATTTCACAAACATCTGTTAGTACTTTATCTTAATAATTTAAATCTTGTTTGTTCATGGGGGTCGGAGTTTTATTACAATTATAATAACTGGTCATTCACAAAACGACTCTACATTATCTTCAAGCCGACATACACTCCTGAAAACATGAAAAAACAGAACACTATGATTATGTCGACCAAGCAGAGGGAAAGAAATTTTTATTGACACATTCTTGGTGATGATCTCGACATACGATCATACAGACATAGCCATGAGTACAGACCATGCGCGGTGTTGTCTCTAGTACCGCGTATATTCTCTTTTTCCAGCAGTGCAGCCTGCAATTCTTCCATGATGCCGATCGTGCAGACTGCGCAAGATGGTTTCATCCGGTTCTACGTATGATCAACGGGGGGCAGATCTGGGGATCGTGCTTATCATTGTAGTTGATGTACACCTTAAAGTGCATTGGGATACTTGTAGACGTGCCTGTTGGAAAAGCATATCATCTTGTTGGTGCATGAACGGTAGTAAGATGGATGAACGATGGTTTCAGTATACTGTTCAGTGTTGCCTCGACACTGTGTAAGATACGGGTGTCAGTCCCGTGTACCTATGTCATATAAATTGCAGATTTTCGTGCTCCTCTGCACGACGTCACACGCGCATACGACGGTCCTTGGCAGGTAGACGCGACTATCATCACTGAAGGTGACACATCTCCATTCGTCCTTCCTTAAATGCCTATCACTTCACCACTGGAGGCAGGCTGAAGGATGTTGGTACACGAGCGGAAGACGTTCTAACGGTACGCGTGATCGTGCCTCATGGGGAGCCATATGCTACTCTGGCCGTTCTCCTCTGGTGGTCGTTAAGGGAATATTAAGCAGTGCAAGGTACATTGAAACGTAGTTCAACATATACGAGGGGGGACCCAAAGAAACCGGAATTTTTTCATAAAATTTTATTGATGAACGTTTTTACAAAATTACTTCAGTTACCGTTAAAATACTCTCCATTACATGCGATGCACTCGTCAGGTCTCTTTTCCCACTGTTGGAAGCATGTTTGGAACTCTTCAACTCTGATACTGTCCAGTGCCCTTTGCGAAGCTGTTTCTACCTCCTCCACATCATGATAACGCTCCCCTTTAAGCGTTTGTTTTCATTCGTGGAAATAGGAAAAAGTCGCACGGGCTACGTCCGGCGAATACGGAGCGTGAGGAACGACAGACCACCTCTGAGATGCCAAATAATGGGTCACTCGTAAGGCCGTATGTGCTTGAGCGTTGTCGTGATGCAGAAACCAGTCACCTGATCGCCACAGTTCCGAGCGTTTCCTCCTCACATCCTCTCGCAGACGCCTTAAAACATCCAAGTAAATATGCTGGTTAACAGTCTGGCCAGGGGGTACGATTTCCCGATGCACAATTCCATGAACATAAAAAAAGTCAATGATCATCGTCTTCACATTTGACCTCACTTGCCTTGCTTTTTTTTGGTGTGGAATAGTTGGGAGTCCTCCTGGAAAGCCTCCTGAAGCATTTGGTGTGCCTCTGTTGCAGTTTTTGTAAGCCGGAAACAAAATTTCACACACACTCTTCGTTCTTTTAAAGTTGCCATAACGACTTCGCAGGGGTAGCCCGCCAACAGTCAGAGAAACGCAATACCACACTTGCACGTTCAGCTCTACACTGACGCCGTCTGCACAGCTGTTTCATGAAGGAGTCCACTAATGCCATCTAGCGTGAGAACCCTGTACTACGTCTACGAATTGCAGCGCCATCGGATTCCGGTTTCTTTTGGGTCTCCCCTCGTATTCCTATCGTTCATATACTGCACTTCCAGCTTTACCCCTATAGCACTTACCGTGCTTTCCAAAGTATACGTGAGCTACCATGGCCAATACATTCGCCAGACGAACCTTTATCTAGCGTGGTTCGCATGTCCGACACGAAATCTGACCCACCTCAGGTACCAGGTGGAAATTGCATGGTAGGCCATTCCGCAAGACTACATTCGGCATCTCTACAATTGTCTCCATGGGAGAACTGCAGCTTCCATTGTTGGAAAAGCTTCGACATTGCGCACGCTCAGATGCCTGTGCTCACGTTCATATGGCTCTATGTGATCATGTGTTCTGTAGATCCTCAGGAACGTGACAATAAAATTTCCCACTGTTGGGTCGACGAATTCATGTCACTTTCACACTCTTATATAGACATACTTACGATGTTTTGTTCTGTAATGTGATAATGTTTTATCACCAACTCCACTACTATTATCATTCTTAGTTAGTCTCATAATTTGCTGTCAATGGTTTAGCTTGTTAGTCCTTATCGATCACATTTATAAATTGTTTAGATGAATTTGTATTATATGTGACCTGCATCTCTATTAAATATGTAAAAAAAATGCCTGTTGTTGTACGACTTGATGTCTATACACTTGTTCTCGACACGACTGTGTTATGTTATTTTCATGACTGGAAGTCACTTTCCAATCTGGCATTTTACATTGTGATGGAACATATATTAAATCATTAGAATGCCATCCACAATTAGGTTTCTAATACTTTCATGGTTATCCCACACTAGTCATACTCTACCCAACTTCCAGTTCCCAGAGATGTTCTTATCAGTGCCTTATCACTATTGTGGTGTCGCACGAGTCTGAAGTGCGCGCCATGTACTTTCGCCGCGCGCTGCCATACAAGCACGGCGCGGCGTTCTTACGACGTCAGCCACGAGCGCCCTCTGCTGCAACTCCTCTTGTGGCCACGACTGAACTGCATCAGTCACTTGGGATTAGGACAGCACGGGGGGTGAAAGCTATATATAAAAACTGGAAACATACCGGGTAGTTCATTTCCATATCACTAGGGGCATAAGAGTGATCTGGAAGCGATGTAATTGGCTGACAACTGTCCAATGAGAGCTGGGCGGCTAAACAGGCTACTTTTTCTATTGTGGCGTTCTGATTTCTGAATAGCAATGTTTAATATCTTCGTCACAATAACATTCTGTACTATATTTCAAAGCCTTTACCTTGGAACGGAAGAGAATTCCTGCTAAAAATTTCCACAATTAATATGAAGGTATGATATTTAACTGACAATATTTTAATTAAACATGAATTAAATGTCTTTTATTGTAGTATCAAATTAAGCTGTGTGATTTCTGTTACTTATTTTGTTTCATTAACAGCTATTCTAGTGAATATAATCACGATTTGTGTTTTTCTTAGGATATTCAACTCAAGAAATGGACGTTGAAATACTGCTGCAAGTTCGCTGGTTGTTCATCTGGATACTACATTTGTTCATCCGAAAAAGTTAACAAGAAGCATTACAGGTTTCCCAGCCAACCTCAAGAGTTACTTCAGAAGTGGAAAAGTGTTTGTGAGCTGTCATCTGATGTGAACTGTGCTAGTTTTCTTGTTTGTGAGGACCATTTTTGCGAAAAAGATTTTATGAATGCAACTAGGCATAGGCTAAACAGGGGTGTGTTTCCAAAACATCTGTCAACTGCTCCTTGCATAGCTACTAATACCAGTAGTGGATCAGCTGTACCTGGCGTAGTGATTTACGAAGCACTAGCTGTGCCATGTCAGAAGTTAATTACATACAGTCTGCTAATACTAGAAGCGAAAGTAATGATACTATTGAATTACCCAGCACTAGTTGTGATGCACACAGTAGTACTTTTAGTGATACACGTACAGTTTTCGTTCCCTCTCAAAGTGAATCTACAGATGGTGAGTACTCAGTCTTATCTGAAACATCTTTTAATGAGGAAAGTACTGTTTTGGGTACGGGGCTTTCGAAAGCAGACTTAAGTCCAATAAAATCCAAAATGTACAACAGTCATAGGAATACTGTAGTTAGGCTATCAACACTTAAAGCAATGCTACACCATGAGAAAAGTGTACTAAAAACACTCAAAGATTTATATGACAACAATATTTTCTGTTTCATAGAAAACAATTTAAATTCTGTAGCGAGAGGTTTCATAAACAGCCAATTAAGAAACTCTCATCGACCAGCAAATGCAAGGCGATGAACAGTTGAGGATAAGGTATTTGATCTGTCCTTATATAAGCGAAGCCCTCGGCTATACAAATATTTGTCAGTTAATTTTTCCCTTCGTCTGTGAGGCATCTGAAATCTGTTATCTGCTGTACCTTTTGAACTAGGATTGAATCCTGCTGTGTATTAAAATGAGAAGTTGATTCACTATCTAACAGTGACAAATATTGTGCTTTGTTGTTTGATTGGAAAGAGGATTGTATTATGAGGCAAACAAGCAAGAATTTTCAGGGTTTCAGGATTTAGGACACTTCGGAAGGTCAAATTTATATGCAAATGATGCATTAGTATTTATGGTCAGAGGCATACATAAAACTTGGAAGCAGGTTGTTGCATATTACTTCACTCAGAACTCAGTTTCAAGTACAACTGTAAAACTCCTCATTACCTATGTTATAGGGCAATTGCAAAAAATAGGGCTGAGATAGTTTGTACAGTTTGTGACCAGGGCACAAGCAACCAAAAAAGCACTGAAAGAACTTTGCAGGGACATTTCTTCTGAAACCAGTCCATTTCAGTTTTTAGTCAGTGGTGAACGTGTTGCAGTGGTTTATGATGTTCCCCACCTGTTAAAGGATACTAGAAATGCTCTTCTAGGAAATGAAATACAATTTGGGTTTAAAAAAGAGGCCAGTTTTGAATTTATTCACAGGGCTTTTCTTCTGGATCAACATAAGATGTTTAAGACTTTGCCAAAGTTGCATAGGAATCATTTTGATTTTAAGGATACTTTTACTAAAATGAAAGTTAAGGTAGCTGCACCCAAGCTCAGTCATTCAGTTGCTGCAGTTATTGAAACCTATGTAGCATTTAATATTTTACCTGCAGAAGCAATATACACTGCAGAATTTGTTTAAAATACAGACTGCTTGTTTGATTCATTAAACAGCTCCCATTACTATCCACAAGATGGAAAATCTTATAAGTGTGCCCTGTCTGCAGAGTCACCACATGTTGAAATGTGGTACAGTGTATTAAAAGAAATGAATGATTGGAAGGTGTTGGAGCTAGGAACAGGCAGAGATAAAACAGAAATGTTCAGTTTTATAAGTGGTTGGCAAACTACAGCAAGATCACTAATGTTCATTTGGAATAGAGTCAAGAAAATTGGTTTTAATTTTTTAAGCATGAGGGCTTTCAATCAAGACCCACTGGAGAATGTTTTTTGTTGTGTGAGGCAGCATGGTGTTGAAAACACGAACCCAACCTGTTTTCAGTTCAAAGTAGCACTGAAAACGGCTATAATCAATAACATGTCCCGACCTGTGAAGTCACTAGGTAACTGTGAGGATGACAGGTGCACACCATTGAGCAATTTAACGCAATTTCTGGGAGCTCATAATGATAGCTTTATTGACTCCACAGCTGACCACTGCACAGTTAATGAAAATGCTTTATACAGTGTCCTTGCAGATAGTGCATGTGGTGGTGGCGATAGTAGTGTTGAGGAGGCCGGTGTCAGGAATGACAGACAGCCATTGGCATATACAGCTGGTTACATTCTGAAAAACTTGGGTGTAACTTCTGAAACCAACTGTGGTGAATGTAAAACAACTGTTTTAAGCAACACCTACAGAGGATCATATATATACAAATTTCAAGGAATTTGATACCTCCAACACACAATTAATATATGCAAGTGACAAACTAATGTCCTTTTTAGCAAATGTTCAGTCATTTGTATGCATTTTTAGATAAATATGGTTACCAGGAAAAATTGGAAGATAAATTCCTTTCACTGTTTATATTTCCTGAGGGAATAACATTTTGTGAAACACACTTTTCTGCACAGTATATATTGAGGAAATGTGTACCACTTTTGATTTACAAGTATGTCAGAGATTGGAATACCACCACCTATAGGCCCAATAACAGAAACTCAAAGGAGAGACTGAAGAAAAAGTTTAAGGCTGATTTAACCGTCAATTTTTGTGCGTTGAAGAAATACAAAAGTATAAATTAATTTTAGTTTTCATTTCTTTAAATAAAATGTATTAATTATTTCTGATTTTCATGTTACAAAATAAAAAACACAGTAATTACTTTCTGTTTTCATCTTACTATTTTTATCCCTGTTTCGTATTTTACTTTTAGTTAATTTGTTGATTTATTTTCTTTTGTCTTGAATAAGTTACACATATTAAAAGATGTAGGAATATTTTAAAGGAAGTCATTGGTTAACAGTTTTTTATATATAGGCTAGTTTTCTGAAATATAAATGTCAAATTTTAGATGACAAGCCTACATGCTTCACCAACTGTTTAGTAAGCTATGGAAAAGAGGATACCAAAATTTTGGTGGCAGTATAGTAATTCTAACCATTAGTATAAAAATTATTTCAACAGCAGCAGTGGCCACGGGGGGGGGGGGTGTCATGATGTAAACTGCGTCATTAAAATTTCGGGGGGGGGGGGGAGGGGGTTGAAAAATTAGTACTTTTGGCCAGCCTGGGGCGTTCTTTATACACAATTTACAAAACGTGAAATAAAAGATATTTGATTTCAATATTACATGACAAAACCATATTTATTAGGTAATAAACTAGGAATCCAAACTTCGTGGCGAGAGGGGGGCACCTTTGTTCAACAGTTGTTTCATAGTTACTACTGTGAAGATAAATTGTGAAAATGTTGCATCAGAAGATTGTCACATATAACTAGCTGTTTGTATAATTGGTACTGACGTCAAGATATAGTAGGCCAAAGACGACAATTCATTCGAAAATTTTGACACTTTGCGACGAATGTTAAACATTAAAGATAGGTAACAGGTAGAACAATTGAATCACGTTAAGAAACAATACTGACTTTAAGTATGCTTATAACACAATAAAATTATTTTAATTGGTCTCCGAGTGTATCAAGGAAGATGCAAAAATATACTGTCTGCAGCTTGAACGCATCTGGTAAAAAGAAAACACAAGCATTTTATTGTATTTGCAAAGACGGAGCTAAAACATTTCCAGTAACTTTTGTGTCCCGACTTCGTCGCCGCTTTTGTGTCCCAGCCTCGTCGTAGGTGTCGGTGGCCGAGTGGAACGAAACCGACACGCTGGTGCAGGTACGGAGGGGAGCAGCCAGAAACTATAAACACTCGACTAAATTAGAAAGAGATATATTGCACAGAATGTAACAATACTTATCTTTTACATAGTACTGCAGAATGTTGATACATAGTTGTTAGAGGCCTGCCTAGTGCCTGTACAATAGCAAAGTCTTCACTCGTGCCTATCGGATTACGAAGGTCCTAACTCGTTGCTATCTCAGTCCGAAGTGCCCGATGTCCTTCAGTGGTGGCCACGAGCGGGGTTCCACCAGAGGGCGCTCGTGGCTGTCGTCGGAAGAACGCCGCGCCGTGCATGCATGGCGGCGCGCGGCGAAAGTAGGTGGCGCTCACTTTGTACTTGTGCGACACCACACCCCTCCCCCCCCAAACCGCCGCGCCGTCGTGGCGTAGGGCTGAGGGCCACGGCGACGGCACTGGGAGGAGGGCCTGAGCGGGGGCGTTACTGGTGGGACGGGCGTCGTAGCTGAGGCCGGGATCGAGACGCCGTCCGCGCCCCGGCATTCGCCTTGCGATCCTCCAGGGAACCCGCCGAAACCTGGGGAAGGGCGCCCGCCCCCGCCCAGAGGGAGCAGGTCATCTTCTTCTGAGGTGCGTGGCCCAAGCTGGGGGGGCCCGCACGGTCCCGGAGTCCCTCTCGGTGACGCTGTCATCTGCGGCGGCGACAGCGGCGGCGACGACTGCGTCGGATGTACGTCGACGTCCATAGGGATCTCGTAGTCCGGGGACGAACGATGTGGTTGTGCTCCCTGGCGGTGATCTGGGTCTGGAATCAAGAAACCGGAGACAGGATCGCGCGGTCTGTGCAGGCGCAATTGGTTTGCGTGGCGCCGCAGCTCCGACCCTGTGGAAGAACGTACAACATACATATTGCGCCCAAGCACGCGTTGAATGGTGCCCAGCAACCATGTCTTGTTTCCAGCAAACACTCTGTACAGCACCGGCGTAGAAACCTGAAAACGCGTAGCGCCATACGAACCGACTCCGTGCGTGGGAGGCTGCAGCAGGTGAAGGAGAGTGCGGTGACGGCGGCCGTGTAGCAGCTCGGCAGGAGACGGGCCGTCACGTGGCATGCACCGATACGTAGACAGGAAAATTTGAAGAGCTTGCTGCCTGGAGTGCTGACCTTTCATCTCTTCCATGTGTGACTTGAATGTTCGGACGAGGGTGAAAAGGTGCAGTGGTAATATGCTGAATGCCATTCACACGACAAAACTGTTGAAATTCCGCACTAACAAACTGAGGTCCATTGTCACTGACGATAGTTTCAGGCAAACCTTCGATGCAAAACACTGATGTTAAGGCACTGATCGTACTAGACGCCGTCGTTGAGTTCATGGCAATCACAAAAGGAAACTTGCTGAAAGCGTCTACAACGATTAACCAGCGCGTATTCCAGAAAGTTCCGGCAAAGTCAATATGTAAACGTTGCCATGGTCCCTTGGGGCGTGGCCAGTCTGAGAAACGCTGTGGAGGAGCCGCCTGATGCTCCGCACAAACTGTACACTGTGATGTCATGCTCTCTATCTGAGCGTCCATACCAACCCAGGTACAATGACGTCTGGCCAGTTGCTTTGTCCTAACAATGCCCCAATGTCCTTGATGCAGGAGGCGTAACACTTCTCGTTGCAGGGAACGAGGAACAATCACTCTTGCTTGGTCGTTGTCGGTATGCAACAACAGTACACCCTGACTTAAAGATAATGCATGACGTTGTGCAAAATAACGTCGAACCAGAGGCCGATCAATGTCTTTGGCTCTGGCAGGCCACCCTGAGCGAACAAAACGTGCTACCACACTTAGGTCTGCATCCGCAGCTGTTTCCTGTGCAACCCGACGAGAGTTAAAAGGAAAGTCTGCGACAGCGGAAGCATCTCTGGAGTCTATCTGACAACATGCCATTTCTGAAGAATCAAATGACACATCCTGGCCAACCGGAAGTCGGGAAAGTGTGTCCGCGTTGGCATGTTTAGTGGTAGGTCGGTACAAAATCTCATACTGATAATTTGACAATATCAAGGACCATCTCTGAAGCTTTTGTGCCGTACGTGGCGGAATTGGCTTTGTGGGTGAGAACAACGACGTGAGAGGCTTGTGGTCTGTCAACAAATAGAATTTTCTGCCATAGAGATAATGATGAAACTTTGTGACGCCGTAAATGATTGCTAAGGCCTCCTTTTCTATCTGACTGTAATTCTATTGCGTCGGCGTCAGTAGCTTGGATGCAAAGGCAATAGGACGATCGTGACATCCAATACGATGCGACAGAACAACACCCAGACCGTACGACGACGCGTCAACTGCTAACACTACAGGCTTCTGTGGGTCAAAGGGAATCAAACATGCATCACTGAGTAGTGCAGACTTTAATTTGTCAAAGGCAACCTGACAATCTTTAGACCAAACAAAAGGAACATTCTTCCTACGTAAGTGATGCAGTGGAGCTGCAATCTGAGAGGCATTGGGAATAAACTTGCAATAATAGTTAAGCTTTCCCATCACTGCTTGCAATTCCTGCACATTCTTAGGAGGAGGCAAGTCTTTGATTGCTCGAAGATGTGACTAAAGGATGGATTCCTTGGGCATTAATCACATGGCCTAGGTACTCTATTTCAGTTTGAAAAAACGAACACTTTGCTTTATTGCAACGTAGACCTGCTGCAGTCAAAACTTTGAAAAGGCACTCCAGGTTTGCTAAATGTTCTTCAACTGTACGTCCGGATACCACAATATCATCTAAATAGTTCGAGCAACACGGTACAGAAACTGTCAGCTGTTCCAAAAAACGCTGAAAAATAGCGGGAGCGGAAGAACTGCCAAAGGGTAGGCGTTGAAATTGAAAAAGGCCCATGTGAGTATTAATGACGAAAAACTTTTTTGACTCGTCATCAAGTGGAATCTGTAAGTATGCCTCTGCTAAATCAATCTTGGAAAAGAAACGAGACTGTCCTAATTTGTCCATTAGTTCGTCAGGTCTGGGCAGAGGGTAAGTGTCTACAATTGTTTGACTGTTCACTGTTGATTTGAAGTCCGCACAGAGACGAAGTTTTCCTGACGGCTTGGGTATAATTACTATAGGCGAGGCCCACTGACTCGCAGAAACAGGAGAAATCACCCCACTATCTTGCCAACGTTTAAGTTCTTCGGCAACTGTATCACGCAAGGCGATAGGCACTGGTCTAGCTTTACGAAATTTTGGAACTGCAGATTCTTTTAAAGTTACCTGTGCCACGAAGTCTTTTGCACAACCTAGTTCCGGCGAAAACAAGTCACTATATTTGTCACACAATGCATTGATTTTATCCTGAGGCACTATTGACGAAATTTGAAGCACATCTCTTTGAATCGATAAACCAAACAAGTCAAAAGCATCTAGTCCAAAAATGTTCTGTGTCGATTTGGCCTGGAGAACTACAAAAGCAACTGTTTTTTTAACACCTTGAAAAGAGGCAGGCAGGCTACACGTTCCTAGCACGGGAATATTTTGACCTGTATACGCTGTTAACACTTGCTGTGACGGCGACAATTTTGGCGAACCCAGAAGTTCATACGTATCTTTATTTATTAATGTGACAGCGGAACCAGTATCAAGCTGAAATTGCACAGTCTTATTTTCTATAGAGAGAGTAACAAACAGCTTGTGCTTCTGGCGCACGACCGGTGCGCGAATGTGGGCAACGTCTAATACATATTGTTTTCTGCGCTTGCGCGGGTTGCGTGCGGTAGGAAGCGGCGCATACTCGGCACACAGCGGATTAACCACACTGTCACTAGATGACACTACCGCCGGATCGGCGTCCGCGCACTGCGAGGCTACTGCACTAAAATTACTTTGAGTAGCTACACCAATTCTACTGTCTCTAGCTACACAGTACGGGGCACTATTACAATTAGAAGTTGCAGATGGCACTATTTTCACTACAGGAATGCACTGTTCATAGTCATTTTGCTTGTCCCGAACCCTTTTCCGTTGCACTGTTTTACGCGCTCGTCGGCGATTGCTACGTGGTGCACTATATAGTTTTGCCATAGGCGCAGAACAACTTTCGTGCAATTGAGATCCAAGGAAAGCACTGTTCAATTCCACAGCCCGTATAACATTTACAGAATGAACTGTTCTCGCACTCTGCGAAGCACTGTTTCTAACGGTACCGTTCTTTGAGTTTTTAATTTGCATACATACAGACTGCACATGTCCCGATTTGCCACATTGATAACAGGTCGCGTTGCGACTAGGGCAATGAGCACGCTTGTGGCGAGACACACACTGGGGGCAAGATTTACGAACATTTTTCTGAAATGAGCGTTGGCGCCCGTTATTCAAATTACTGTTTCTAACACGACGGGGCGACCTTTGTGTCGCACTTTTACACTAGCTACTGTCCACTGTCTGTTCAGCACGGCCTGTACTATTGTAAGAATCACTAGTGCTACACTGAGAACTACGGCTAGGAAAGCGTCCGTTGCGGCGCACTGAATTTACACTATGGCTTTGCATTTCCACATCAGCTAAGTCAAAAGTATCATGCGCTTCTATAAGCTGCAGTACACTGTCTAATGAGGGGTCAGACTGTTTCAGAATTGCTGCTCTAATTCTGAGGTCCTGAATATTCTGCGTAATCGCATCCCTCAACATCACGTCACTATACGAAAGTCCACAAGAGCAAGTAAATTTACATTGGCGGGTTAAGCCCTTCAATTCCGTAATCCACTCTTGGTGTGACTGCTGCGGTAATTTTTTAAGTCTGAAAAATCGGTATCGTGCAGCGGCTACAAGAACTTTTCTCTCATAATGAGCATTCAGTGCATCTACAATTTGTTCATAGTCTACATCACGAGGAGATGCGTGCGGGAATAGTTTTTGCAGTAACACGAAAGTTTTGGGGCCCACCACAGACAATAAAAGATGCTTAACAGTCTGACCTGTAAGTTGATGAGCCGCGACGAGTTCTTGAAACTGCGCGAAATAGTCGCTCCATTCTTCCTCACTTTCGTTGTATTGGCGAAACGTAGGAAGTGTTGCGGCGGCAGGTGTGGGCTGCTGAAGCGGCGGCTGTTGTTGTTGGTTAGCTGCCTGCGCTGTGAGCTGGGACATCGCCTGGAGCAGCTGGGTAATTTGCGCCGTCTGTAACTGAATAATTTCCATTAAGTTTGGGTTCGGGGTAGTGGCCATGCTGACCGATTAGGCGCCGCGCATACAAGTAACTTAGTACAAAACACAAATGCAATATGAAAGAGGACACGCTCTGCAACAAAAAAAGTCCACAAAACACGTAACTGAAAATGTTCCCCCAAAAATCTTAGAATAAGGGTGGGTGGGCGGGAGCAATTTTTGCGTGCTCCGACTGCTGCTGTCTGGCTGCTGTAAGCGGGCTGGTCCAAGGTTCTATCCCATCCTCGTCACCACTTTTGTGTCCCGACTTCGTCGCCGCTTTTGTGTCCCAGCCTCGTCGTAGGTGTCGGTGGCCGAGTGGAACGAAACCGACACGCTGGTGCAGGTACGGAGGGGAGCAGCCAGAAACTATAAACACTCGACTAAATTAGAAAGAGATATATTGCACAGAATGTAACAATACTTATCTTTTACATAGTACTGCAGAATGTTGATACATAGTTGTTAGAGGCCTGCCTAGTGCCTGTACAATAGCAAAGTCTTCACTCGTGCCTATCGGATTACGAAGGTCCTAACTCGTTGCTATCTCAGTCCGAAGTGCCCGATGTCCTTCAGTGGTGGCCACGAGCGGGGTTCCACCAGAGGGCGCTCGTGGCTGTCGTCGGAAGAACGCCGCGCCGTGCATGCATGGCGGCGCGCGGCGAAAGTAGGTGGCGCGCACTTTGTACTTGTGCGACACCACAGTAAGTACTTAGCAAGTTCAGAAAATTGGTATTAGTAAAATTAAATGACTACGTATTAGTGCAGGGGACGCAACCGCAATGTTTACGTTCTTAGTTCATTTCCATATCACTTGGGGCGCTGCTGTCGTTCCGTGTTTCCATTTTTTAACACGAGAGTTGCGCTTCTCATTTATTGTTGTTCTGTGTAGGACAGGCACTAGGACTCATCAGTAGGCAGGCCTCTACCTTGTTAAACCATGTATCTGCATTCCACTAGTCTTCAGTTAACAAAGTTAAGTCTTGTGCAAGGTCTACGAAATATATATCTGGTTCTAATCTAACTTAGTGTTTCTAGTTTCTGCTGCCCCACTGGCTGGTCACCTCAGACTCTGTAGCCGCACACGCGTGCATCCTATTTTCCTGTGTCGGTCTCTCTATACTGCCACTGACATCTAGGACAACCGGCGGCAACGAGACACAAAAGTGCCGACGAGGATGGGACACAAAAATATGACCTAATCAAGACCACATTTTTAGTTTTATTTATACACCAATTTTTAGCTTATTATCTTATCACTGAGGGTACTTCGCCTGTCTCATACATCTTACACACCAGGTGAAACAGTTTTGTCATGGCTGGTTCTCCCAGAGACTTCAGTAGTTCTGAAGGAATGTAATCTACTCCAGGGGCCTTGTTTCGACTTAAGTCTTTCAGTGCTCTGTCAAATTCATCTCTCAGTATAGTATCTCCTATTTAATCCTTATCTACTTCTTCTCCCCTTCCTACAATGTTGCCTCTAAGTTCATTTCCTTCGTAGAGCCTCTCTATACACCCTTTCCACCTTTCAGGTTTCTCTTCTTTGGTGAGAACTGGTTTTCCATCTGTGTTCTTGATATTCATAGAGCTGTTTTTCTTATCTGCAAATATCTCTTTTATTTTCCTGTGGGCTGTATCTATTTTTCCTTATTTATACATTCTTCTACATCCTTGCATTTGCCTTCTAGCCACTCCTGATTAGCCATTTTACACTTCCTGTCAATCTCATTTCTTAGTCGTCTGTACTCCATTTTGCGTATTTCATTTAATGCATTTATATATTTTATCCTTTCATAGATTAAATTTAGTATTTCCTGTGATACCCAAGGATTTTCTTTTGTATGTCTTGCCTTGCTACCTATTTGTCCTCTGCTGCCTTCAATATTTCATCTCTCAATGCTACCCATTCCTCCTCTACTGTTTTATTTTTCCCCGATTCTGTCAATTGTTGCCTAAAGCTCCCTCTGAAATTCTCAGGAACGTCAGGTTCTTTCAGTTTATCCAGGTCCCATCTCCTTATTTTTCTACCTTTTAGCCGTTTTTTTCAGTTTCAGCCTACAATTAATGACCAATAAGTTATGGTCAGAGGTTATATCTGCCCCTGGGTATGTCTTACAGTTTAAAACCTGGTTCCGAAATCTGTCTTACCAGTATAAAATCTATCTGGTCTCCTAGTCTCTTCCACGTATACAACCTTCTTTCGTGATTCTTAAACCAGGTGTTTGTTATAACTAAATGATGTTCCGTGCAAAATTCGGTCAGGCGGCTTCCTCTTTCATTATTTTTTCCCAGGCCATTTTCACCTACTATCTTCCCTTCGCTTCCTTGTCCTACTAACGAATTCCAGTCCACCAAAACAATTAAATTTTCCTCTCCCTTGTCTGAATAATTTCCTTTAGCTCCTCATATATTTCTTCGATGTCCTCATCATCGGCAGAGCTAGTTGGAACATAAACCTGTACTACTGTGGTCGGTGTTGAGTGCGTATCTATCTTCACTACGATAATGCGATCACTGTGTTGCTCATAGTAGTTTACCTGCATTCCTATTTTCTTATTCATTATCAGACCTACTCCTGGAATACCCCAAACTGATTTTGTATTAATAATCATGTACTCACCTGACCAGAAATCCTGTTCATCCTGCCACCGAACTTCACTAATCCCCACTATATCTAACTTCAACTTATCACGTCCTAGGATTTTTATCTGTCACTTTCCACTTCTTTCACCTCTGGCAGTATTGCTCATGTGAAAAATATCGAATAGCACCGTGGTACAAAACCCACGTTAAATTGTAGGTCCCCCTATAACTGGCTGGGTAAGTCAGTTCGAAGGTCGGAGGAAGGCAACGGCATACCACCTCCAAACAGGACCCATGCATAGTAAAGCACTGTGGTGTTCAAACCAATCTTCGGATTGTTGACTTTAATCCTGTTCTCACCTGACCAGAAATCATGTTCCTCTTTCTACGGAACTTCACTAATTCTCACTATATCTAACTTCAACCTATCCATTTCTCTTTTTAAATTTTCTAGCTTCCTTATCCGATTAAGAAATGTAACATTTCACGCTCCGATCCGTAGAATGCCAGTGTTGTCTTTCCTGATGATCACATCCTCCTGAGTAGTCCGCGCCCGGAGATCCGAATGGGGGACTATTTTACCCGAGAGAATGCCATCATCATATGTTCATACAGTAGAGCTGCATGTCCTCGGGAAAAGTAACGGCTGTAGTTTCCTCTTGCTTTCAGCCGTTCGCAGTAACTGTGTGGCAAAGCCACATTAGCTGATGTTACAAGTCCAGCTCAGTCAATCATCCAGACTGTTGTCCCTGTAACTACTGAAAAGGCTGCTGCCCCTCTTCAGGAACCACAAGTTTGTCTGGCCTCTCCACAGATACTCCTCCGCTGTGTTTGCACCTACGTACGGCTATATGTATTGTTGCCTCGGCGATGTCTGTTGTTCATGGGAGTGGGAGACGTTTTATTTCTGTCACACGCAGCAGGTGACATGTACGCAATCCAGTGCTGTGTACTGTGGGTGTGACGGTGCATCCAATAGTTCAGTGTTTCTAGACAGAGATGAAACGCTTATGTTCATATGTTAGGTGAGTGATGGAGCAAAATAGAAGGTTTTCTTATTCCTCTCAGCAACGCATTGTATTTCTTCATCATCACGAATTTATGTTTCCTAAAGTACTATGTTCGGTTTTTACGAGTGCTGCATTGAGTACGAGGACATCGATTCAGAAAGATTACAGGAAGTGAGAACTGGTCACAATACGTGAAAGAGGAGAATAGCACTAATGGGATCCGAAGGTTAATAGGGATAATCAAAAGGGATAAATACTTTGCAGGGTCGGTGTGCATAGAAGCAGTAAAATAATTGCTAAAAGAAAACAAATTCTGTGTGTATATGTGAAGATAATGGCGCTGCGAGCATGGGGAGCTTGCTGCAGTGTTGATCAGGCTGTTTAATGTTCAGTGCTTCTGGTATTTTGCACTGGATATGGAGAAGACACAGACCCTCTCTGTGATATGCTGAGTTTGGTTAATCCTACAATGCACAGTAAAGCAGAATTGTCACATAGTCGTAAGATACGCATAAAGATACATAGTATAAAGGCTGTGTGAGGGAAGTGGTGTACTCATCTCGCCGGTTGGTGGTACGTTAAGAATGGAAGCATCGCAGTAGTGTACCGGTGTTAATCGTGACGTTAATTTGTTCTTCTACCGAGAATAAGAGGGTTGAAAAAGTCTCCGATAGTGACTTAAAGTGGACTAGTTACCATCAATAGGGGCTGTGGAGTAGATTTGTGTGTGTTTTATCTCAAAAGAAATGCTGGTAGTGTTGATTAAATGGCACTGGTATTATATTCGTGCATAGCATAAATGAATGGAGGTTTCGACGTGATGTGACTAGTTGGGTGTTGAGAATGGAGCCAGAAAATGAGTCTTATAGGGTGTAAGAGATCGAATCTATTATATTGTATTGATTAAACGACTCTAAGCTTTGTCAGATTGGGATTGACATCGAGCGCAACGAAATTGGGGGGAAGAGAAAAATGTAGACACAACGCATCATATTTATACTTTTTTGTGATATTTTCAAAACAGATGGATCTCCATTTATATTGTGAGTTCTTGTTGCCTTTTTCGAACATGGTAGTGGAAAAAAATCCGTTTGTTATAGGGTAATCACAGCTTTAATGATGGGCCTGTCGCTTACTTGTTGCCGGCCGAGGGGACTGAGGCGCTTCAGTCACGTTCTGCACGGCCGCTACGGTCGGGGGTTCGAATCCCCCCTCGGGCATGGATATTTGTGCCGTCCTTAGTTGTAGGTGGTTCATAAGTAGTTTGTAAGTTTAGGGACTGATGACCCCGTAGTTAAGTCCCTTAAGCTTAACAAACATTTGAACATTTTTTAGCTTACTTGTTGCTAACCTTGCTTACAGTGAATGTTGCAGACTAAGTGAATCAGGAAAGAACCTGAGTAAAAATGGTTGGAATTACTCTAATGAATCGCAGCATTGCCTGTTTGCTCTAGTGGACGTTGCTCTGTTATGTTTACTATCAAAATTATTTCTTATAGTGTTCATTAAAATTTTTGGGTGTCGCATTATGTCGAAACGGGATTGAATACTTTGCTCTGGGGCACTGAAAGACTTGACATTAGAAACATAATTTGGTGTTGATGTAGAGACAGATTTTTCATTTTGCCGTTCATGTTAGGATTTCTTGCTGGTGTTAAATACGTTTATCTGGAGTAACGAATGGCGTGGCGAGGAAAGCATCTTGTCACGAATCGTGAGAAGGCCTGTTCGCTTTGTAACTTATTCAATTGTCCATGTAGACTTCAATACGTTGATAGGAAGAATTACCCTACGGGGGGGGGGATATCGAGTTCTTAGTGTATGGATGTTTGTGTAGGTGAGAGCGTGATGTGTATTACCATGATTATCGACTACAATGATGGGTGCGTCATTGAACTGGTTATGTTGTGTCCGCAGTTATCGGAACTTGTGCAATGTAAAGTAACTAATTAGAGCGAAAGGATTTTTCTGCACAAGTGACTGTTTAACGCAGGAGGCATCGGATAAAATTAGAGTAGAAAGCTAGAGGGTGACTCAGAAATATGGCATATTGGCGAACTCTGCATTGCGTAAGTTATCGGAGCTATCAAAGGGGTATTAATATTCTCTCTAAATATCACCGTTTGTTGAAGTTGTTCTCCAAAACGTTAAAATTACAAGTGAAGCTATTGAGTGTTATGTTCCCTAATCGAGAGTAATGAGTTGTATGTTGTAACGTTACGGACACTTAAACTAACTAATTTTGTCTTAAAGGATGACTTATTCCTGCTACTTTTGGCTCGTTGCTTTCTACACATGTATACATTTATTTGTAAAATAAATTTAAAATCCAGAAAATGTTTAACTAGGCCGGCATCTATTAAATAACTGACTACAACTTGAGGTTTGCGTTTTTACTAAAATAGTTTATTGCCCTTTGCATGATTATGTCTGGCGAGAAACAGTAAATTCGTTAGACTCCGTCTGGTATGATTAGATGGAGGCCCCAATATTGCTAACAAAATAGCGTTATGAATATTTAATCATTTGGATAGTTTTCCTAAAACGATTGCTCTTGAAGTTCATTGTTCCATCCATAAACCGAAGTTAGAAAGCGATGAATAAATTCTGAGTTTCGACTACTGTTCAGAAATCATGGTCCACACACATTCGAAATATTTCAGAGTCCAGCGTGGCGGATTCTGCGGTTATGTTCATCACTTATTGTCTCACTCTATTTCACTGCAGTCGCAACACACGTCTGCCATCAAGACTGAACTGCTGTTGTCTGATCTTGGGCCGCTAGCGGCAACCCCTTATATACGATCTGCGGGGTTCTGTGGCTCTCCCAGTAGGGTACAAACTTTTTAAATAATGATTGAAATGTTGATATGACAGCGTAGTCAGATGCGGGATGAGATTCTAATGGAAATATATACTTTAATTTCTAACACTAATAATATCCGCAAAATTTTAAGTTTAAACAGATGAGTACCTTCAACATGACGAATTAGTCTTTCCGTCGTCGCACGATGAATATTTAAGTAAACACTTAGGTAAAGCGTTTTTCAGGTACACTATTTCCAATGCACAGTTCAGAATTGTTGTGCTCATAAATTTAAACAAATTTCGGACTATAAACGAAATAATTTAATTTACACAAAGACAACATATTAAAATAAACAAAAACAATATATTCTAAACGAGTCATACGATACCTACAACTTATCACTGCCTCGCTGTTTGTGTATCTGTCTTGAATTAATTGCTATTAACAATTCACTATTGTTCCTCCTTAAAAGTGCTTTATTATGCGCAATATAAACGTTATACCAAACTTTGCGTCTTGAAGAGACTTTTTATTTGAGCTCTCGCTCGTTACTGTAGTTCCATTTTTTTAGACTCTGGATTCTTCAAAGTGAATAAATATTAGTTTTCTGAATAATTTTTGATATAAAATTAATATAAATAATGTCAACCCGTCATCTGAATCGTGTTGTTCTCCTCTTTCATTTGCTACTACGTGCTAGTCTGTGACTCTAATAGTGTCAGCGTAGTATCTAATATATGAAGCAGTGTGTCCATATATTTGTACGTGTTGCATACAAATCTACAGTTTTGTTCCAATCTTTATAAAATTTTGTACACGTTAGATTCAATTCATGAGGACGGTCGCCGTAGTGTAAGAGTCACATACGATATATAGTTCACAAGATATGACGTCATAAACAATGATATGCGCGGAAAACTGCTGCCATAAGCGACAATGGTGCTCATTTTCTCCTAAACCACTGGACCGATTTCAACCAAATTTGGTACACATATTCCTTACGTGAGATAATATCTTCTGTAGGAGTACGAACCACACACGACGTATGGTTCAAGAGATATAACTCCATAAATAATAGGAGTTGCAAGAAACTGCCATACTGCGACGAGACTTTACAAATACACTATATGAGAATGAGAGAACTTAGCGACTTGCAATAAACTTTAAACATAATTTCAAACCTTTATTAATCTTTTTCTCGCTGGCAACCATAGTAAAATGATGAAAGGAAAAAAGTTTCTCGCTTACTACTTTTCCGCTGTTTATAGAGTAAAACTACGGCATTCAGTATGACGTTACAGTTTATAATTTCTACACTACAAATTGTAGCCGCAGGAAATTTTATAGGCAACGTACACACCTATCGTTGAATGTGCCTCCGAAATTGTAGCACAGTGCCACTTGTAGTTCATGAGGTATGAGCACATAAAACAGCACCAAGTAGTAATCTATTACTTCTTTAACAGCAATTGTATTCCCAAGAAATTTTACAGACATGCAGCACTTATACAAATGAATACATACCTGAAAAGTTATACAATTGTTCCACAAATAACTGAATAAATATGGAGATCGTGCGAATTTTATATGTTATTTGTGTTTTGACTTCTATCTTTCTTTGCTTGAATAATGCGCTTATAATTTTGTACATTATCCAAGACAGTGTTATTTATTATAAGTTCTCCGATAAAGATAATATAGAGAAGGGTAGGAGAAGTACTAACTCCAGGCAGGAATAAATAAATAAATACCCGGGCAACACCGGGTTTTCAGCTAGTCTAAAAATAAAGACAATGCCGTTTTTCGGTGGAAAAAATGGCAGTTAGACCTACGTCACATCTGCCAAGGGGCTTTTCATTTGCACGCGGCGCGCCAAAGCGAAGCTGGGCATGTTCTCTTGGCCTGCCGAAGGGAAACTGGGCGAGGCTTACCTTCCCCCGCGGGCGACCGCCCGCTCACTCGTCGCAACTTTCGATGCTCTCCGCTGTCAAACTAGCGAGATTGGCGCTCCAGATGGGTGTTGCATGTTGTTGTGACGTCACAGTGTCCAGGATCATAAGAAGGTGCAAGCAGTTAAATGTTCACACCAAGAGTTCTTTCAGTTGGATGTTACTGCTACGCAGCTGTCTGCTCATAGGGAGGGATAGTGACTGATCGCCACTTTATTAATCGCTGATAGAGAAAGTCACCCTAAGCATTATCACTACGGTGTTGACAGTTATTGACCGCTACGAAAAATTTGAAGTAAATATAATGTGTCACAGTTATAATTTTTAGCGATAATTGTCGTGGCTTTGGCATCTGCAGCATACAGGAATGGTCTTCGGTTTTGTTGATGTCTGCAGTAACTTGGTTATCTCCAGTACAGGGCGAAAGAACAGGTGGAAGTGGTTGTTAGATGCATCTGCATTCATACTGGCGAGGTCTCTGTCTGCAGTAACTTTCTTATGTATAGTGTAAACAGAGAACGTGGAAGTACATAAAAACTTTTGAAGTCAGTTAAATGCTTCGACATCAACTGCTTTCTCTGGGACTGTAATTATTGCTGTGTAAGTCTGTCTGTTTAATACTTTGGGTGCAAAAATTGAATTGCACCCAATGTGCCGCGGTGGAGTAGCCGAACGGTCTAAAGCGCCTCGCTGCGGAGCGCGCGATTGCTCGCCGTGGAGGTTCGAGTCCTCCCTGGGGCATGTGTATGTGTGTTGTCCTTAGGTTAGTTTATCTTAGTTTAAGTAGTTTGTAAGTTACGGACTGATGACCACGCAGTTTGGTCCGATATATTTACAAACATTAAGCACCCTATGCTTTTACTCTTGTAACAATGTTGTTGAGAAGAGTACGAACACGTCGACTGAAATGTGCAGGAGCTCCATCGTGCATGAACCACATGTTGTGTCGTATTGTAAAGGCACATGTTCTAGCAGCACAGGTAGAGTATCCCGTATGAAATCATGATAACGTGCTCCAGTGAGCGTAGGTGGAAGAACAAGAGGCCCAATCAAGACATCACCAACAATTCCTGCCCAAACGTTCACAGAAAATCTGTGTTGATGACGTGATTGTACAATTGCGTGCGGATTCTAGTCAGCCCACACACGTTGATTGTGAAAATTTCCAATTTGATCACGTTGGTATGAAGCCTCATCCGTACTAAAATGAGCCCTAACATGAAAAGTAAGCGTTTCCGGACACATGTCCAAATAACATATTTTCTTTCTTTGTGTCTGAGGAATGTTTCCTGAAAGTTTGGGCGTACCTTTTTGTAACACTCTGTTTAGAGCCAAGGTGTCTTCGGCTTCGTCATTCTCGTCGAAGGTCAAGTTTTTGACTGTTCTGTGTCAGCTACAAGAATCCAGGCTGAAAATCAATAGGCAAATCATAAGAAAAATTTCCTACGCGCTACTCCTCATATTATCTGAAATACTCTGGCAGTGCTCAGGTGATTTACCGAGCCATGCCTGTAGAAACCAACTAATTTCGTGTTAAAACCGTCGTCAAAACGTGTTTAAGTGAATTTTAGTCCAGAAATAAAATTTCCTTTCTGCTAAAAAACTTGTTAAAAAAAAAATGCTCTGCAACCACAAGTGCAGCAGCAGCGGTATGATGACGATAATAGCAATACTGACGGTAATAATCGAATAATGCCGTGGTGGAGTAGCCGAGCGGTCTATAGCATCCCGCTGCAGAGCGCGCGGTTGCTCACCGTGGAGGTTCGAGTCCTCCCTGGGGCATGGGTGTGTGTGTTTGTCCTTAGGTTAGTTTACTTAGGTTTACGTAGTTTGTAAGCTAAGGTCTGATGACCACACAGTTTGGTCCGATAGATTTACAAACATTAAGCACCCTATGTTTTTACTCTTGTAACAATGCACTTAGGTTAGACTGATAACATGTGTCTTTTATGAGGACGCGGATTGCAGGAATTTAACAACCGTTTCGCAGATAGTTGTGCGGCATGAGGGGAGTGATAAACGGCTATGTACCTAGAAAAATTATTCTGTCAACATATAGAATACAATCATGTTGGCGTCTCACGCGCATGGCGAGTGTTGTTGAAGATCAGTAATGCAGGCATAATTGCTATTAGATCTTAGACTCCACGAAACCCGAAACTGATGGATGCGTAGTGGGTATGGTTTCACAATTCATGCACGTTTTCAGTTGCGTCATAATCAGTTATTATGTATTTTGATGCGAAATTTCTGCCATGGCTGTATGTGTGTGTGCCGGTGGCAATTGTTATATCAGCTTTCAATTTTCCTTAAGCGGGGTCTGGGGAATTAAGTGCAACGTATTGCATCTGAGATTGGATGGTGAAATTAATTGCGACATCTTTTTAGTTGTCAATCATCCAAGGGGGAATCCTTTGTTGTGGGGTTAGGGGGGGGAGTAGCGCCATTGTCTGGAGGGAGGGAAGGGATGGGGGAGTCTTAGTGAAGTCGAAAGGTGGGAGGGGGGGGGGGAAGTGGCTGGGTAATGACCGAGGAAATGGCTCCGGACTGGCTATGTCTCAATACTCACCTACATTTAAGTTGCAAAAGGATTACGTTAGCGATGCAGTCTGTCACCACCATTTTATAAAATATATACACAAAAAGCATTGGAATGTTGGAAAAGAAAATGTAAAACATGTTGATCCCAGAAAATATTACTATATATTCAATTCAATGTGTTGATGGCCAAGCTAATTGATGTACGAGATAAAAAATATGCATAGGAATAAAAGAATGTATTTGGCAATAGAAGACACAAATCAGGAATTGACACTGAATGAAAGAATGGGAACTATTAGACCCATTGAGTAGTATAAATATCGACGTGTTCACATCATATGATAGGAAAACAAGGCAAGGAAATTTATTAAAGAATCAGTGTTGCGAAATATATTTGTGGAATGCTAAATGGTATTTTATGGGTCCGACGGATTACAGTGGCAACAAATAGAAAAATGTTCAAAACAATTATTAGATACATTAAGACATTTGGATGAGAAGTATGGACAGTTAAGCAACAAGTAATGGAATGATTCATGGCAACTGAGATGGAGTTTGGAGGCCATAAGCAGGAGTATCTAGGCAAGAAAGAATCAGAAAGGAAGACATACAGAAGAAAATGGTCGTTACAAATTAAATTATAGATTTTTTTTAGAAGAAACACAACTTTATGGAGTTACAAAAAGAATGTCAAGGAAAGATTACGACAGTGAATTACGGAAGAAAGGAAAGAGGGGCACTGCCGACAAAATGAATTCAAGGAATTCATGCATCTGTCAGAGGAAGAAATTCTGAAGATTATCTGTGGACAGAGAGACAAAAAGGTGAATGAAAATGAAATTTGATGAATAATCTTGGGGTACCGGCAAATGTAAATTGACTTATGTTGTGAAACTGAATAATAATAATAAAAGCTGTATGACCAACAAGGAAAACTAGTACCAACAAATTAGGGAACGATTACAGTTGGTACAGGTGAATAGAGGGCCTGTACAAGGAAAATGAACTTGTAGGCGGAATTGTATAAAGAGAAGAGGAACTTCATGAAGTTGAGATAGGAGGTACAATACTGCGCGAAGAATTTGACAAGAGCACTGGAAGACCAAAGTCGGCACATGGCCACGAGATAGTATACCCTCTGAAGTATAAATCTCTTTGTGAGAGACATTCGTGACGAAACTATTCCATCGGACATGCGAAACACCTTCGGTCTTCAAGGAGGATATGCAGCTTCCAGTTCCAATTCCACACGAAGGTGCAGACATAGAACTAAGTCATGAAAGAAAAATTCCAACACAGATTATTTTTAGAAGAATGGAAAAATTGGTATTAAACATTTTCAGGGAAGGTCACTTTGTATTTTGTATTGTAGGAACACGTGAAGAAATACATTACTCATTATGATAGGTTACGGAAAGGCAAACATACATTTATTGCTTTTGTTGTGTAGATTTGGAGAAAATATTGAACTACGTTGACAGGATAACACTCATCAAAATTTTGAAAGTAGCAGAGGTAGAGTCGAAAGGCATGAAATGGGTGCCACGGTTGAGAAGAACTCTAGCCTTTTCTTGATGTTACTCAGTCTGTACACTGAGGAATTGACGAGAAATGTGTAAACGGAATTAAAGGTCACAAAGAAGAAATTAAAACCTTGCCGTCTGCCGATGACATTTTAAATTCTATCGGAAACAGCAAAGGACGTGCAATCCATCGAACGAACGGAGTCGTGACAGCAGTGTGCAAGATAAAAATGTAAAAGAGCAAAACAAAGGTATGGAATGTATTCGAATTGGGCGATAGTGTGAGAATTAGATGAGAAAACGAGACAATGAAGATAGTAGATGAATTTTGTTATTTAGCAATAAATAAATTCTTTTTTGTGGAGTAGTGGAGGTAGTAAAGCGCTGAATGGCAATGGGAAGAAAATGTTTCTAAAGTGAAATTTGTTGTCACCGAATATTAGTGTAGCTGTTAGAAAGTCTTTTGCGAAGGCATTTTCCCGGAGAGTAACGTGGGTGATAAACAGTGGTGCTATAGAACAATGCTGAAGATTAGAGGCATAGATTAACTAATGAGGAGGTCCTCAAGAGAATTGGGGAGAAAAGAAATTGCTGACACATCTTGGCTAAAAGAAGGAATCGATTGGTGGGACTCATTTTGAGTGATCAAAAATCGCCAATTTGGTGTTGAAGTTAAGAGTGTGTGTGTGTGTGTGTGTGTGTGTGTGTGTGTGTGCACTCGTGCGAGTTTGCGTGTGTGAGAGGGGACGGGAATTTCAGAGACAGACCAAGAGGCGAATACAATGTTGCCGTTGTTATCCAGAGATGAAGAAGCTTGCAAAGGATAGGGTAGTGTGGGAAGCGCCAAAAACCAGTCCTTGGACGGTTGGCCAAAAAACTGAGACATTTGGTTACTTGTAAATGTTTCAAATGTTTTAATTTCTTCTCTTTTACCTACCGTTCTACATGTACGATCTAAAGAATCGGGAAGCGGTTCACAATGCCCACCAGCCTTAGGTAGCGTCTGGTTATGCTAAAACAGGAAATCGCTTCGGATGAAGGGGAATTTGAATCTACAGTTCTCATAAGCTACTCAGGACAGCTCCTAAAGAGGAGTGTCGTTAAAATAATTTACTCTGAAAATTATTTTCAAAGTTTGGGTTGCAGTCTGGATAGTATTCGTAACTACGATTTGGATACAGCTCATATCTCCTGGTTGCCACAGAATTAAGATGATAAATTAACTTGATTTTTCATATGATTTCCATCAATTAGTGTGCGTGACTATTACTTAAGATGATATAAAGTTATGAATCCATATTTTTGAGTCCAAGAAAGTTGCTACACGCGAAAATTACAACTAATCTCTTCGTTGATCTTGCCTTTATCTGCTCTAGCAACTATTGGGTCAGTAAGGAAGAAACAAACACCGCAATTCTTCGGCACCTTTGGAGTAGCGTATCCGTATACAGGGTGTTACAAAGAGGTACGACCAAACTTTCAGGAAACATTCCTCACACACAAAGAAAGAAAATATGTTATGTGGACATGTGTCCGGAAACGCTTAATTTCCATGTTAGAACTCATTTTATTACTTCTCTTCAAATCACATTAATCATGGAATGGAAAGACACAGCAACAGAACGTACCAGCGTGACTACAAACACTTTGTTACCGGAAATGTTCAAAATGTCCTCCGTTAGCGAGGATACATGCATCCACACTCCGTCGCATGGAATCCCTGATGCGCTGATGCAGCCCTGGAGAATGGCGTATTGTATCACAGCCGTCCACAATACGCGCACGAAGAGTCTCTACATTTGGTACCGGGGTTGCGTAGACAAGAGCTTTCAAATGCACCCATAAATGAAAGTCAAGAGGGTTGAGGTCAGGAGAGCGTGGAAGCCATGGAATTGGTCCGCCTCTACCAATCCATCGGTCACCGAATCTGTTGTTCAGAAGCGTACGAACACGTCGACTGAAATGTGCAGGAGCTCCATCGTGCATGAACCACATGTTGTGTCGTATTGTAAAGGCACATGTTCTAGCAGCACAGGTAGAGTATCCCGTATGAAATCACGATAACGTGCTCCAGTGAGCGTAGGTGAAGGAACATGAGGACCAGTCAAGACATCACCAACAATTCCTGCCCAAACGTTCCCAGAAAATCTGTGTTGATGACGTGATTTCACAATTGCGTGCGGATTCTCGTCAGCCCACACACGTTGATTGTGAAAATTTACAATTTGATCACGTTGGAATGAAGCCTCATCCGTACTAAAATGAGCTCTAACATGAAAATTAAGCGTTTCCGGACACATGTCCACATATTTTCTTTCTTTGTGTGTGAGGAATGTTTCCTGAAAGTTTGGGCGTACCTTTTTATAATACTCTGTATAGAGCCAAGGTGTCTTCGGCTTCGTCATTCTCGTCGAAGGTCAAGTTTTTGACTGTTCTGTGTCAGCTAGAAGTATCCAGACTGAACATCAATAGGCAAATCTTAAGAAAAATTTCCGATGCGCTACTCCTCATATTATCTGAAATAGCCTGACAGTCCTCAGGTGGTTTACCGAGCCATTCCTGTAGAAGCCAACTAATTTCGTGT
This sequence comes from Locusta migratoria, assembly GCA_026315105.1. NCBI lineage: Eukaryota > Metazoa > Arthropoda > Insecta > Orthoptera > Acrididae > Locusta > Locusta migratoria. The sequence goes on along the minus strand of CM048748.1, from coordinate 228,056,331 downwards.
TAAAACTGTAGCCAAACCGTGTTTAAGTGAATTTTAGTCCAGAAATAAATTTTCCTTTCTGCTGAATAACTTGTTAAAAAAAATACGTAAATGCTCTGTAACCACAAGTGCAGCGGCAGCGGTATGAAGATGATAATAGCAATAGTGACGGTAATCATAGAATAATCTGGTAACTTTACTCTCTGCAGTGGTATTTCTCGAACTAAGAAATGTGTGGAAGAATTTAATTTTGTTTAGTAAACAAATGGACGTGTAAGGTCACATGGATTTTATTGTATGTGAACTAAAGAGTCGAAAATTTTGATGGTGGACAGGGATCCTAATGCGTATTCCTCTTTTTCGGTACACTAAACTCTCTGAACCATATAGTCGGATCAATTCCTTGCTTTATCTGAGACTGCAGATTCGTCTACGTCTTCACAAATTGCACGTATATGAATTAATATAGTCGTCCAGCACAAAAAATTCAGAGTTGCAGAGATGCAGAAATGCAATCAAACGCAAAATTTGCATCCTCATTTCTTTTAACGTTTCAGATTTAATGTCTATTTCTGCATATAAAGGACGTCGATAGGTGCGGGGTTCGATTCCCTCTGACACATATCAAAATTTCTGTAGCTGACATCTGATTTTGCTTAGCAACTGGATTCGTATCTCCGTTAGAGATCTTTACACCATACCATATTGTTACTTTTGTAACTTAACGTTTTTGTGATATGTTAACATGGCCAAAATTAGTTATCTTTTACGGTTTCAAATACGAAAAACATCATTAATGAACAAGCTCAGATTTGCAAACTGATATGGTGGTACTTCGATCTTTATACCTAGTCAGCTATGATGATTTTAGTATTGTTTGACTCTCGATAAGGTAAGAAGCTTTGCTTGGTTAGCATTGACTGGAGGTGCAGGTTTCCATTCCAGAACCAGAACAGGATAGTTCAAACATATGTACATCTTTTAATTCCAATAATTAATTTATTTACCAACAGCCGTAAAGTTTGTTACTTTATTGAACGACCGGTTTCGATATTACAATTATATCATCTTCAGGTTATTTCATAACATGTATCCACGCAAACTGTTGAAATGGCCTTTTATTTAATAATTCACAGATTCTGAATAAACGTTTCTTAATTCATGATCTGTGAATTATTAAAACTTACTTACAATAAGGACAACACAAACACCCATGCCCGAGTGAGGATTCGAACGCCCGACCATAGCGGCCGTGCAGACCGTGACTGGCGCGCCGCAGACGGCTCGCCCACTGCGACCGGCTTACTTGGATATTATGTTGTGAAACAGCATGAAGATGATGACATTGTAATAACGAAACCGGTAGTTCAATAAAACAACAATCTTTACGGCTGTTGGTAAATACATTAATTACTGGAATTAAAACTAGACTAGCCGCAGTCCCAATTCCAAAATAATATGGAAATACATCGATATGTACATCTATTTGTTCAGTCATGTGCAAGGCAAATGCCTACAGATGGGATCTTAATATTGATATTTCCACTGATTGCCGCTATTAATCTAGTTCCTTTTATCTGGTTAATAAACGACCGGTGTATGTAAAACCACTAGCCACATAAACGTTTTGCAGCTCAGATAAAAAGATACAGATACCCAACATACTTTGAAATTGTCGTAACTCATATTCAAAGCATTTTTGTAAGGATTGCAGATTTATTTACCTAACAAAGTTTATTATCTCAGACTCTAATAAGTGTGGTACTACTTTTGAAATGTTACTTGTAATGGGAGAGAGAGTTTTGGTCCAATGGCCTTCAATGACACTGCGTCCCCTTCCTCCAAGATGTCGTCTTGGAGAAAATCCACTCCCATCCCTCCTTCCCCAGACATGGCACTCTCCCCCCCCCCCCCCGTTCCCCCCTCCCCCTCCCAAACAAAAGATACTCCATCGATGATTGACAGCTAAAATGGATGATTGACATCTAATATGACATTGAAATTATCAGCCAAACTCGGATACAGTACATTTCACACGGCCACTACCACCACCGCCCGTGACACCTCTCAGTTGGGAAACCACGGCTACCACCAGCCCCAGACAGCATACCAATTCGACCATCCAGGCACACATTTTCGTTTCTAACGATTTGCATAATACAGCTCTTAACTCCAACACACCTCCCTCAGACAGCCACCCTCGACATCCCTGACTTGAGAGATAACCACGTCCACCGCAGTCCCCCACCCGTCCGCTCCCGCTTTGATGGAAGATTCAGAAATATAATCCGAAATTTAGAATTTTACTCGCTTCCTATTGCCCATCACCAAAGCAATTTGGCGGGAAGAACTTATAATTTTCTCCTTGTCTCCCCCTTGATATGCAAATGAGGGGTTCTATAAATAATCCCCCTGCATACATTCGGAGTTCATTGTTTAAAAAATTATCACTGATGTCACATTTCAGGGGAACTATGTGTGTATTAGCTGTGTCCCGAAATGTTCTATTTTTGGAATTCGTTTGTAACTCACTCTCCGGTCAAGACTATATACTACGATTCGGTAAATAAAGTTAGGTAACATTATACATTATTGCATATTGTGTACAAAATTGCATGCGCAGATGGATGGGACGTAAAGAAAGTTAGTTTGTAAAGCCGTAGGTACGAACCCTAATTGGGCTAATACTCATGTTAGTTACAAATTCACAAACAAACACTCGACCTGTAAGCCCTCAGGTGAGAATCCCACGACGTTGAAGTTCGAAACCTGAGCCACGTTCTGAAGAAGGTTAGCCCCGCAAACATACACCCTGACGGCAATTGATCACAGACATGGCTTAGCAGTTCGGAACTGCACAAGTGTGCGAAATTAATTCCATCACATTTCGATGTCCTATTGTGCAAGCTACATCATTAGCAGACGTCTTGTTTTTTTTTTTTTTTTTTTTTTTTTTTTTTTTTTTTTTTTTTTTTTTTTTTAAACAAAAAGGCAAATTTACCGTTGATCGGCGGGGAAATCTGTGTCTTATGCGTCGATCACAATGTCTGCAGAGACACGGTGGATTTTGAACACTGTCAATATCTTACGAATAAATGCTACCACTAATAATTGCACACTGGGAGAAAACACACGTGTACAAGTCTCCAGAGAGTTGAGTGTAATTTACAAATTACAAATATTAAAAAGAAAGTGCACCAACCACTCAAACATCAATATATAAAGTAAACGCACTAAGCATTTTAAGAAAAAACGCTCACAAGCTCAGTCAGACGAACGACGGACCCATACAAGTCAGTAAATCTTGTGCCTTTATTCCTTCTGCTTGGACCACAATGTCTGAAACTGCTGGTTACTCCCATTACCTTACCGATATAAAGTATCATTAATAATTGCACAGTGCGAACACATAAACATGCACAAGTCTCGAGTAAGCTTATTTTCATTTACAAATGTAAAACAAATTGGGCTAAGCACTCAAGACATAATTAAATGATGTGTGTCCACTAAGCGTATAAAGAAAAATAGACACAAACTCACACAGACAAACCATCGACCCATTCAAACTGAACAAAGACTCACTGACTTGGTTGTAACCACCCATCTTCAATGGGCTTGAGGTTCAATAATGGCTCATAGCACATCGTAGGAGAATGGGGTGAGCAATAATAACATGTTAGTGGCAGCCGGTGGATTCCTGCTGCTGGCACAGGAGGCAGGAAGGCAGAGAGGGTCTCATGAGTGACAGATCTGCCGTGCCTACTCATACTCTTTTCATTCTGTGTCTAGCTACAACTTTGACATTAAAGCTACTCAACAAATGGCTGCCTGCCTCCGACGGCCTTAGTCCGCCTCTGATTGTATCTATGTGGGTTTGGAGGCACCACTCCATAATAATCTTAACATTTACATATAAATGTGAATGTCTGTTCGATCTACGCTTATCACGTCCAAAAGACAAGACGCAGAGACTTAAATATTTGTACAGTTACTAATTTATATCTGAGGAAGGTTTCAATTCAAATGTTTGTTAAGCTTATGGGTCTTAACTACGGGGTCATCAGTCCCTAAACTTACAAACTACTTATCAACTACCTTATACTAAGGACGGCACAAATATCCATCCCGAGGGGGGATTCGAACCCCCGACCGTAGAGGCCGTGCAGACCGTGACTGGAGCGCCTCAGTCCCCTCGGCCACCGCGGCCGGCGAGGAAGGTTTTAGGCATGGTTTTATAGCGATCTGGTAGATATTTAGTAATTTGAAGAATATAAAACGAAATGCGAAACAATAATTAATCTTTGAAAATTATATTTACTGTTTGAAAATGATTTTATCGGTTGCATTGTTGTTTCAGGGTGAAGTATATTGGGATGGAAAGTTATCGGTGTATATAAAATTCTACGTGTGTATGTTACTATTTCGCTCTGCAGCGAAAACTACAGAACGCAAACGAATGGTGTGTGTGTAATTGTTGTCCAAAGTCTCCCGTTGTACACCATAGCAGTTCCATGCCGACAGCTATAAGGATGTGGAAGATATGGTGGTTGAAAGGCGTCAAATTATAAAAAAAAATTCGGACTGAAGGCCAGCGATAACGTTTGCGACTCTATAGCATGGAGATTACGTACAGCGAAACGTGATGCCACAGACCATATCTTTGGTCTATGCGTGCTACCATGTCTTCAGCTCTTTCTCTGTAAGGATAGACATACGAATAAGGAAATATGAGAATAAGTAAATAAAGCAGTAAAAAAGAAATTTCTTTTAATACATCTCTCTAAAAAATAGATTTAACGTTTCGCGCATTACATCAAGTGATCCATCTGTGATATTATTACAATCATTATTGTTGAATGTCGTGATTGGATTCTTCGAAACGAGTGCATTTTACCTGTAATTTCTTATATATTCTCTGACAAATGTATCATGTTTTTAGAAAAAGTAGATGGACAGAGAGAGGGAGAGAGTGGATAGGAAAAGTACTAAATCAAGGTTCGAATAAATTAATAAATATCCGTGCAACGCCGGGTTTTCAGCTAGTAGATAATACGAAACGAATTAAGCTGAAGTACATAGTTCTCATTGTTTGGATGTTGACACTTGGATCTATTCTTCTCAACTCATAACCATAGATTAGATGTTAGTCTTGCACAGACATTGTCAATTTGTTGGGTACTAAATAGTTTATAGTCAAGGCATATACCTAAAAAATTACAAATAACTGCAGACTTTCGCCGGCCGCGGTGGCCGAGGGGACAGAGGCGCTTCAGTCACGGTCTGCACGGATACTACGGTCGGGGGTTCGAATCCCCCCTCGGGCATGGATATTTGTGCCGTCCTTAGTTGTAGCTAGTTCATAAGTAGTTTGTAAGTTTAGGGACTGATGACCCCGTATTTAAGTCCCATAGACTCTACAAACATTTGAACTTTTGAACTGCAGACTTTCCGCATTGTGTTACAACATTGAGTAGCAATAGAATATTGCGAATCAGCTTATGGAACAATTGAATACCAGCGCACTGCCGGGTTTTCGTTAATGAAGACTTCCTAAGTAATAGAACGCAGTACGTTGTTCTCGACGGCGAGTGTTCATCAGAGACGACTGTATCGTCAGGCGTGCCCCAGGGGAGTGTGATAGGACCGCTTCATTTTCTATCTATATAAATGATACGATGGACAGAGTAACTTGTAACTTGCGGCTGTTTGCTGATGATGCTGTCGTGTATGGGAGGGTGTCGTCCTTAACTGACTGTAATAGCATACAGGATGACTTAGACAAAATTTCTAGTTGGTGCGAAGAATGGCGACTTAGACAAATTTCTAGTTGGTGCGAAGAATGGCAGCTAGCTCTCAAAGTAGAAAAATGTAAGGTGATGCGCATGAGTAGGAAAAACAATGTTCGAATACAGCATTAGTAGCGAGCTTCTTGTTACAGTAGCGTCGTTCAAATATCTAGGCGTAACATTACAGAGCGATATGAAATGGAACGAACGTGTAAGGACAGTTGTGAGTAAGGCGGACAGACGACTTCGGTTTATTGGGAGAATTTTGGGAAGATGTACTTCACCTGTAAAGGAGACCGCGTTTTAAACGCTTGTGCGACCACGTCTTGAGTATTGCTCAAGTGTTTGGGACCCGCATCAGATCAGTTAAAGGAAGACATAGAGGCGGTTCATATGCGAGCAGCTAGATTTGTTACCGGTAGGTTCGACCAATGCGCGAGTGTCACGGAAATGCTCCGGCAACTCAATTGGGGATCGCTGGAAGAAAGACGACGTTCTTTTCGTGAATTTTTGTTGAGTAAATTTAGAGGGACAGAATTTGAAGCTGAGTGTAGTACGATATTGCTGCCGCCTACTTACATTTCGCGTAAAGATCAGAAAGACAAGATAAGAGAAATTAGGGCTCGTACAAGATCAGTTTGGATTCAGGAGGAACATAGGAACCCGGGAGGCAATACTCACTTTACGTCTTATCTTAGAAGACAGATTAAGGAAAGGCAAACCTACATTTTTAGCTTTTGTAGATTCGGAGAAAGCATTTGATAATGTTGACTGGAATACACTCTTTCAAATTCTTAAGTCAGCAGGGGTAAAATATAGGGAAAGGAGAGTTATTTATAACTTGTACAAAAGTGAGACCGCAGTTATTAGACTCGAAGGGCATGAATGGGAAGCATCTGTTGGGAAGGGAGTAAGACAGGGTTGTAGCCCTTCTCCGATGTTATTCAATTTGTACATCGAGCAGGCGGTGAAGGAAAGCAAGGAAATATTTGGAATTGGGATTAAAGTTCAGGGGGAAGAAATAAAAACATTGCATTTTGCTGATGCCATTGTAATTCTGTCAGAGACAGCAAAGGACCTGGAAGAGCAGTTGAATGGAATGGACAGTGTGTTGAAGAGAGCATATAAAATGAACATTAACAAGAGCAAAACAAAAATAATGGAATGCGGTCTTAGAAAATCGGGCGATGCTGAAGGAATTAGATTAGGTAACGAAACAATGAAGGTGGTAGATGAGTTTTGTTACTTGGGTAATAAAATAACATGTGATGGTCGCAGTACAGAAGATATAATCTGCAGAATAGCAATGGGAAGAAAAGCATTTTTGAAAAAGAGAAATTTGCTAACATCGAATATTAATTTAAGTTTAAGGAAGTCTTTTCTGAAGGCATTTGTGTGGAGTGTTGCCTTGTACGGGAGTGAAACATGGACGATAAGCAGTGCGGACAGGAAGAGAATAGAGGCTTTTGAAATATGGTGCTACAGAAGAATGCTGAAGATTAGGTGGGTGGATCGCGTAACTAATGAGGAGGTACTGAACAGAATTGGGGAGAAAAGAAATTTTTGGCATACCCTGGCTAAAAGAAGGGATCGCTTGGTAGGACACATGATTAGACATCGGGGAATCGCAAATTTAGCATTGGAGGGAAGTGTGTGGGGGAAAAATCGCAGAGGGAGACCAAGAGACGCGTATAGTAAGCAGATTCAAGTGGATGTTGGTTGCCATTCTTATGAGGAGATGAAAAAGCTTGCTCAGGATAGAGTAGGGTGGAGAGCTGCATCAAACCAGTCTCCGGACTGAAGACCACAACAACAACAACGGAGGCATATAGGCATTCTTTTTTTCCTCGTTCCAGTTGGGAGTGTAATAGGAAAGGAAATGCCTAGTAGTGGAACAGTGTACCCTCCGCCACGCACCTTACGGTGAATTGCGGAGTATGTATGTAGATCTAGATGTTATTTAAGTTCTTAGTTTCACGTACCATAAGTATAAAAAAATTACACTCACTGCAGACTTTCCCCACTGTATTACAACAGTGAGTAGCAATACAATTTTGCGAATCAGCCTATGGAACAAGTGAATACCCGGGTAATGCCGGATTTTCGTTAATGAAGATCGGTATGTTCTGGGCTCAAAGTGCCGTCACACAGGTCCTATTTGGTTGTTGAGGAAAAAGGCAGGACGACCATTGTCACTGAAGAGTGCAGCGAGGTCGGAAACTTACCATTAGCCGCGTGCAGACGGAACTGGCGACCCGCTTTGTGAGACCGAACTGGGTGGAGAGGGGGGCTGCAGTCGGAGTGGAGTGGAGAGGTAGCGGTAGAGGTAGAGGTAGAGAGGTAGAGGCGGGATGCAGTGACCGGATTAGGGCCGGCGACTAGATCAAAGCTAGGCGCGAGGCCGCCGCCGCTATCTGGCGAGCGGCGCGGAATAAAGGGCCAAAGGAACTGCCGGCCGCGCTCATTTTTCTCTTGTCTGCCGCGGCCGCGGCGCGCGCTCTCAAGCGAGAGCCGGCCAGGGCGAGCAGAGCCGAGCACAGCCGCGCGCCACCGTGGCGGCGCGGCGGGCTGCCCGCGCTTCCCAGAAGGCTATCTGTGCGGGGCTGCGGCCGCGCCGCTTCCGTCGCCACACCAACCCTGCTTCGCGGAAGCGTCACTGTCCGCCCACGGTGGCGCCAGCGGCGGCCGCGCCGCGCACCTCCGACAATATTGGCAGGTTGTCGATATATGAGTACTGTCCAGGAACTGGAAATCCTTCATTTTCCAGTAAGGCATCACCGGATGTAAAGAGGAAGGGGGAGGGAAACTGGAGCGTCTGGAAGCACGCCGAGAGTGCGAGGGTGGTGCCTAAAATCAAAGACGTTGAACGGGGGTGGGAGCACCAGAAAGAGGGATGTGAGAACACGACAAATTACTATCTGAATTTGAATCTTTCTGTTCAATTGCGATATTATCTATTATTAACGTTGAGAGTTAACAAGATGATGGATATGCCTTTGTCTATGGTGACCACATCGAACAGCGGTCATTGCCTTGTGGAAGCAGCATCTTCACCGCGGAACTGGTCGGTATTTTGAGAGCTTTTGACCATCTCAGAGCTCGCCCCAGGGGGTCGTTCGTCATCTGCAGCGACTCCCTGAGTGGTTTACATGCCCTCGACCAGTTTCTACCCAAAAACACTGTGGGTCGAGCAATTCAACATGCTTTCTTCGCCCTTGGCGAGTCAGGCCGTTCTGTCGCCTTTGTCTGGACGCCGGGCCACATAGGTATACCGAGCAATGAACGCGTCGATCAGCTGGCCAAACAGGCCACTACTTCACGGTCCCTGGATATTGGCCTCCCAGATTCAGACCTCCAAACCCAGTTGACCCGCAAGGTCCTTTGGGTTTGGAATTCTGAAAGGGCAGATTGGACTGAACCGAATAAGCTCCGTGTTGTCAAGCCGTCTACCGCTGTATGGAAGATCTCCCAGAGGGCTTCTCGCAGGGAGTCGGTTGATCTTTGCCGGCTCCGTATAGGCCATACTTGGCTCACACATGGTCATCTCCTGCGTCGCCAGGACCCTCATCAGTCTCGATGTGGTGCGCCTTTGAAAGTCGCCCACATCTTACTTGAATGCCACAATTTAGCCACAGCGCGAAGAAATTTTAATATCCCTGACGCTTTGCAGCTTGCTTCAACCGACAATTCCTCCATGGTTGCTTCTGTTCTAAATTTTATACGTGAGTGTGGATTTTACAAGTCCATTTAAAGTTTGTGTGTGATGGATGTGGGAACCCGACAAATTACTATTTGAATTTGAATCTTTCTGTTCAATTGCGATGTTATCTATTACTAGCTTAAACCCGTGGCTCCGCCCGCGTGTGGTTGATTATGATAGATAAGCTATCTTTCAGTGGTGTGCTATAAGACTGGTTTCGAAGGAACTGAAAAATATTCCTATCAGATTGCAGAAGTCTATGCACTTACCGTTTATCAGGAAAGTAAGTAGCGTAGATCAAATCACACGTAAAAATGCACTCGTTTCGAAGAATCCAATCCCGAAATTCAACAATAATGATTGCAGTAATATCACAGATCCATCACCCCTTCTTCGCGGAAGCGTCACTATCCGCCCACGGTGGCGCCAGCGGCGACCGCGCCGCGCACCTCCGACAATATTGGCAGGTTGTCGATATATTGACAGTATGAATACTGTGCGGGAACTGGAAATCCTTCATTTTCCAGTAAGGCATCGACGGATGTAAGGAGGAAGGGGGGAGGGAAACTGGAGCATCTGGAATGACGCCGAGAGTGGAAGGGTGGCGCCCAAAATCAGTGACGTCGAACGGGGGTTCAAAAAATGTTCAAATGTTTGTATAGTCTATGGGACTTAACTACGGGGTCATCAGTCCCTAAACTTACATACTACTAATGAACTACTTATTTTGTGTCCCAGCCTCGTCGCCACTTTTGTATCCCATCCTCGTCGCCACTTTTGTGTCTCGTTTCCGTGATAGGTGTCGGTGGCCGAGCAGAAAGAGACCGACACAGGAATATAGGTTGCACGCCGGTGCAGGTACGAAGGTGAGCAGCCAGTAGGACAGCAGAAACTAGAAACACTAGAGTAAATTAGAACGACATATATATTGCACAGAATTTATACAATACTTAACTTTAACATAGTTCTGTACTGCAGAATGCTCATACATAGTTGAGCTAGAGGCCTGCCTAGTGCCTATCCGAAAGCCAAGTCTTCACTGGTGCCTATCTGATTCCGAAGGTCTTAACTGATTCCTACCTCAGTCCCAAGTGACCGATGTCGCTCAGTGGTGGCCACGAGCGGAGTTGTAGCAGAGGGTGCTCGTGGCTGACGTCCTAAGAACGCCGCGCCGTGCGTGCATGGCGGCGCGCGGCGAAAGTAGGTGGCGCGCACTTTGGACTTGTGCGACACCACAACTTACGAACTAGGACGACACAAATATCCATGCCCGAGGGGAGATTCGAACCCCCGACCGTAGTGGCCGTGCAGACCGTGACTGGAGCGCCTTAGTCCCCTCGGCCACCGCGGCCGGCAAACGGGGGTGGGAGCACCAAAAGCACGGATATGGGAACACGACAAATTACTATTTGAATTTGAATCTTTCTGTTCAATTGCGATGTTATCTATTATTAGCTTAAACCCGCGGCTCCGCCCGCGTGTTGGTTGATTATGATAGATAAGCTATCTTTCAGTAGTGTGCTATGAGACTGGTTTTGAAGGAATTGAAAAATATTCCTATCAGATTGCAGAAGTCTATGCACTTACCGTTTATCAGGAAAGTGAGTAGTGTAGATCAAATCACACGTAAAAATGCACTCGTTTCGAAGAATCCAATCACGAAATTCAACAATAATGATTGCAGTAATATCGCAGAGCGATCACCCCTTCTTCGCGGAAGCGTCACTATCCGCCCACGGTGGCGCCAGCGGCGGCCGCGCCGCGCACCTCTGATAATATTGGCAGGTTGTCGATATATTGACAGTATGAATACTGTGCGGGAACTGGAAATCCTTCATTTTCCAGTAAGGCATCGCCGGATGTAGGGAAGAGGGGGTGGAGGGAGGGAAACTGGAGCGTCTGGAAGGACGCCGGGAGTGGTAGGGTGGCGCCCAAAATCATTGACGTCGAACGGGGGTGGGAGCACCAAAAAGAGGGATGTGGGAACTCGACAAATTACTATTTGAATTTGAATGTTTCTTATCAATTGTGATGTTATCTATCATTATCGTTGAGCGTTAACAAGATGCTGGATATGCCTTTGTCTATGGTGACCACATCGAACAGCGGTCATTGCCTTGTGGAAGCAGCATCTTCACCGCGGAACTGGTCGGTACTTTGAGAGCTTTTGAACACCTCAGAGCTCGCCCCAGGGGGTAGTTCGTCGTCTGCAGTGACTCCCTGAGTGGCTTACAGGCCCTCGACCTCTTTCTACCCAAACACACTGTGGTGCGAGCAATTCAAGATGCTTTCTTCGCCCTTGGCGAGTCAGGCCGTTCTGTCGCCTTTGTCTGGACGCCGGGCCACATAGGTATACCGAGCAATGAACGCGCCGATCAGTTGGCCAAGCAGGCAACTACTTTATGGTCCCTGGATATTGGCCTCCCAGACTCAGACCTCCAAACCCAGTTGACCCGATAGGTCCTTTGGGTTTGGAATTCTGAATGGGCAGATTCGACTGAACCGAATAAGCTCCGTGTTGTCAAGCCGTCTACCGCTGTATGGAAGACCTCCCTGAGGGCTTCTCGCAGGGAGTCGGTTGTTCTTTGCCGGCTCCGTATAGGCCATACTTGGCTCACACATGGTCATCTCCTTCGTCTCGAGGACCCTCATCTGTGTCGATGTGGTGCGCCTTTGAAAGTCGCCCACATCTTACTTGAATGCCACAATTTAGCCGTAGCGCGACGAAATTTTAATATCCCTGACGCTTTGCAGCTGCTTTAGCCGACAATGCCTCCATGGTTGCCTCTGTTCTAAATTTTATACGCGTGGATTTTACAGTCCACTTAAAGTTTGTGTGTATCTGTCATTGCTCTGTCCTCCACCTGCCTAAGTCTTTTTTGTAGGCGGTTTTAACGTGTCCCAGAGTGGCTGAATGTGTTCCTTATATTTCTGTGATCACCTAGCAAAACCACTCTTGTACTGTCTCAGCTGTTTTTATCCCTTCTTAGTTTTTACTTGTATCCTTTTTTTATATTTGCCTGTGAGTTTTAAAATTTGACTTGTTAACACATTTACTTAGGAACGCTTAACAAAATGTTTTATCCCTCTGACTGGAACAAGGGACTGATAACCGTCGCTGTTTAGTCCCTTCCAAAAACCAACAAGAACAATGGCAAATCTGTTATTCTCTTGGCATTGTAATTATGTTTACATGGTGTCTCTGTGTAAGATAAAAATAATAAGAACATATGGAATGATATACACTAAGAGATCAAAAGTATCTGGACATTTCCAAAAATATTCCCTTTTCATACTAGGTGCATTGTGCTGCCACTTACTACGAGGTATTCCATATCATCGACCTCATTAGTCATTACACATCATGAGAGAGCAGAACGGGGCGCTCCGCGGAACTCACGGTCTTCGAACGTGGTCAGGTGATGTGTCACTGGTGACAGAAAAAAATGTTCAAATGTTTGTAGAGTCTATGGGACTTAACTACGGGGTCATCAGTCCCTAAACTTACAAACTACTTAGGAACTACTTACGAACTAGGACGGCACAAATATCCATGCCCGAGGGGGGATTCGAATCCCCGACCGTAGTGGCCGTGCGGACTGGTGACAGAAATTCGTATATGCGTGATTTCCACACTTCTATACATCCCTAGGGCCATTGTTCCTGATGTGATAGTCAAAGAGAACAGGCCGACCTCGTCTGTTCGCTGAAAAAGACCACAAAGGTTGCAGACGGTCGTACAGTGTAATACGCAGGCATCTATCCAGACCATCACACAGGAATTTCAAAATGCATTAGCATCCACACCAACTACCATGACGGGTAGGTGGAGCGTAAAACTTGTATTTCATGATCGTGCGCCTACACATGATCCACAGATCACGCAGGTCAATGCCAGACGACGCCTCACATGGTGTGAGGCAGAATAGCCGTGCGCACTAACGCGCCCTGCTGCGGTGCACGCGGCCGTTCGCCGTCGGGGGTACGAGTACTCTTTCGGGCATGGCTGTTTGTGTAGTCCGTAGCATAAGTTACTTTAAGTTAGTAAGCCTAGGAACTCATGACCCGACGTAGTAAAGTGCCTTAGATTTACAAAAATTTGATTTGGCTACACAACAATAACATCCCTGTAATGGACTGGCCTGTTCAGGGTCCTAACTTGAATCCTACAGAACACCTTTTGAAAGTTTTGGAACGCCAACTTCGTACTAGGCCTCACCAACCTACATCGATACCTCTCCTCACTGCAGCACTCCGTGAAGAATGTGCACTCATTTCCCAACAAACCTTCTAGCATCTGATTAAACGGAATCTGTCACGGAGGCTAAGGGTGTACCAACATCATATTGAATTCCAAAATTGTCGATGGAGTGCGCCACGAACTCATACGTCATTTTCATCCAGGAGTCCGAATACTTTCGATGACATAGTTTATCTTAAATGTAGTATTTAATGGACACTGTCCGACAGGGACATCGAAAGGGGACGGTACAACTGTGTAGCTTGAGCCATGGTTGCGAAATGTATGTTCGGCACTGCAGTAAGGTCTGGTTGAGGTGACCTAACTTATACGGTATGTACTCAACATCTGCGTCATCTTCAAATCGTCCATCTTGAATCTACGTCAGTTTATTTAAATGGGAGGATGGCCGGGCATTGTATGAAATAAATTTACTGACAAGTTTATTGCTGTAAACAGATTCGACGTATGAGTTAAAATGTTTATAAAGCCAAGGCACCAAATTCCTGACGTCATCAATCCCTACAGTTACAACCTACTTAAACTAATTCATGTGAAGGCAAGAATCACTCACCCATACCCTTGCGAGGACTCGAACCTCCCATGGGTTACGGCCGAGCAATCTAGCAAATGCGGCTGAAAAATTGTAACACATTTAGTTTGGAGGTACAGTTTGGACGGTTCTCCATGAAGAACAACCATTTAATGCGTCAATGTACTGTCTCTTTTGGTCCTCGCACATTTGAAAACGCTGCACTCACACAAAGATTGTCCCACAATTACTGGCTGACGCTCAATTGCGTTCCTCGAGATGGTATCTGCTTCTTATTTTGGATACAAGATGCCGCATTTCAAGATGGCGCCCATTTTCAGTACATACAGTACATACGCCACCCCCATGAACCACAGACATTGCCAAGGTGGGGTGGCTTGCGTGCCTCAACGATGCAGATAGCCGTACCGTAGGTGCAACCACAGCGAAGGGGTATCTGTGGAGAGGCCAGACAAACGTGTGGTTCCTGAAGAGGGGCAGCAGCCTTTTCAGTAGTTACAGGGGCAACAGTCTGGATGATTGACTGAGCTGGCCTTGTAACATCAGCTAATGTGGCTTTGTCACACAGCTACTGCGAACGGCTGAAAGCAAGGGGAAACTACAGCCGTTACTTTTCCCGAGGACATGCAGCTCTACTGTATGAACATATGATGATGGCATCCTCTCGGGTAAAATATTCCGGAGGTAAAATAGTCCTCCATTCGGATCTCCGGCGGGGATTACTCAGGAGGATGTTGTCATCAGGAAAGACAATACTGGCATTCTACGGATCGGAGCGTGGAATGTTAGATCCCTTAATCGGGTAGGAAAATTAGAAAATTTAAAAAGGGAAATGGATAGGTTGAAGTTAGATATAGTGGGGATTAGTGAGGTTCGGTGGCAG
Organism: Locusta migratoria; assembly: GCA_026315105.1. NCBI lineage: Eukaryota > Metazoa > Arthropoda > Insecta > Orthoptera > Acrididae > Locusta > Locusta migratoria. The sequence continues at coordinate 228,041,190 of CM048748.1, read as the reverse complement.
GATGAACAGGATTTCTGGTCAGGTGAGTACAGGATTATAAATACAAAATCAGTTGGGGGTATCACAGGAGTAGGGCTGATAATGAATAAGAAAATAGGAATGCGGGTAAACTACTATGAGCAGCACAGTGATCGCGTTACCATTGTCAAGATAGATACGAAGCCAACACCGACAACAGTAGTACAGGTTTATATGCCAACTAGCTCTGCCGATGATGAGGAGATCGAAGAAATATATGAGGAGCTAGAGGAAATTATTCAAACAGTTAAGGGAGAGGAAAACTTAATTGTCATGGGAGACTGGAATTCGGTAGTAGGAAAAGGAAGAGAAGGAAAAACAGTAGGTGAATATGGACTAGGCAGGAGGAATGAAAGAGGAAGTCGCCTGGTAGAATTTTGCACGGAACATGATTTAATCGTAACAAACACGTGGTTTAAGAATCACAAAAGAAGGTTGTATACGTGGAAGAGACCAGGAGACACCGGAAGGTATCAGATAGATTTTATAATGGTAAGACATAGATTCCTGAACCAGGTTCTAAACTGCAAGACATACCCAGGGGCAGATATAGACTCTGACCATAACTTGTTAGTCATGAACTGTAGGCTGAAACTGAAAAAACTGCAGAAAGGTAGGAAAATAAGGAGATGGGTCTTAGATATTTTGAAGGAAAGTGAAGTTATGGAGAATTTCAGAGGCAGATTTAATCAACAATTGACAGAAACAGGGGAAAATAAAACAGTAGAAGAGGAATGGGTAGCATTGAGAGATGAAATAGTGAAGGCAGCAAAGGGACAAAATAGGTAGGAAGGCAAGACCAACAAAAATCCTTGGATATCACAGGAAATACTAAATTTAATAGATGAAAGGAGAAAATATAAAAATTCAGTAAATGAAACAGGCAAAATGGAGTACAGACGACTAAAAAATGAGATTGACAGGAAGTGCAAAATGGCTAAGCAGGAGTGGCTAGAAGCCAAATGCGGGTCTGTAGAAGAATGTATAAGAAGGGGAAAAGTAGATACCGCCTACAGGAAAATAAAAGAGACATTTGGGGACAAGAAAAGCAACTCTACGAATATAAAGAACTCGGATGGGAAACCAGTTATCAGCAAAGAAGGGAAAGCTGAAAGGTGGAAAGAGTACATAGAGCAGCTCTACAAAGGAAATAAACTTAGAGACGATGTTGTAGGAAGGGAAGAGGAAGTAGATCAAGATGAAATAGGAGATACTATACTGAGAGATGAATTTGACAGAGCCTTGAAAGACCTAGGTCGGAACAAGGCCCCAGGAGTAGATGACATACCCGCAGAGCTATTAAAGTCTCTGGGAGAGACAGCCGTGACAAGACTATTTGAACTGGTGTGTAGGATGTATGAGACAGGCGAAATACCCTCAGACTTTAAGAAAAATGTAATAATCCCCATTCCAAAGAAATCAGGCGCAGACAGGTGTGAAAATTACAGAACCATCAGTTTGATAAGTCATGGTTGCAAACTTTTAACACGAATTATCTACAGGAGAATGGAAAGCTGACCTCGGGGAAGATCAGTTTGGATTCAGGAGGAACGTAGGAACCCGGGAGGCAATACTCACTTTACGTCTTATCTGAGAAGATAGATTAAGGAAAAGCAAACCTACATTTTTAGCTTTTGTAGATTTGGAGAAAGCTTTTGACAATGTTGACTGGAATACACAATTTCAAATTCTTAAGTCAGCAGGGGTAAAATTTAGGGAAAGGAGAGTTATTTACAACTTGTACAAAAGCCAGACTACAGTTATTAGACTCGAAGGGCAGGAAAGGGAAGCATCAGTTGGGAAGGGAGTAAGACAGGGTTGTAGCCTTTCTCCGATGTTATTCAATTTGTACATCGAGCAGGCGGTGAAGGAAAGCAAGGAAATATTTGGAATTGGGATTAAAGTTCAGGGGGAAGAAATAAAAACATTGCGTTTTGCTGATGACATAGTAATTGTATCAGAGACAGCAAAGGACCTGGAAGAGCAGTTGAATGGAATGGATAGTGTGTTGAAGAGAGCGTATAAAATGAACATTAACAAGAGCAAAACAAAAATAATTGAATGCGGTCTTAGAAAATCAGGCGATGCTGAAGGAATTAGATTAGGTAACGAAACAATGAAGGTGGTAGATGAGTTTTGTTACTTGGGTAGTAAAATAACATGCGATGGTCGTAGTGCAGAGGATACAAAATGCAGAATGGCAATGGGAAGAAAAGCATTTTTGAAAAAGAGAAATTTACTAACATCGTATATTAATTTAAGTGTAAGGAAGTCTATTCTGAAGGCATTTGTGTGGAGTGTTGCCTTGTACGGGAGTGAAACATGGACGATAAGCAGGGCGGACAGGAAGAGAATAGAGGCTTTTGAAATGTGGTGCTACAGAAGAATGCTGAAGATTAGGTGGGTAGATCGCATAACTAATGAAGAGGTACTGAACAGAATTGGTGAGAAAAGGAATTTTTGGCATACCCTGACTAAAAGAAGGGATCGCTTGGTAGGGCACATTCTTAGACATCGGGGAATCGTAAATTTAGCATTGGAGGGAAGTGTGTGGGGTAAAAATCGCATAGGGAGACCAAGAGACGCGTATAGTAAGCAGATTCAAAGAGATGTGGGTTGTCGTTCTTATGAGGCTTGCTCAGGATAGAGTAGGGTGGAGAGCTGCATCAAACCAGTCTCAGGACCGAAGACCATAACAACAACAACCGTAAAAGGTAGACTACGCCACCCATACCTTACTGGAATATGCATGTTTCCCATTTCCCTCTGAGTTTTTGAAATAAAAGAAAATACCGCGACTTCATACTCGTCCTATATTGACGATCACAAATGATGGAATTCAACCGTAGTTGAAATTTTGTTACAGGAAGACATGGTCCGTGATTGTGGCTGTTATATGTAAAGTTGAGGATCACCAGCAACCAGCCACAAATTGGTTTCACTTACCTTATATTGCTTTATTCGGAAAGTTAGTAGTGCCAGTGCTAGAACTCACCTCTTGAACCATATATTCCCTCAAACTCTCGCCCTTCCCCACACGTAAGTATAACAAGAGAACCACCTATGAAGTAATCTTTTCCGTTGCTATTTATGTTCAAAAACTCATTGCGTTATTTAATTCTTTTGTGTCTCGTTTCCGCCAGTTGTCCTAGGTGTCAGTGGCCGAGTAGAGAGACCGACACAGGAAAATAGGATGCACGCGTGTGCGGGTACAGAGTCTGAGGTGACCAGCCAGTGGGACAGCAGAAACAAGAAACACTAAGTTAGATTAGAACAAGATATATATTTCGTAGAGCTTGCACAATACTTAACTTTGTTAACTGAAGACTAGTGGAATGCAAATACATGGTTAATCTAGGTAGAGGCCTGCCTACTGATGAGTATATTATCTGCTGCCTTTCCTATTCCCAAGTGACCGATCCAGTTCAGTGGTGGCCACGAGCGGAGTTGCAGCAGAGGGCGCTCGTGGCTGACGTCGTAAGAACGCCGCGCCGTGCTTGCATGACGGTGCGTGGCGAAAGTAGGTGGCGCGCACTTTGGACTTGTGCGACACCACACCCCTTCCCCCAAAACCGTCGCGCCGTCGTGGCGTAGGGCTGAAGGCCACGGCGGCAGCACTGGGAGGAGGGCCTGGGCGAGGGCGTTACTGGTGGGACGGGCGTCGTAGCTGAGGCTGGGATCGAGACGCCGTCCGCGCCCCGGTATCCACCTTGCGATCACCCCGGAAAACCCACCAAAACGAGGGGAAGGGCGCCTCCGCCCAGAAGGAGCAGGTTATCTTCTTCTGAGGTGCGTGGCCCAGGCAGGGGGGGCAAGCACGGTCCCGGAGTTCCTCTCGGTGACGGTGACGCTGTCAGCTGCGGCGGCGACAGCGGGGACAGCTGCAATGGAGGCGCGTCGACCTCCATGGGGACGATCTCGTAGTCCGGGGACGCTGTGCCCGTCGGCGACCAATGTGGAGGTGCTCCCTGGCGGTGAACTGGGTCTGGAATCAAGAAACCAGAGACAGGATCGCGCTGCCTGGCAGGCGCAACTGGTTTTCGTGGCGCCGCAGCTCCGGCCCTGTGGAAGAACGTACAACATACATATTGCGACCGATCACACGCTGAATAGTGCCCGGCATCCGTCTCTTGCATCCAGCAAGAAACCTGAAAACACGAGGCGCCATACGAACCGACTCGGTGCGCGGGAGGCTGCGGCAGGTGAAGGAGAGTGCGGTGACGGCGGCCGTGGAGCATCTCGGCAGGACACGGGCTGTCACGTGGCATGCACCGATACGTAGACAGGAAAATTTGCCGCCTGGAGTGCTGACCTTTCATCTTTTCCATGTGAGACTTTAATGTTCGAACGAAACGTTCTGCTTCACCATTGGACTGAGGGTGAAAAAGTGCGGTGGTGATATACTGAATGCCATTCCCGCAACAAAACTGTTGAAATTCCGCACTAACAAACTGAGGTCCATTGTCACTGACGATAGTTTCAGGCAAACCTTCGATGCAAAACACTGATGTTAGGGCACTGATTGTACTAGACGCTGTCGTTGAGTTCATGGCAATCAGAAAAGGAAAGTTGCTGAAAGCGTCGACGATAAACCTGCGCGTAGAAAGAAAGGTTCGGCAAAATCAATGTGTAAACGTTGCCACGGTCCTTTGGGGCGTGGCCAGGCCGAGAAACTTTGCGGAGGATCTGCCTGATGCTCCGCACAAACCGTACACTGTGACGTCATGCTCTCTCTCTCTGGGCATCCATACCAACCCAGGTACAATGAGGTCTGGCCAGTTACTTCGTCCGAACAATACCCCAATGTCCTTGATGCAGGAGGCGTAACACTCGTTGCAGGGAACGAGGAACAATCACTCTTGTTTGGTCGTTGTCGGTATGTAACAACAGAACACCGTGACTTAAGGACAATGCATGACGTTGTGCAAAATAACGTCGAACCAGAGGCCGATCAATGTCTTTGGCTCTGGCAGGCCACCCAGAGCGAACAAAACGTGCTACCACACTTAGGTCCGCATCAGCAACTGTTTCCTGTGCAATCCGATGAGAGTTCAAAGGGAAGTCTGCGACAGTGGAAGCATGTCTGGAGTCTATCTGGCAACATGCCATTTCTGAAGAATCAAACGACACATCCTGGCCAACCGAAAGTCGGGATAAGGTGTCCGCGTTGGCATGTTGAGTGGTAGGTCGGTACAAAATCTCATACTGATAATTTGACAATATCAAGGACCATCTCTGAAGCTTTTGTGCTGCTCGTGGCGGAATTGGCTTTGTGGGTGAGAACAACGACTTGAGAGGCTTGTGGTCTGTCAACAAGTAGAATTTTCTGCCATAGAGATAATGATGAAACTTTGTGACGCCGTAGATTTGGAGAAGGCTTCTGACAATGTTGATTGGAATAAACTCTTTCAAGTTCTGAAGCAAGCAGGAGTAAAATATAGGGAGCGTAAGGTTATTTACAACATGTACAAAAACCAGAGTTGAAGGACATGAAAGGGGTGCAGTGTTTGGGAAGGGAGTAAGACAAGGTTGTAGTCTTTCTCAAATGTTATTCAATTTGTACATTGAGCAAGCGATAAAGGAAAGCAAGGAGAAATTTGGAGAAGGAAATAAAGTTCAGGGTGAAGGATTAGAAACATTGCATTTTGCCGACGACATAGTAATTGTATCAGAGACAGCAAAAGATCTGGAAGAGCAGCTGAGCGGAATGGACAGTGTGCTGAAAGGTGCATATAAGATGAACATTAACAAGAGTATAACAAGGGTAATGGAGTGCAGTCCAAGAAAATCAGGTGATGCTGAAGGAATGAGATTAGATAACGAAACAATAAAGGAGGTAGATGAGTTTTGTTACTTGGTCAGTAAAATAACAAATGATAGTCGCAGTACAGAGGATATAAAATGCAGAATGGCAATGGGTAGAAAAGCGTTCTTCAAAAAGAGAAATTTGTTAACCTCGAATATTGATTTAAGCCTAAGGAAGTCCTTTCTGAAGGCGTTTGTATGGAGTGTTGCCTTGTATGGGAGTGAAACATGGATGATAAACAATGCGGACAGGAAGAGGATAGAGGCTTTTGAAATGTGGTGCTACAGAAGAATGCTGAAGATCGCGTAACTAATGAGGGGGAATTGAACAGAATTGGGGAGAAAAGGAATTTGTGGCATATCTTGACTAAAAGAAGGGATCGATTGGTAGGACACATCAAGGAATCGTGAATTTAGCATTGTAGGGAAGTGTATGGGGTAAAAACCGCAGAGGAAGACCAAGAGATGGATACAGTAAGCAGATTCAGACAGATGTAGGTTGCCGTTCTTATGTGGAGTTGAAGAGGCTTGCTCAGGATAGGGTATTGTGGAGAGCTGCAGCAAACCAGTCTCCGAACTGAAGACCACAACAACAACAACAAATGATCGCTAAGGCCTCCTTTTCTATCTGGCTGTAATTTTTGTGTGTGTTGGCATCAGTAGCTTGGATGCAAAGGCAATAGGACGCTCGTGAGATCCAATACGGACAATACTGCGCCCGGACCGTAAAACGAGGCATCCACTGCTAGCACTTCAGCGTCCTGTGGGTCAAAGGGAATCAAACGTGCATCACTGAGTAGTGCAGACTTTAATTTGTAAAAGGCAACCTGGCAGTCTTTAGACCTTACAAAAGGAACATGCTTCCTATGTAAGCGATGCAGTGGAGCTGCAATCTGAGAGGCATTCGGAATAAATCTGAAATAATAGTTAAGCTTTCCCATTACTCCTTGCAATTCGTGCACATTCTTAGGAGGAGGCAAGTCTTTGATTTCTCGAAGATGTGACTGTAATGGATGGATTCCTTGGGCATTAATCACATAGCCTAGGTACTCTATTTCAGACTGGAAAAACGAACACTTTGCTTTATTACAACGTAGACCTGCTGCAGTCAATATAGGGAGCGAAGAGTTATACTCAACTTATACGAAAACCAAACAGCGGTTATTAGAGTCGAAGCGCATGAAAGGGACGCAGAGGTTGAATGCAGGAAAAATTCTGAGAGGGAATTAATGTCCAGGGAGAAGAAATAAAAACTATGCGGTTTGCCGATGACATAGTAATCCTGTCAGGGATCGCAAAGAATCTGGAAGAGCAATTGAATTGAATGGACAATGTCTTGAAAATAGGTTATAAGACGAACATCAACAAGAGTAAAACAAAGATAAAGGAATGTAGCGTCAGAAAATCAGGCGATGCTGAAGGAATTAAATTAGGTAATTAGGCAATAAAAGTAGTGAACGAGTTTTGTTACTTGGGTAGCAAGATAACTTCTGATGGCCGAAGTAAAGAAGATATAAAATGCAGAATGGCTATGGGAAGAAAAGCGTTCTTGAAGAAGCGAACCGTGTTGACATCCAATATTAGTTTAAATGTTAGAAAGTCGTTTCTGAAGGCATTTGTCTGTAGTGTAGCATTGTATGGAAGTGAAGCGTGAACTATAAGGAGTTCAGACAAAAAGATGATAGAAGCTTTTGAAATGTGGTGCTACAGACGAATGATGAAAAGCAGATGAGTAGATCACGTAACTAATGAGGAGGTGCTCAACAGAATCGGGGAGAAAAGGAATTTGTGGCGTATTCTAAGAGAAGGTATAGGTTGGTGGGACACATCCTGAGACATCAAGGAATCGTCAACTTAGCATTAGAAGGAAGTGTATGGGGTAAAAATCGTAGAGGGAGGCCGAGGAACGAATACAGTAAGCAGATTCAAAGGGATGTAGATTGCCGAAGTATTCTCAGATGAAGAGACTTGCACAGGACAGGTTTGCGTGGAGAGCTGCATGAAACCAGTCTGCGGACTGAAGACCACAACAACAACAATGTGTGTTTTTACCTATCAATTGTTTCCTGAAAACAGTTTCAGGCTTTTCGCTTATTCATCATTAACTCAATGTATTATATAACACTTTATGATCTATTTAATTCATAAAGAATGTTACACGAGGAACTAAATTTAACTTCGGCATACATTTTTATATTACTGAACTCCTAGTTGTAATATGATAAAAGTACTTCCTCCTGTGACGGCGTACCTCCGAACAACAGTTTGTGACCTTCCTGAGGGTCACGACCCACATGTTGAAATACACTGACTTAGTCTAACTTATTCCAAAGTCAAAACACACACACGCACGCACGCACGCACACACACACACACACACACACACACACACACACTCTCTCTCTCTCTCTCTCTCTCTCTCTCTCTCTCTCACACACACACACACACACACACACACGCACACGCCCGCAGGAGCGACATGTCGCCTCAGGCCGCGCGGCCAAGAAATTTGTCCTACCAAAGCAGACACCCAGGAGCTCTTTGACTTTTCGTGCCGTGCGAAGAGTACTCCATAATGACAAAAACCATTATACTAAAACATCTGAAATTCGGTGGCTGGCCAGTCTGGGGCTAGCTTGTGATGTCTAAGGTATGGGTTCGATTCCAGCTGGGGATAACAGCGTTTAACAGCCAAAAACATACCCTCATCACCCGCATAGAGCCAAGTAAAGAATTCAGGACTGTGCCGTGTTTCAAATCAACTTTACACACGTCTATTCATTACTAACTTGAAAAGAGCTGGGTTAGTTTTCGTTGTTTCCTCAAAATGCTAAACCTCTCCACGTCTCTACTAATGTCGCAGTCCTAACTACCAGTGAACAAGAATGTGATAGTTGAAACCTTGTCGTGGGGGTTCAACAATGATAATACGTGCGGGGTTGAAGTCCCAGTCAGAACAAAATTATTTGTGACTCTACTTCTAGAGGAAAATGTGCACACCCCACTAATGGTAAAGAGGCATTATCTCTATTCAACTCCATGCTGGAGAAAAATCAATTGTATTTCCATTTCAGGTCCCAATATGACGTTATTTGGGAATATATTAAATTTGTGACATATGAGACTGTTTGGTTAAAAATTCATATAGGTACTGCTTTCTATTCCACAACTTCAGGGCGTTAGACACCTGAGAGTTGCACTATATTAATTCCTTTAGTGGTTACCTCTCAGCATCAATATGAGCTTAATGCAATCTCTGGTGCAGTGCTAAATTTTTCATTTATTTCCGTGTTCGGATATTGCTCTTGTAAACTGATTCTAATGAAAACGTTAGTGTTTCACGTCTCTTTATACATAATCGAATTTCGATCGAATAAGGAAGCTTTAGTTGACTAACAGTGCCTTTAAATTCAGATCACGAACAATAACGCATCATATTATTAAATGAGTGTGAGAAGTTATATGACTTGTAACGAAATTTAATTTATGAGTGTTACTGTCTCATCTGTAATAATGTGTATTCTAATATTTTTTGGATGTCGGCATTGGTTGACATCTGATCTGACTGCCATAAGGGGTAATGTTCTCCTAGTGAAGGTACAGGTAACTTTCTGTACGGATTGCTATTGAAGGAATTGAGAACCAAACGGTTTTTCTAGTTGCCGAGTCTATGAGCCTGACCCTATGAGACTGGTAACTGTACCATGAGACTTTCGGAAGAATGTCATCGACACACACCGCACAATACGTTGAACATGTCATATAAATGTTCAAATGTTTGTCGAGCTTAAGTGACTTAAATGCAGGATCATCAGTCCCTAAACTTACAAACTACTTGTGAACTGCCTTATACTAAAGACGACACAAACAGCCACGCCCGAGGGGGGATTCAAACCCCCGACGGGGAACGGCCTCGCTCATCGTAGCATAGCGCCTCAATGCGCTCGGCCGCTCCGCCTTGGTCAGGTCATACATCCAGGGTATAGGCGACAATAATATACAGAAGAACAGGAAAGGTAAATCTCGGTTTTATTATAGGACGACACGTTTGGCTTTATGGTAAAAGTACCAGAGAGATTTTTATGACTTCGACTGATAATTAATGGGATGCACCATAGAGGTGTCACATACTAAACATGGTGGCGCAATTTTCATTAGACCAGGTCTGGCCTTAACATCCTCAGGGTCCTTCATGAACAAAACTTGAAAACAAAGTTACAACCCCGTCAACTGCTTTGTCAGCAGCAATATCCAAGAAAAAATGTGTTAAAATGTATATTAAGCTCTTCGAAGAACTCAACAAAGACCCATTTCTATTCAAGTATTTCGGCTGTCAGGTCTGTTAACATACCCTTTCGAAGAAAATTCAATTAAAAGAATGTTCAAATATTTATAAAACTATGGAACCAAACTGCAATAGCCATAAGTTCCCAGACTTACAAACTATCTTATGTTACGGACAACACACACACACACACACACACACACACACACACACACACACACAGACGCGCGCGCTCGAGGAAAGAATCGAACCTCCGAAGGAAGCAGACGCGCAGTTCGCATCGAGGTGTCTTAGAGCGCACGGCCACTCCCACGCGGCTAGTCGGATTTCTTCAAGGAATTACATGAGGAAATTAACATCAATCCCATATCCGAAATCCACTTTTTGTTAATTCTCTCCTTAAAGTATAATGAATAAATAAACACATTCCAAAAGGCTGCAAACAGACTTTCATACCAATACTTTCTGAGGCTGCTGAAAACATGTTATACACCTACATCTACAAAAATACTTTGAAAATCACATTGACGAGCATGGCAGAGGGGTCAGCGTTCCACTTTTATGATATTTCTCTACATCCATTTCTCTAATAGCTCTCGGAAAAAAGGAACACCGAAGTCTTTCAGTTTTCGGTCGATTTCTCCTATTTTTATTCTGATGATAATGTCACCATATGCAGGTGAATGCTAACAAAATATGTTCGCATTCGGATGTGAAAATTGGTGCAAGAAATTTTGCAAACAGATCTCGTCGCATCGAATAATGCCTTTCTTTTACTTAATTCCATCGTAACTCGTGCATCATTTCCGTGACATCCCCATCCTCCTGTATCGCCATAATACTGAATGAACTGTCCTTCTCTGAACTTTCTCTAAACCTTCTGTCAGTCCCACTTGGTGGGGATCCCACAATGCGCAGCAGTACTCCAAAATTGGACTAACAAGTGTGGTGTAGGCAGTTTGTTGTGTAGAGCTGTTGCATCTTTTAAGTGATCTGCCAATGAAACGCAGTCTTTGGTTCGCTTTTCCTACAGTATTTTCTGTGTGTTCTTTCCAATTTAAGTCGTTCGTAATAGTGACTCCAAGGTGTTTACTTGAATTAACGGCCTGTAGCTTTGACTGATTTACCGTGTAAATGAAATTTATTGGATTTCTTTTAGTGGTCATATGGATGACTTAACACCTATCATTATTGACGGTCAATTGCCATTTTTGCACCTTGCTGAAATCTTATCTAAATCTTATTACACATGAAAAAAGGTAAACGTTTACGTTTACATGCAATAATCACATTACATTATTACGCAATGAAATTTTGAGCTCAGACAAGGATAATGTCAGAAAGATCTTCAACCTGCTAAATGCATTACTGTGTGGTAAGTTTAAAAGTACAGTCCTAAGGCTTTGCGGTAACATCTCGCGTATACGTTTGAGTTTTACAATTCCTAATTTTGCTATGAACACCTCCATATAATACCTTACTGAAAGATCGTGACACACAGTCCAGCGCAGAGAATAATACCTGCATGAAAAAGTATAAATGCTTGTAAATCACTATGGTTATCAGTCCCTAGGCTTTAGAAAATCTACTTAAACTATCCTAAGGACAACACACACACACACACACACACACACACACACACACACACACACACACACATATGCCCGAGGGAGGGCTCGAAAGTCTGACGGAAGCGGCCTCGTAGTGCCTGATGTGGCGCCGAGAAGTCCCACATGACTCAGACTTTTACAAGTCTGAAACTTCAGTATAAGCTATCCAAGACAAACACTTATACTAAGAATGTTTTAAGTCCTCTACTTTACTTCCCAGTATCGTGCCGTTGGGCGCGAGGCAGTCAGTACACAACCGCCGTTCGGGGCGTATCCACATCGACTCTGGTCATCGAGACTGAGCTTAACACTGGCCATTACTGAAAATAATTGTCCTCCAGTCGGTGGGCTACCAGGCGGAATGCTTCGTAACAAGCGCAAATAGGCTTGTTGATTTACACGGATCAATGGCGGTTGGCTTAAGCCGATGCTGTGAGATTACCCCCCTTTTCTGTGAACTGCTATTAATACTCAGTGTGATCCCGAACCACCATTTGTTTGTGGAATAGATGATAATGATGAATTCGAGGCTATGATTGTCTGACGGTAGACTGATAGAGGCATCTGTTTTTCGCAAATCAAGTATTGGCGATTTTTATAACGAAATAATGTGAATTCTGCTGAAAACGCTAAACAACTTAGGTAAACTCACGAAATTATCGACGAGATTTTGTCAAATCTAAGGATGTGTAGTTCGTGAACGATCTAGGTCAGTGGAATTATTGCTTGAAATGAACTATAGTTCATTTTGGTGAACGGCAGTTCTTTTACTCGTTGCTTTCCATCGAAACTCATCCCCAGAACCTAAACGATACATTTCACAAGTCCTTACTTATAACTGCGTCGGATCGGAAGACCGGAATCGGTCACTTAATTCAGTTGATGAACTAGTTCCAGACTGCGTGAACTAACTCGTATCGAAATACCGAAATAGTTCAGTTAGTTCGCTTACTTCAGTTGATGTAAAAAGTTCAGTTAGTACATTTACTAAGAGAGTTTATGTCAGTCGGATATTTTTATTAATCTTCATCTATAAATGGGGAAAAAAGTATTGCTATTAATGCAATTTTGCATCTAGACCTAAGAAATTGTGTGTATAGTTTTAGAATCAGACATTAAAAACACGTATTGCAAAGACTCTGGAATTCAACCTTTAACGCGGTGAAATAATGGATGAAAGTTTTTTTCTGAAATAAATAAGTAAAGAACTCCTGAAACATTTCTAAAGCTACGTCTATTAAATATGGTATTTGACTTCACGAAAAGAAATAAATGTTTTGTTGTTTTTGGGAATTTCAACCCCTAAGGGAGTGAAATAGACGATGAAAAACGCGAGAAAATCTTTCTGAAAATACCTCCCTATTGAGGTAATATTGAAGCTTGTATTGATTCATTAGTTTTGGTAATTTAATTTGTACAGGGGAAAAATAAAGGTTGAAAATTGCCTTTTTTGAACAAGTTTCCTGAGCTACTTAAAGTGAACTGTGTAGTTCACTAACCTAGTTCAGTAATAAGAACTATTCGCAAATGAACAGTTCCGTAAAAGGAACTACTTTTGCCAACTCTGGTCGCATCATATCATTTGAATTTAACTTCGGAAATTTGCTTCGAGTTACGGTAATGAAGTCTGGATATCGATGACAATCGTTTCTATACTATTTTGGTTTCTAAAGGTATTTTGTGTATTGTATCGAATATCCCTAACATTATTTTATATACTTACACACAATAATGTCCCGCGTATTCTTTGACAGGTGGCAATCTACATTTGGAAATTGTTGCTGATTATTTGTTGCTAATGAAGACAGATGTCAAGACACGTTACTCTCACAGACAGAGGCGTCGATTTTAATAATATTTGCTAGGAGGGAGGAGGCAAAAATTATTCTATGAGGTGCTACATCTGACACTTAAGTTTGCGTTTGTGTAATTGCGCCCAATTTTGTTTGTTCTCAACCAACCAGCTACATGTAAACAGAATATCAGCGCCAAGAAATGGTGCGCAAAGTAATAGGGTATTTTCCTGTGTTAAAAATATGGTTGGAATTGTTGTTATTCTGAATGATTACAATATTCAGATAGCATTTTCGCTCATTATTCGTACAAAAAATCTGTTATTTTTACATAATTCAAGCTTAAAAAATTTAAATTTTACGATTAGATCACGTGATCGAAAATGCTCTGTTATTGGCTGAAGCACTGGTGACGTCACAGACCACTAGGACGTGGCAACTAGAGGACAGAGCTGTATCTTTTTAGTTTTCTCGTGATGTAAACGCTTTTACAGCTTTTATGCCACAATGGAAAAGAATTATGTGAAGGCTGACAGCAGAAACGTCGCTAAAGTTGATGCATTTATGGCATCTTAATTTTTCAAAAACAATCTAAATTTTTACGTGCCAGGAATAAGAAACGTGAAAACTGCATTTTAAGAAACGCATACCTACATTTTAAAGTTAATTATTAATAGAGATGTTTTATGCAATTAGAAAAAAGTACCCTACTTGTTGGTGTCAGCAGACTTACTCTGAAGTCACATATAACGCAGTAAACATAAAATGACTCGATTAGTGTTTCGTACATACCATGAAGTAAATAAACAGTGCTGTTCCTGCTCTATGATTGACAGGTTCTTGTATGCACCCTTGTCCGGTCAGTAAAAGTAATTGCCCTCGTAAAGGAAAGGTTTCATGACAAAACGTTTCGTTGTCACGCGATTGGCTAATGGCAACACAAACTCTTAGTTTTCCACGATTATAGCTATTGTAGTACACTGTTATTCAGTTGGACCTTAGACAAGATCGCACGAAGCGTTCAGCAGTTACAGTTTTTGTGACTAACTAACGTATGCAATTTTTGTTCCATTCACAATATTTGTGTCTCAAGCCATGAACGTCCGCGTTGTATGTGCTGATGTATTATGCTACGACGAATACGTGATTTACTACTGAAATTAGAAGTATTGAAAAGTAGCTATTCTCTGCGACGTTGCGAGAGACCTCATCTCGGGATCCTCCCATGTACATATTATGCTTTCAGACGGCTAACCGCTTCCCCCAACTTCTGTGGCCTGGGGAAAACCACTGATTACTTGTCGCTGGGCTGGGCACTCGCCCGGCGGCGGCGGCGGCCGCTTGACCTAGCGTGACGACCCAGAGGCCCTCTCTCGCCTTGGCCATACCGGCGAACCAACAATAATCCTATGACTCCACAACTTTTACTTGGCTAATAGCTTGCCACCATAGGCTGCATGTTACAATACTGTGTGATACTTCGGACATGTAATATCCCCAACAGTCTATGATGGTCTACATGAAATTTAAATTTAGCCACTCGCCATGCACATATACTTGGCAACATGCATGGTAACAACTTGTCATTGAGCTGTATAGTGCTGTATTGTCCCCATTGGTTGCTAGTAATAGAAAAAGAAGGTAATTGCGTCAACGGATAAAGAGCTAGTTACACTGCGTGCACTGATGGCTGAAAGTGATTGAGGGATTCAGAGCACAAGTGGCGTAACTCCACCTTCGATAGTTTTGAGTAAGACAAGAATTCATTAAGAAGTGTATAAGATTATTGATGTTAATGATTTGTCTGTATGATATGCACAAACGGCGCTCTAAATAAATTAAACAAAATAAAATATCACACAGGAAATACTTAGGAATCGACTTGTTAAACAAAAATGAAAGGAGTTACGTAATTTGTGCACTGAACACTTTCAAAAATGTTCAAATGTTTGTATAGTCTATGGGACTTAACTACGGGGTCATCAGTCCCTAAACTTACAAACTACTTATGAACTAACTAAGACTAAGGACGGCACAAATATCCATGCCCGAGGGGGGTTCGAACCCCCGACCATAGTGGCCGTGCAGACCGTGACTGGAGCGCCTCAGTCCCCTCGGCCACCGCGGCCGGCTCTGAACACTTTACCAGTCATCCTCTATACCTTAAAGTACATTGTTTGAATACAGGTTCGTCGTTTTCCTCGTCCGAAATCTGATCTCGGGAATCTGAATGACGAGTAGGTACCTTTTGTAGGCAAGTTATTGAAGAATTCATGATACACATGAGGAGTAGATTTTAGAAGATCGGGCAGTCCTCCTTTTTGTTGGTTGTCACAGTCCGCCTGGTCTTGCGAAGTCTCCCTTGTGTTACTGAAGCATGGCTTTGAAGTGGTCTGCCTAACGTGTGCTTACGAAAATCCACCTCATGAAGTTCTTCACTTTGACGGAAGCGTGATGTAAGCCGCATGCAAAATGGCGAATCCCGTTCAAATTGCATCCATCTGATTGCACCCAGTTTAAGGGATGCCCATCAGCAGCCCTTTTCCTGATCACTGTGCTCTCTAGTTGCTCCTTCGTTGAGACAAAGTCGTCGTTCTCCATTATGCGACCAATGAAAGGCTTTTTACATCCTTGGATAATATCTACCAAATCACTATCTGAGTAAATTTATTGCTTTTTGCGACTGGGTAATTCAGTCAGAAACCTTCAGTTTTGGAAAGGGCGGTGCCTTTTGTAAATCAAACATAAAACAGGTAGTGGTCACTAGATACAGCGTTTCGTCTTGTTTCATAGACTCTCTTGCTTCTTCAGCCTGTGATAGGTGTTCATACTTCTCGTTTTGCACCCTGTATCTTTTTTGTACATCGCTTTCAGTTGCAAAGTGTAGTTCGCCACAAGTTTTACAAGTATCTTTCGATGGAGGCTGGAAGTGTAGATGAAATTTTAAACTGAAAACATAATAGTAATATTTTGCTTTCACCGCTTCTTTGGCAGTATTCCTACACCATTGAATGTAGATTTCATACATTTTTCTCACTGTGAGGTCTTGGCTGAGATATCGTTGACCGGGATTATCCTTTCTCGTATAATGGCTCTGGTAAGATGGAAATAACTAGATATGTTCTTAACCTCTTCAGGGACAAATTCATTTCCTGTAGATTCTATTCAGTCAATCATTTTAATACTATGTTTCAGATATCAGAGAGTTATTACAAATATATATTTTAGTACGAATGCAACAATTTACACTCCAGTAAAGATAATAAGAAATGACCACATTTGTGTGTTGTTGTTATGGTCTTCAGTCCGGAGACTGGTTTGATGCAGCTCTCCACCCTACTCTATCCTGAGCAAGCCTTTTCATCTCCTCATAAGAACGGCAACCCACATCTATTTGAATCTGCTTACTATACGCATCTCTTGGCCTCCATCTGCGATTTTTACCCCACACGCTTCCCTCCAATGCTAAATTTACGATTCCTCGATGTCTAAGAATGTGTCCTACCAAGCGATCCCTTCTTTTAGTCAGGGTATGCCAAAAAATCCTTTTCTCACCAATTCTGTTCAGTACCTCTTCATTAGTTATGTGATCTACCCACCTAATCTTCAGCATTCTTCTGTAGCACCACATTTCAAAAGCCTCTATTCTCTTCCTGTCCGCACTGCTTATCGTCCATGTTTCACTCCCGTACAAGGCAACACTCCACACAAATGCCTTCAGAAAAGACTTCCTTACACTTAAATTAATATTCGATGTTAGCAAATTTCTCTTTTTCAAAAACGCTTTTCTTCCCATTGCCATTCTGCATTTTATATCCTCTGTACTGCGACCATCGCATGTTATTTTACTACCCAAGTAACAAAACTCATCTACCACCTTCATTGTTTCGTTACCTAATCTAATTCCTTCACCATCGCCTGATTTTCTAAGACCGCATTCCATTATTTTTGTTTTGCTCTTGTTAATGTTCATTTTGTACGCTCTCTTCAACACACTGTCCATTCCATTCAACTGCTCTTCCAGGTCGTTCGCTGTCTCTGACAGAATTACAATGTCATCAACAAAACGCAATGTTTTTATTTCTTCCCCCTGAACTTTAATCCCTATTCCAAAATTTTCCTTGCTTTCCTTCATCGCCTGCTCAATGCACAAATTGAATAACATCGGACAAAGGCTACAACCCTGTCTTACTCCCTTCCCAACTGATGTTTCCCTTTCCTGCCCTTCGAGTCTAATAACTGTAGTCTGGCTTTTGTACAAGTTGTAGATAACTCTCCTTTCCCTGTATTTTACCCCTGCTGACTTAAGAATTTGAAAGAGTGTAGTCCAGTCAACATTGTCAAATGCTTTCTCCAAATCTACAAAGGCTAAAAATGTAGAATTGCCTTTCCTTAATCTATCTTCTAAGATAAGCCGTAAAGTGAGTATTGCCTCCCGTGTTCCTACGTTCCTCCTGAATCCAAACTGATCTTCCCCTAGGTCAGCTTCTACCAGCTTTTCCATTCTCCTGTAGATAATTCGTGTTAAAATTTTGCAACCATGACTTATCAAACTGATGGTTCTGTAATTTTCACACCTGTCTGCACCTGATTTCTTTGGTATGGGGATTATTACATTTTTCTTAATGTCTGAGGGTATTTCGCCTGTCTCATACATCCTACACACCAGTTCAAATAGTTTTGTCATGGCTGGCTCTCCCAGAGACTTTAGTAGCTCTGAGGGTATGTCATCTACTCCTGGGGCCTTGTTCCGACCTAGGTCTTTCAGGGCTCTGTCAAATTCATCTCTCAGTATAATATCTCCTATTTCATCTTGATCTACTTCCTCTTCCCTTCCTACAACATCGTCTCTCAGTTCATTTCCTTTGTAGAGCTGCTCTATGTACTCTTTCCACCTTTCAGCTTTCCCTTCTTTGCTGAGAACTGGTTTTCCATCTGAGTTCTTGATATTTGTAGAATTGCTTTTCTTGTCCCCAAATGTCTCTCTGATTTTCCTGTAGGCGGTATCTACTTTTCCCCTTCTTATACATTCTTCTACAGATTTGCATTTGGCTTCTAGCCACTCCTGTTTAGCCATTTTGCACTTCCTGTCGATCTCATTTTTTAGTCGTCTGTACTCCATTTTGCCTGTTTCATTTACTGCATTTTTATATTTTCTCCTTTCATCAATTAAGTTTAGTATTTCCTGTGTTATCCAAGGATTTTTTGTAGGTCTTGCCTTTCTACCAATTTTGTCCTCTGCTGCCTTCACTATTTCATCTCTCAATGCTACCCATTCCTCTTCTACTGTTTTATTTCCCCCTGTTTCTGTCAATTGTTGACTAAATCTCCCACTGAAATTCTCCAGAACCTCACTTTCCTTCAATTTATCCAGGTCCCATCTCCTTATTTTCCTACCTTTCTGCAGTTTTTTCAGTTTCAGCATACAGTTCATTACTAACAAGTTATGGTCAGAGTCTATATCGGCCCCTGGGTATGTCTTGCAGTTAATAACCTGATTCCGGACTCTATGTTTTACCATTATAAAATCTATCTGATACCTTCCAGTGTCTCCTGGTCTCTTCCACGTATACAACCTTCTTTTGTGATTCTTAAACCACGTGTTTGTTATGATTAAATTATGTTCCGTGCAAAATTCTACCAGGCGACTTCCTCTTTCATTCCTTCTGCCCAGTCCATATTCACCTACTATTTTTCCTTCTCTTCCTTTTCCTACTACCGAATTCCAGTCTTCCATCACAATTAAGTTTTCCTCTCCCTTAACTGTCTGAATAATTTCCTTTAGCTCCTCATATATTTCTTCTATATCCTCATCATCGGCAGAGCTAGTTGGCATATAAACCTGTAATACTGTTGTCGGTGTTGGCTTCGTATCTATCTTGACAATGATAATGCGATCACTGTGCTGCACATAGTAGTTTACCCGCATTCCTATTTTCTTATTCATTATCAGTCCTACTCCTGTGATACCCCCAACTGATTTTGTATTTATAATCCTGTACTCACCTGACCAGAAATCCTGTTCATCCTGCCACCGAACTTCACTAATCCCCACTATATCTAACTTCAACCTATCCATTTCCCTTTTTAAATTTTCTAATTTTCCTACCCGATTAAGGGATCTAACATTCCACGCTCCGATCCGTAGAATGCCAGTATTGTCTTTCCTGATGATAACATCCTCCTGAGTAGTCCCCGCCGGAGATCCGAATGGGGGACTATTTTACCTCTGGAATATTTTACCCGAGAGGATGCCATCATCATATTTTCATACAGTAGAGCTGCATGTCCTCGGGAAAAGTAACGGCTGTAGTTTCCCCTTGCTTTCAGCCGTTCGCAGTAACCGTGTGGCAAAGCCACATTAGCTGATGTTACAAGGCCAGCTCAGTCAATCATCCAGACTGTTGCCCCTGTAACTACTGAAAAGGCTGCTGCCCCTCTTCAGGAACCACACGTTTGTCTGGCCTCTCCACAGATACCCCTCCGCTGTGGTTGCACCTACGGTACGGCTATCTGCATCGTTGAGGCACGCAAGCCACCCCACCTCGGCAATGTCTGTGGTTCATGGGGGTGGCACATTTGTGTACAGGATGCAAATTTGTTTACATAAAGTTAATGGCCACATATGTGCCAATATCCCTGTAGAGGTTAAACACTACTTCATTTCCAGGTATTTTTCTTCCTCATGAATAAGACACAGCAAACACCTCCTCCTTTCCTTAACACCTGAATAATCTCCCTTCATTTATTTGCAGTGTCCCTAAGAAGTATCTTTCGCACGCCTGTATGCTATTATTTCATATCCTAAGAAAGTATTTGTATATGACCAGTTTTGGAGAACCGAATCCATCCTTCAAGCATTTTCTCTGTACTGAGTTTGACTGAACAAGTCCCAAAATGTACACATTGTGTCTGGAGTAGACCGCTAATTTCCAAAACTGTTTGAATATTTCTTTCCTATTGCCTCAGTTTGTGCATTACATATCCTCCTGCAGTTACCTCCTAGTCCTCAAATATCTTTTCCGTAACGTTCTTTCCACTGCATTGGGAGATCGCGTCTTTTCCGTCCCCTGTGCACTTTTCCAGAATCTAAAAATATGGCAAATAAAGTTACTTCAAATATTGTAGTAATGTGCTACAATTATATGTTCATAATGGTAAAATGCATAACCATCGATAGGTAAGGTTAGAAACAGTATCGTATTCATTATGGCTACATATAGGATGTTATTAATTATTACTGATATGGCTTATCTGTCATATGTAAATGGCTGCCTATAAACTGAAAATGAAACTGGCTATCATGTGATTACTTTCGAAGAGATTATTGCTGTTCGACGATTGTAATGATAAATTGCTGCCCAGTCTGAAGACATTGTAGGAGTGAAGAGACAACAATTTATAAAGTAATGGTTCATTTGGAATATCAGGAGGAAACGTTTTGGGCCGAACTGATGATAGTGATAAAACTGCATGATTATTCCACACATAACAGGGCTAATACTATGGCTCAAAAGAAACTTACTGATTATTTCATGGTATAAAACTTACTGTAGTTTACATATGCCCGCCTATAAACACACACACACACACACACACACACACACACACACACAAAAAAAAAAAAAAAAAAAAAAAAAAAAAAAAAAAAAAAAAAAAAAAAAAAAAAAAACATAATTTATATACTCATTTCTGAAACGTTGGACCTGCTAGAATGAACACTATTTCTAATTCAGTGATTAACTGAAAGCAAAGCAGATGGGATCAAACATGTGTCAGTTGCTTACATTAGTGTAACTACCACATTCAAGGAAGAAATAAAAATCATAAAATAACAATTGTCAGCAGTTATAGGAGCTACACAGTAGAAATCTTCCACACCATACCATTATCGGTAATGTTTCAAATAAAATTTCTAAATAGTACAACAAATCTTTCTATTACAAGCCCAGAGTTGGCTAGAAATGCCTCATGACTGTAGACCCACGTCACCATAAAGACGAATTCAAAAAGTAGACGATAAAAAAACAGAAGGACGCCACAGAAAAGTTAATTTCTGGACTGTATTTCTACATTCATCAGACAGGTATATTATCTGACATCAGATTCGAGGAACACGTAGCAGCACTAAATAACAAATACCACGTGTCTTCAGCACCTACGCACATGCATAGAAGCAGACATAATGTTGGAAACGAAATATAAACGTTCTACAGCATCTGGACATATTTGAAATATTTCATATATACATACACAAAACAAAACAATTTGAATCCATACTAAATGGCAAAAATTATAACATTTGGCACAACATCTTCACTGTTGACTCAACTGATAAAAATAAGAGTATACATGGAAATATATTAAGCATTTACACACACACACTCACGCAACACACGCACAACACAGAAGCAAACAAACGAAAGTCTTCCGCCTCTCTATCCATATTTACAAAAAATAGTTACCTATCTGATGTTTCGTTGGTAGTTTCTAATGAACAATTGACCGGACTGATTAGTAAAACCATTAATGTCCACCCACAAACTTTTTTCATAATCAAAACCGTCCTCTTCCTTTCGCTCACCTTTTCACCCCAAACACGCAACCCTTCTCGTTCCGAAATACAACATAATAATTCTAATAAAGACTGTCATGCAAATTATTTTACAGGTTTTGTACATCGTATAGACTTAAATGTATGTCAAGGATTGAGTGTACACTACAGGAGAAGAATCCACGAGCACTGGATATATGCATATTTATACACTGTCAGCAAAATGTTAGTAACACGGGAAGACGATGTGGTTCTTGTTCCGAGGACGGAATATGCCACCTATGGAATAGTAAATGTACTTATATACATCTTCGTACCCTGTCTGCAAGCCACCACACGTACCACTGCCAGTCATTTCCCTTTCTGCTTCACTCCGGAAAGGATCGAGGGTAAAAGAATGCTTATATCCCTCTGTAAGACGCTAACTTATCTTTGTGGTCGTTACGCGAAATGTAAGCTGGCGGTAGCAGAACCGTTCTTAGGTCTGCTTAAATTGTTCACCCACCAAATTCCCTCTATATTCCTCGAAAAGAACGTACTTTTTCCCTCCGGTGATTACCAATTGAGTTTTTGAACCATTTCTGTAACACTCTTCCGTTTATCCAATCTGCAGGTAACAAATTTAGTAGCCCGCTTCTAAATTGCTTCTATCTTTCCTTTTTAAACGATCTGTGGTGATCCTGAACACCTAATCAGTACCCGATAATTGAGTCTCATTAGTGTTCTATCGCGATCTCCTTTAAAGATATATTTCGTCTTCCTATAATTCTCCCAATAAACCGAGTTCGACGAACTACCTTCCCCTGAACTGTCCTTCTATGGCCCATATATTAACACTCGCCGTCGAGGGCAAGAAGTCTTAGATCTACTCAAGGATCTGGGAACCCATTCCAATATGCTAATACCCTCGTTAGCAGTCTAGAACGCTTTTAAAAATCAACGAATATATATTCTGGCTGTTAGCCTTCATCTATTGCAGGCAAGGTATCTTGCGAGAAAACAGCAAGCTGAGTTTCATAAGATAGATGCTCTCTAAAGTCGTGCTGAGGTATGGCCAGAAACTTTTATGTCGCAAGGCAATTTATTATATTCAAATTGAGAATATTTTCAAGAAATCTTCAGCTAATTGGCATTGTCTGTATTGGTTTGTAATTTTATGGGGGTTCTCTTACCTATCTTATAAACAGGAGTCATCTTTGTTTTTTTCTTCAGTCGCTGCGGATTTTGCACCGGTTGAAAGATTCGCTATAAATGAATGGAATCAGTGCCGTAGAGCATTGCTTCCCAATCTATTTACATTGGGACCCACAATATTATTGGAAAAATTTTAACAGCTCAGAATATAGACTGGAGAGGCAAAGAAACAAAAGAAACTGGTATAGGCATTCGTAAGCACACACGAGTTGTATGTAAGCACTGAGAGGACTGCGCTGCCCTCGGCAACATCTATATAAGACAACAGGTGTCCTCTTCAGGCGCTATATTGGCTACAGCTTGCTACAATGGTAGGTTATCACGATTTAAGTGAGTTTGAACGTGGTGTTACAGTCAACGCACGAGAGATGGGACACAGTATGTCCGAGGTGGCGATGAGGTGGGGAATTTCCCGTACGACCATAACACGATTGCACTGTGAGACCGGGGTTCCGGTAAAACATCAAATCTCCGACCACTGCGACCGAAAAAAGATCCTACAAGAACGGGAACAACGACCACTGAAGAGAATGGATCAACGTGACAAATCTGCAAACCTTCTGCAGAGTGCTGCAGATTTCAATGCTACGTCAAGTATCAGCGTGCGAAACATCGTCGATTGGGCTTTTGGAGCCGAAAGTCAATTCGTCTAGCGTTGCTGAGTGCACGACACTACACATCTCGTCTGTGTCCGTCTACATAGACAACGGACAGTTGATGCTGGAAACATGTTTCCTGGGCTGACGAGTCTCGTTTCCAATGGTAACGAGTAGGTGGAGACCTAATGAATCCATGAATCCCGCATGTCAGCAGGGGATTGTTAAAGCTGGGACTGTTCAACTGCACAGGCCCCACAGGCAGTAATATGAGACCCCTGATGATGTCTAGATACGACTCTGACATGTGGCACGTATGTACGCATCCTCGCTGGTCACCTGCATCCATTCATGTCCATTGTGGATTCCGACGGACTTCGACAATTCCAGAAGGACAATGAGAGAACCATACGTCCAGAACTGCTACAGAACGGCTCCAGGAACACTCTTCTGAGTGCAAACACCTCCGTTAAGAAGAGTCCTTCACACCCTCTTACGAATCTTTGGGCAGTCCTGCATGGTGTCATTTCGCTGCACTACTTCAGACATGAGTCGAGTCGATGCCACTTCATGTTGTGGCGTGGTCGCGGAAGCCCTACACGATGTTAGGGAGGTGTATTAGTTTCTTCGGCTCTACATAGTGTATGTACGGGGCGGAGTAAAACTGTGTAGTTGATGCCAGTAGGAACCAGAATCTCTAATGACGTGTAGGTCGAAAACACACCGTTTCTAAACTATGCCGCGGTGGAGTGGCCGAGCGTTCCAAGGCGCCTAGCAGGTTCGCGTCCTTCCTTGGGCATGGGTGTATTTGCTGTCCTTAGCATAAGATAGTTTAAGTAGTTTGTAAGACTAGGAACTGATGACCAGCGAAGTTAAGTTCTATATATTTAACCATGTCAGTGGAAAGGCATAACATTTATTGTAACTGTGGACATAACTTTACGAATTAATCAAATTATTTACATGAACATATCCTCATATCCTGGAGGAGGCAAGTGATAATGATCTGGTGCACCAAATCCGCCTCTGCTCGGACCTCCACGACCACCTCGACAGCCCAGCACAGGAGGTACAAAAGATATCAAATCTTGCTTCTAGAGGCACTGCACATCTGGGAAGTGAACCAGACAATCCTGGTGGACCTTCGGGGTCAATGCCTCGTGAAACTAAGCCAAAATGATTGAATATCATTCCTCCACCACGCACAAAGGGCTCTAAATCAGAATTACCAACTTGTAATGGGTCCCGAAGTGAATCTCTTAATGCCAGGGGTTCACAAAGAGTATCAGGATCCTGAATAGCTCTTTCAGGACGAGGAAGATCTATTCGTAAGTTATCATATTCCGGTGCCTAGTTGTGGCTGTGCTGGAGTCTGAGTAGTTGCTTCTTTATTAACACCAGAAAATACTGGATCCAACATATCTATATAAATCTTAGCTATTGATGCCTTGTACTTGGTATCAATGTCTCAGTACGACCTTTCAGACTTTTCGCAGTTTTATCAATATGAAACAGTGCTTTGCAACATTTAAATCTGGCATCAATAGCAAATGGTCTGGGGCAAGGAGAAGGAGGAAATCCAAGAGCAGCTACATACTCGGGAAGAAAAAGTGAAGTTCAACATCTGTAAATGTGAGTTCATGGTAACCAGCAGGAAAAAAGGATAGACCAGTGAGGGGAATAACACTTGGAGGTGTACAGCTGGAGAAGGTAGAAAGCTTCAAGTACCTGGGAAGTGTAACTGAAGAAAATGGGAGAAATGACAAGGAGATTATACAACGTGTCAGACAGGCAGAAGTATTTCTGAGCAGTGAGTTCAGAGTGGAGTAAGAATGTAACACAAAAAATTAAAGGAGTGCTATATCAAAATTATTATGTTCCGAAATTGACATATGCTTCGGAAACTTGGGTGACAAAGAAAAGAGATAGGAGCAAATTACAAGCAGGGGAAATGAAATTTCTACGATGCAGAATAGGGGTAACAAAAAGAGACAGGATGAGGAATGAGAAGATCAGGGAAATAGAGAGGAGCCCTTACAGGATAAGATACAGAGATCAAGACTGCAATGGTATGGCCATTTAAAGAGAATGGAGGAGAAGAGGATCCCCAGGAGAATACACGAAATGCAGATACAGAAGAAACGACCGAGAGGAAGATCAAGGGATAGATGGCTGAAAGGAGTGGAGGATCGTGTCAAGAAGAGAGGAGAGGACTGGGCCAGAGTGAAAACAGAGAGATTATGGGAATACAGGACGAAGTGGCGAGGCTTGTGTTCTAAACAGACCCAGCCTGTGGCTGGAAACTGTGCAAGATGATGATGATCAATTGAACAATACGCCATCCTCTGTTCTAACACCTCTCAGAACATACAGTTTATCTTTATACACATATCTTAGAGCATAGCTGGCCTCTTTGTTACAGTCGTCTGGAAGAGCTTCACTACCAGTCTCTGATTCTTTTATTGTTGTATCATTTCCAAGACATTTGAAGCCACAGTTAATTAGTTTCCAGTGTACCAAAGAAACTAAAACATCATCTTTTCTTGCGATCGAGATCTCTACAAGTCGATATAATAAATCCCACTCAAACATTTCCTTTTCGCCTGGCATGTCATCGGTTAAGTTTATTTTTCCACCTGATGCAATATACTTGTTCTACGAAAGCCATTCGTCGGTTGTCCGGCAGCACTATTATTGTCGGTTCACACAAACGCCCTTCTTTGGCCGCGGCGGATTAGCCGCACGTGCTGGAGCGCCGTGTTCGGTGCGCGTGGTAGTCCGCCGTCGGGGGTTCGAATCCTCCCTCGGGCATGGATGTTTGTGTCGTCTTTAGTATAAGGTAGTTAATAAGTAGTTTGTAAGTTTAGAGACTGATGACCCCGCAGTTGAGCCCCTTAAGCCTTACAAACATATGAACATATAAACGTCCCTCGCCCCGTCACTTCCTCAACGTGATGCACACATGTGTCGCGGTCATCCGTTGTCCACCCTGTCTATGTATGGGGGAAAGTAAATAAAGAAAAAATATTTCGCGTAATAATAATTTTAATACAAATTACATTGTAAACTCTATTTGTGACTTCACTTGGAAGTGTTAATTATACCGTCTGTATTTAGATTGGGATAAATAATCTTTGTTTAATGTTTGTTTCCTACATTTGTTAAAAGAAAACAAGAAAATTTATTCTGGTATAAAAATACAGTTGTTAGTCCCGTTCATTCCCTCTGAAATGTGTTATGACAAAAATGAAATTTGGATTGGGTCTTTAAAGAGAGTAGCAAACAAAAATCGCATTTTAATTCATCAGGGATTCTTGCTCAACGCTGAAAGTTTTAGCAGTTAAAATTCATCTCTACATATGAAGTGTAGTATATGAAGTGAAACGGTAATATTGTATGTGTAAGAACTGGTAGGGTAACCAAAGACAGTCGTTGCTTAACTTCCAAAAATTTATTTCAAATGTTCAAATGTTTGTATAGTTTATGGGACTTAACTACTGGGTCATCAGTCCCTAAACTTACAAACTATTTATGAACTACTTACGAACTAGGACGGCACAAATATCCATGCCCGAGGGGGGATTAGAACCCACGACCGTAGTCGCCGTGCAGACCGTGACTGGAGCGCCTCAGTCTCCTCGGCCACCGCGGCCGGCCAAAATTTATTTAACAAAGTTCTTAAAACAAAGGTTTTTACAGCTCAATGGACAGAAATTTAAAACGCACAAATTAAAATTAGATATACAGCCCCTGATAAGCATATCAGGTTTGTTGTTGTTGTGGTCTTCAGTCCGCGGACTGCATTGTTGCAGCTCTCCACACTACCCAGTCATGTGCAAATCTCTTCATCTGAGAATACATACGGCAATCTACATCCTTTTGAATCTGCTTACTGTATTCGTCCCTCGGTCTCCCTCTACGATTTTTATCCCACACACTTCCTTCTAATGCTAAGTTGACAATTCCTTGATGTCTCAGAAAGTGTCCCACCAATCTATCCCTTCTCTTAGAATATGTCAGGAACTCCTTTTCTCCCTAATTCCTTTAAGCACCTCGTCATTAGTTACATGATCTACTCCTCTAATTTTCATTATTCGTCTGTAGCACCACATTTCAAAAGCTTCTATCATCTTTTTGTCTGAACTCATTATCGTCCACGTTTCACTCCCATACAGTGCTACACTCCAGACAAATGTTTTCAGAAAGGACTTCCTAACATTTAAATAAACATATGATGTTAACAAGTTTCGTTTCTTTAGAAACGCTTTTCTTCCCATAGCCATTCTGCATTTTATATCTTCTCTACTTCGGCCATCAGATATTATGTTGTTACCCAAATAATAAAACGCATCTACTACTTTTTTTGTCTCATAACCTAATCTAATTCCTTCAGCATCGCCTGATTTTCTGACATTACAATCGATTACCATCGTTTTACTCTCGTTGATGTTCATATCTTCCTTTCAAGACACTGTCCATTCCATTAAATTGCTCTTCCAGGTCCTTTGCAGTCTCTGACAAAATTACTTTGTCGTAAGCAAACCGCAAAGGTTTTATTTCTTCTCCCTGAACTTTAAATCCCTCTCCAAATTTCTCCCTGCATGCCTTCACTGCTTGCTCAATGTACAGATTGAACAACATTGGGGAAAGACTAGAACCGTTACTCCTTTACCAACCTCTGCTTCCCTTTCTTGCCCTTCGACTCTAATAAATGCTGTCTGGTTTTTGTATAGGTTGAATATAACGCTTCGCTCCCTATATTTTACCCCTGATACCTTTAGAATTTCAAAGAGTGTATTCCAGTCGACATTGTCAAAAGATTTCTCCAAATCTACAAACGCGAAAACGTAGATTTGCCTTTCCCTACCCTGTCTTCTAAGATAAGTCGGAATGTGAGTATTGCCTCCCGTGTTCCTAAATTTCTCCTAAATCCAAACTGATCTTCTCCAAGCTCGGATTCCACAAGTTTTTCCATTCGTCTGTAAATAATTCGTGTTAGTATTTTGTAACTATGACTTATTAAACTGACAGTTCTGTAATTTTCACATTTGTCTGCTTTTGATTTCTTTGGAATTGGAATTACTAGTTTCTTCTTGAAGTCGGAGGGTATTTCCATTGTTCAAATGTCTGTAAATCTATCGGACCAAACTGCGTGGTCATCAGTCCGTAGCTTACAAACTACTTATGAACTAACTAAGGACGGCACAAATATCCGTGCCCGAGGTGGGATTCGAACCCCCGACCGTAGTGGCCTTGCAGACCGTGACTGAAGCGCCTCAGTCCCCGCGGCCACCGCGGCCGGCACAAATAAAGACCAACAAGTTCTAATAATATAAAATTTAAGCACCGCACAGATGATGTATAAGATAAATTTCTCTTGAATCCTTAGATAACTGTAAAACTGTTTATTTTTTTTATTTTTTTAAGTTTAAGAAATCAGTTAACAATATGAGTGATATGAAAGAAACTTCAGGTACCTGCTCACGTACAAAGTGATTCAACTGGATAGATTTACTACAGTGACTTATTTCACAATCAATTAGAAACAGGCTCAAATTATAGAGGAAAGTTAAGGGCTTCGCCAAATTTCAAAGATGTTCAAATGTTTGTTAAGCTTATGGGACCTAACTGCGGGGTCATCAGTTCCTAAACTTACAAACTGCTTATAATCTAACTTATACTAAGGACAGCACGAACATCTATGCCCGAGGGGGATTCGAACCCCCGACGGGGAAGGGCCTCGCGCATCGTAACATAGCCCCTCAATGCGCTCGGCCACTCCACCGCGGCTCGTCAAATTTAAAATGTCTTTCATACAAGATATCCTTATCAGATAAAAAACAGTTAACAGGATATAATGTTACAACATATGATGAAGTTTACCTAAAAAGCCAATCTAGTAATTTAACTTAAAAGATGGTCAAAAGTTTTGCTTTTAAAGGCCAACTTCAACAGTAACAATCAAGCTTAATAACACAGAATGGCACACAGTTGCATTAAAATCTGCGGGGGGGGGGGGGGGGCGGCCTTTCGTAACTTGAACTCAACGTACAGGGTGGACCAGCCAAGGGTAACGGCACGGCATAACAAACCCGCCTCCTCAGAGGTTAAATAGCAGCTGGCGCATGAACACACTGATCGGGAAGGAAAGGATGTGGAGGAAAGCAAACAACTGCCAAATTACATTCATGAGGTGGGCAAGAACACACACGTGAAAGGAAATGGACACTGCCTGGCACGAACGCCTGAACCCCGGTCAGATAGCAGTGAACAAACGGGAACTAGTTAGATAAATACCGCAGACACACTCACTAATCAAATTTGAAGAAAAAAATTTTCGAAATAGCCTTACGGCATTTTTTAACAAAACGGGCGACGAGCGCTCAAATGGTTCATTTCACCCATTTAGAACATGCGAATCAAAACGGCACCAAGACGAACACTCAAGAAAAGCCGCTGGGGTTCAACTCTCAAGAACTACGTACACCCACGGCAGCATACAGGGGGAACTGTAACAAGTACAATCGTCCAGAAAACTAATATAGGCGCACTTCACTGAAGGGTTTCAGATGTAAACGGAATGTTCTTCCACGAGATATCAAATTAATGCATCTCTTCTGGTAATGAGCTTAACGGTGGAGCGTATAACATCTGCAGAAGTTGGTGAAGCACAAGTGCACCGACAGGCGACGTAAAAGTTGCTCGTCCACTCTCACCAGCACAAACGTGGCCTCGCGCCATTACACGGCTAAAGTCTCCTAGCGGGTCCAGCATCACCGAAGTACCAGCGAGTTGTACAGGGTGTCCAGAAAAGGACTCCCTCATTTCAAAATTAAATATCTCGATAGCAAAGATCGATGGAGGAATGCAGTAAACGGTATGTTTATGTGAAAGCTGTAAGAAGTTTATGCAGCAGTTTGAAATAATAGTTAC
Organism: Locusta migratoria; assembly: GCA_026315105.1. NCBI lineage: Eukaryota > Metazoa > Arthropoda > Insecta > Orthoptera > Acrididae > Locusta > Locusta migratoria. Next base: position 228,010,402 of record CM048748.1, on the reverse strand, counting down.
AAAAGCTGATAACAGATGGCGCTGTAATCGCCGTACGTCATGCTTAGTATAAATAGTGATCCGAAGCCCAGAGCGATCAGTTCCACTATTGAAACGTGAAAGGAGGTTAGCGTACCGAAGAAAGAGATTAAAACTGTGTACTCCATTGAACAACGCGTTTTTCTAGTGCTAGAGTACCAGAGGTTAGAAGAGAGTCCTGCGGCAACAAGGCGAAGTTTTCAAGCACGATTTAATGTTCCAAAATGACCCGATGCGAAAACCATTTTACGCTCTTCGCAAAATTTCAACGAACAGGCAGCGTAACTGATGATCTTGTTGAGCATGATGGCCGCAAGCAAACCGCCGATACGCCTGAAAATATCGCCACAGTTCTACATCTACATCTACATACATACTTCGCAATTCACCGTAAGGTGCGTGGCGGAGGGTACACTGTACCACTACTAGGCATTTCCTTTCCTATTCCACTCCCAAATTGAACGAGGAAAGAAAGAATGCCTATATGCCTCCGTACGAGCCCTAATTTCTCTTATCTTGTCTTTGTGATCTTTACGCGAAATGTAAGTAGGCGGCAGCAAGATCGTACTACACTCAGCTTCAAATTCCGGCCCTCTAAATTTACTTAACAGAAATTCACGAAAAGAACGTCGTCTTTCTTCCAGCGATCCCCAATTGAGTTACCGGAGCATTTCCGTGACACTCGCGCATTGGTCGAACCTAGCGGTAACAAATCTAGCTGCTCGCCTCTGAACCGCCTCTATGTCTTCCTTCAAACCGATCTGCTGCGGGTCCCAAATACTTGAGCAATACTCAAGACGTGGTCGTACAAGCGTTTTATACGCGGTCTCCTTTACAGGTGAAGTACATCTTCCCAAAATTCTCCAAATAAACCGAAGTCGGCTGTCTGCCTTACTCACAACTGTCCTTACATGCTCGTTTCATTTCATATCGCTCTGCAATGTTACGCCTAGATATTTGAACGACGCGACAGCATCAAGAAGCTCACTACTAATGCTGTATTCGAACATTATGGGATTGTTTTTTCTACTCACGCGCATCACCTTACATTTTTCTACATTCTCCATACCAACTAGAAATTTTGTCTTAGTCAACCTGTATGCTATTACAGTCAGTTACAGACGACACCCTCCCATACACCACAGCATCATCAGCAAACAGCCTCAAATTACAACTTACTCTGTCCATCAGATCATTTATATAGATAGAAAATAATAGCGGTCCTATCACACTACCCTGGGGCACGCCTGACGATACACTCGTCTCTGATGAACACTCGCCGTCGAGAACAACTTACTGCGTTCTATTACTTAGGAAGTCTTCCAGCCAGTCACAAATCTGTGAACCTATTCGATAAGCTCGTATCTTCGTTAGCAGTCTGCAGTGTGGCACCGCGTCGAACGCCTTTTTGAAGTCGAGAAAAACACAATCCACCTGTTGCCCTTCGTCCATGGCTCGCAAAATGTCATGTGATAAAAGGGCAAGCTGAGTTTCACATGAACGATGTTTCCTAAACCCGTGCTGATTCACGGAAAGAAGCTTTTCCGTTTCAAGGAAATTTACTATATTCGAACTGAGAATATGCTCCAAAAGTCTACATGAAACCGATGTCAACGGTATTGGCCTGTAATTGTATGGGTCAGTTCTCTTTCCTTTCTTATACACGAGAGTCACCTGCGCTTTTTTCCAATCACTAGGAACTTTGCGCTGAATTAAAGATTCGCTATAAATCCAAGCTAAGTAGGGGGCCAATGCCGCAGAATAGTCTTTGTAAAACCGACCTGGTATTCCATACGGACCAGCAGACTTTTTTGTATTTAGCTCTCTCAGCTGCTTCTCTACACCGGAAATACCTATTGCTATATACCCCATTTCGGAATTAGTACGTTGATCAAATGATGGTATATTTGTGCGGTCCTCCTGCGTGAAAGATTTCTTAAAGGTTAAATTTAAAACTTCAGCTTTCCGTTTGCTTTCTTCTATTACTGCCCCGGAATGATCAACTAGTGACTGGACAGTGGGCTTTGACCCGCTTATCGATTTTACATAGGACCAGAATTTTTTCGGGTTCTCGGAAAGATCTTTTGCTAAGGTATGGCTGTGATAATTATTGTATGCTTCACGCATCGATCTTTTTATAGACGCACGAATCTCTACTAACTTTTGCCTGTCATCATTTGCGTGTTCTTTTTTGAATCGAGAGAGCAACAGCCTTTGCTTTCTCAGCAGCTTTCTAACATTATTATTATACCACGGTGGATTTTTTCCATCCTTAATCGTCTTTACTGGCACATATTTCTCTAACCCTTTATTAATAATGCACTTAAATTTAGTCCACAATTCCTCTACACCCATAGTCCCAGAATTAAAAGATGCCCATTCATTTTCTAAGTGCGATCGTAACATTTGCTTATCGGCTCTTCCCAACAAAAACACGCTCCTAGCCTTCTTGATTGGTTTATGAAATTTGGTCACCATCGTCGCTATGACGATATCATGATCACTAATTCCTGTCTCTACACAGACATCGTTAATAAGGTCAGGCCTGTTTGTAGCTATAAGGTCTAGAATATTTCCATTGCGCGTGGGTTGCCGGTTTAACTGCTCAAGACAGTTTTCGGAGAATGTGTCCAAAAGTAGCTCGCAAGACTGCTTGTCTGTACCGCCTGAAATGTAACTAGCGAGGTCCCAATCTATACTCTTAAGGTTGAAGTCACCTCCGACTAATATTACATGGCCCGGATACCTATGCACTACCTGGTGTAGACTTTCCTTGAATGATTCTAAAACTGCTAAAGCAGCAGCCGGTAAAAACACCCAACTATTAACTTTACTTCTTTTAGACCTGTTATACGTGCCCAGATAATTTCACAGTTACTTTCAACCTCGATCTCAGTAGAAACAATATCTTTGTCCACAGCCATGAACACTCCTCCTCCAGTTGTATCAGATCTATCTTTCCGATATACATTCCACGCTTCGCTAAATATTTCTGAACTTGCCACATCATCATTTAGTCAGCTTTCGGTGCCTAAAACTATCTGAGCGCAATAACTTCCATGCAGCGCTGCAAATTCGGGAACTTTGTTTCTAATACTCTGTAAGTTCGCGGCTAATATTGTTATGTTCGAATTTTTGTTCCGAACGTGGCCTGAATTCGCTGTTTGAATGCTGACAGGCGAGTGTTCATCAGAGTTAGCGCCTAGCCTAAAAAAGCCCCATATGCACTCCACAAGTACTCTGCTACCTGAGTAGCCGCTTCCTTAGTGTAGTGCACCCCTGATCTATCTAGGGACAACCTACAATTACCCACCCGATAAAGCAGATCCAGAAATCTGCAGCCATGACTGTCACAGAGTCGGCAAAGCCTCTGGTTCAGACCCTCCACTCGGCTCCAAACCAAAGGACCCCGATCAACCCTGGGAACAATGCTGCAAATCGACAGCTCTGCTTGCATCCCGCGTGCGAAGGCAGCAGCCTTCACCAATTCCGCCAGCCGCCCGTAGGACCTGAGGATGTCCTCAGAACCCAAGCGACAAGCGTCATTGGTGCCGACGTGAGCCACGACTTGCAGTCGACTGCACCCCGCACCCTCGATAGCCGCCGGCAAGGCCGCCTCCACATCTCGGATGAGGCCCCCCGGCAGACACACCGAGTGCACGTTGGAATTCCTGCCAGATCTGGACGCTATCTGCCTAAGGGGCTTCATCACGCGCCTAACATTGGAGCTCCCAATAACTAATAATCCCCTCCTCCCGTGCACCTGCTCGGACCCTGCTGAAGGAGTGGCCACACCTCCACTCACAGGTCGAACGGGCGCGGACGGACGTCCAGCCTCCACATTGGCCTTCCGCCTCGAGCGACGCGAACGCCGTAGAACCCGCCACTCCCCTTGCGGAGAAGGCGGCTCGACGACGTCCGGTACACCTGAAGGTGCCTCGGTAGCAGGGACAGAGAGCGAAGCGTGAGACACCTGAGGTGTCCCACTCGACACACCGGACTCCCCACCATCGCTGCACCCCGAGATAGCAGCCTGAAGACGGCTGACCGTATCCCACAGCACGCTCAGCTGTTCGCGAACCGCGGCCAACTCCTCCTGCGTCCGCACACAGCAGGCACACATCCTATCCATCCTATCGATACAATTAACTGCAATTAACAACTTTAAAGAAGCCTAGTACTCTAATGAAGGCGGCTGGCTGCTGACTTAACTGTGGTCAGTGGTAACTACACTGTCAAATCAACAAGACTGAGTCCGGCAGTTTGGCGCTGTTAAAGCCGCGGCACTGGTGGCAGCTGGCACTGGACTAACTGATAACGAACTTTAGTAACGGTCTCTGACTTGTTTTGAAATACACCGGTCAAAGACGAAGACTAAACAACGGTATTTATCAAATACGATAGAATAAACTATTAAAACAGTAGTACAAACGAAATCTGCAAGTACGCGGGAATAAACCTCTTAAAACAGAGTACTAACGAAAATGAACTAGACTGGCAAATTAAATTTGACACAAATTCAGATACTTAGCGCTGTTTAGGATGCGGCACTGGTGACAGCTGGCACTGGACTGGAATTATTCAGCGAAATCCAATGTCATCCGTCCGTAGAATTGCATGTCAGACTGATTTGAAGCGTTCCAGCAGGCAGAAAATACTGAGAAAGAGCCTACACATTTCCATTCAAAATTCAAACGCACCAGGCCAGCCGGCCGCGGTGGCCGAGCGTTCTGCGGTGCATGAGTCACAGTCTGCACGGCCACTACGGTTGGGGGTTCGAATCCCCCCTCGGGCATGGATATTTGTGCCGTCCTTAGTCTTAGTTAGTTCGTAAGTAGTTTGTAAGTTTAGGGACTGATGACCCCGTAGTTAAGTCCCATAAGCTCTATAAACATTTGAACATTTTTGAGCACCAGGCCATACCCGTACGAGCTGTGCAACAAAGGGTTGCCTTTGCTAATCAGACGCTCACAATGATTGATAGTGAAGGATTTGATGTTGGCTGCATCTGGTTTACAACTCAAATGTTCAAATGTTTGTATAGTCTATTCTATGGGACTTAACTACGGGGTCATCAGTCCCTAAACTTACAAACTACTTATGAAATACTTACGAACTAGGACGGCACAAATATCCATGCCCGAGGGGGGATTCGAACCCCCGATCGTAGTGGCCTTGAAGACCGTGACTGGAGCGCCTTAGTCCCCTCGGCCACCGCGGCCGGCTCTGGTTTACAGATGAATCACACTTTCACCAGAATGGATACGTGAATAAGCAGAAATGGCGATTATGAGGTTCCGAAAAGCCATATTGGTCTGAAGCGAAACCCCTGTATTCTCCTAAAGTAACTGTGTGGGCTGCAGTATGCAGCAGAGGCATTATTGGCCCTTTTTTCATTCGAGAAACGGTCACTGGTGCACGTTACGTTGCAATTTTGGAACAATTTGTCACCACACAGCAAGCGTTAGAGGATCGACCAGGTACTGAATGGTATATGCAAGATGGAGCCCGACCACATCGGTCCGAACAAGTGTTTCGCTTTCTTGAGGAATACTTCGAGAATCGAGTCATTGCTTTGGAATATCCCAAATTTACTGGTGCAGGCATGGAGTGGCCTCCATATTCGCCGAATTTGACTCCCTGTGACTTTTTTTTTTGTGGGGCACAGTGAAAGACATGGTCTACCCGAAGCATCCCGCCACGCTGGGCGAGCTTGAATCGGCGATCTCTGTGGCATGTGAATCCATTTCGGTTGGGACACTACGGAATGTGATGGCGAATTTCATTCTTCGTTTGCGCCACCTCTGTAGTGCCAATGGTGAACATTTTGAAAACATTGTGATGTGATTGTTGGCAAAGAGTGATTTCATACGATTGCTGATTCATACGTATGCTGATATGAGCTGTACAGCGTACAGCGCCATCTGTTAGCAGCTTTTTTTAAACTATTATTTCAAACTGTTGTATAAACTTCTTACAGCTTTCACAATAAACATACCGTTTACTGCATTCCTCTATCGATCTTTGATTTCGAGATATTTAATTTTGAAATCAGGTAGCCCTTTACTGGACACCCAATATGTATCGTAAACGGTGCTCTGATAGCAAGGCACACCGACACACGCTCCGTTAATGCCTTCCAATCCGCGGTAGTCCCGTCACCCCCCTATATCTCTCTATCAGCCACTTGCTGATGAGTAATGTTTGTTTGTAAATCTATCGGACCAAACTGCGTGGTCATCAGTCCGTAGCTTACAAACTACTTAAACCTAGGTAAACTAACCTAAGGACACACACACCCATGCCCAGGGAGGATTCGAACCTCCACGGCGAGCAACCGCGCGCTCCGCAGCGAGACGCTTTAGCCCGCTCGGCTACTCCACCGCGACGATGAGTAATGACAGTGTAAAACTGGCAGGAGGAAAATAGAGAAGGAGAAAACTCTAAAGGAAAACCAAACGAATTCACACAGCTCAGTAGTATAAAAGAAAGGAAAGCACCATGAAAATACACATACACACATCTAACAACAAGCAAATAATGCACGATCCCACATTAAGAGAAAAACTAAATCAATAATTAAAGATCACTTATAAAAAAAATGTTAAAATGTTTGTAAATTTATCGGACTCATCTGCGTGGTTATTAGTCTTTAGCTTACAAACTACTTAAAGTAAGATAAACTAACCTAATAACAACACAAACACCCATGTCCGACGGGGGAGTCGAACCCTCGACGGCCAAAGGCTGCGCTGCACGGCGCTCTAGTTCGCACGGATAATCCGCCGCGGCCTAATCATTTATCAGACGTTTGTCACAAGCGGAAGGGGATGTAGTATTGCCGTGTCTCAGTTACGAACGATTCCTACCACTGCGCTGTTCTCAAATCGGTCTGAGTACATTATAAGTGTCGTGTTATTTAGTACGGGTTTTGTACTTAATAAAGCTTTCATCTTGACACTCTTTTACAGTTTTTCAGTCGGTAAGTTATTTTACTTGGATATATTAATCTTCTGGCGACCCACCTGAATAGATCCCACGACTCTCTAGTGTGACGGGACCCACTGTTTAATAACTACTGCCTTAGTTATTTGTCAAAACGAAGTGGGCTTGTATTCGGACCTGATGACTTGTTTGTGTTCAACTCTCTCAGTTGCATCGCCGTACCAGGGATGCCTATTGCTTGTCATCTGTTCAGGAACCTGTGAGATGGAGGAAAGACGGAATGTTTGCGCCGACGTGAACGATTTCTTAAACGTAGAATTTAATTACTAATAGTTTGAGCGTCGTTCACCGACAAATGACGTAATGGCATAGATGCTAAGAGGCGCTGTGTTGTGAAGTCGTTCAAAACACCGTGCCACCATCCCAGCACTATCTCTGGACTTGTATCCATTGGAGCAGTTAAGGAAAACGATGGGATGACGTGTAATATGCTACTCATCAATCCGTAATTCTTACAGAAATACATGAACAGATTGCTCAGGTTAGGAATTAAACGCCCAAAACGCCCAACGATAGATAGTATTCGCAATCAGCTGGATGCCAGCCAGAGCCGTGGAAGCTACAACCTGTATAATACGGTTTTTCACCATGGTTCAATAACTGACATCTCAGAACCGCTTAAGCTGTTGTATATCTTACGTAAATTGGAAACTATTAAAGGGTGTACAATTTTTTCCTGAAGCGTCTTTCTGTTAATGGAAATAACTACATGCCTCCACACCACTTTGAGACTTGCACTAAAAGAGTGTTTTGTTTGTGGTTTTTCCGTTGTTTATGACATTGTTTTGCTCGTTTGAGACGATGTAGTTGCTCACGCCACTGTTCAAGTAATGCGTACGATGTATTTTGTCTAACACGACAGAGAAATGAGTCTGACTGCTTATTAATTTTGACAATATTGTCAGAGGAGAAAAATAGCGACCTATTTGATATGATCAATATTACAAAAAACAGTCTTGATCGCAGAAATTAAGTTTCAATTAACCGATTTCGACCTGATGTAGGTCATCTTCGGAATTACAAGTGGCCCATGTGGCCAGTGTACACTCGGCTGGGCTGGGCTGTCCTGGGCTGTTCTGCTGCCAGCTGGTAACTGTAACAGTTAACAGCCCAGGACAGCCTAGCCGAGTGCAGCACTGGCCACATGGACTACTTGTAATTCCGAAGATGACCTACATCAGGTCGAAACCGGTTAATTGAAACTGTTAATTTCTGCGATCAAGACTGTTTTTTTGTAATATTGAGTCTGACTACACTGGAAACAGTCTCAGTTTTACATAAATATTTCGTTTACATCTTTGCAATGAAAAATCTCTCTGGAATTATGACCTATATACTAAAATCATGCTTTCGTTTTGTCTTGTGCTATTAGGCAGGCCACAGTTACCGGTAAAGTCGTAAAAACATCACACAGGTCTCATAAATTTGCGTGAATACGTCTTATAATGTAGGTTTAAACCTCCTAAACGCTTAGTGGAAATAAAATGAACTGCTACTTGTTTCAGTTGAGGTAATCTGTATTTGAGGGATGATAAATATAGAGTAAAGGTTTATAGCATTTAACCATCGCATAATTAATTGTCTCCTAACTCTGCTTTATTCGTGTTTGATACTGACAGATTGGCATATGATCCAATTTAGTTTGTTTAAAGTAGCTTCACTGTATACAATGATTTTCGACCTCCCTTTTAGAAAATCTGTTGCATATTTATTAAGTTCTTTTTAATTTATCGAAAATATTCCAGGCCTTTTTCACTCTTCCGTTAAATTACTTTGCAGCAAACCAGTTTTTATTCATTTACTTTGTCCATCTGCCTCATGATAAAAGTAGCCGACAAAATGTGACTATTTTTTATTTTAACCATCTATTCGATTAATGTATTATGCATTGCTTTAGACATACGGCAATATAATTTATTCAGCAGCACTTTTACCTCTAGAACGCATAGTGAACGTGACGATGTTAGTTCAGCAATTTAAATTGTATCCTAATCAAGTGCCAGAGGTACGATGACTGCTCGAGTGTTTGCTACTCGTCTCAAGATTAGCAGATTCTTAAATCTTAAAGCAGCTTCCCATTATGTGTAAACTTGGAAATTTAAGAAGGCAGAAGGCTAATTCCTTGCTAACGTCTTTTACGTCTCTTAAATGTTTTCAACGAGGGAATGTAGGATCATTAGAGAAGGAGCACTAGCTGAAAGACTACGAAGACCGATAAGTAAACAGGCCGTGACACTTTCAAATAACGACACCTTCATTCAGCTCTGTTGAGATAAACCCCAGGATGCGTCACACAAATACATCTGGCTGAACCGAGATCATCCCCAGAGTGATATCTCCTTAGGTTGAACGGTCTCATATTTTAACGTGATTATGTCTGACGACAGTGGCGAATTCATTACGGTCACCGTGAAGACGTAATGTAGTTGCAGTTGACTGTTTTATGTCTACTACTCCGTGGATAATGTGCCTCCGAGTAGTACAAACTCTTCAATTCTATCAGGTTGTTATTTTCGTTTTGCTCCGCCTTCTTTTCTTCTGTTTCGTTTTAAGGAGTTTGATTTTCAAGTTTCACTGTAGTTGGTTTCTTCTTTACATCCTAAAATTCATAACGTTTCTCATCATAATGATTGGAAATGTGTCTCAGATTTTTTAGGTCTGCAGCGTATTACTACTTGTCATATTTGATTTATATTAATATATGTGCTCACTTAAATTTATGTAAATGTATCGTAAGTCTTATGGAGATTTTTTAGGTGTGCAGGATATTACTATTTGTCATTTTTGAATATTTGATCTATATTACTATACTAGCTTATATGCCCGTGCTTCGCAACGGTTGTTCAAGAGGGATCTGTGTATATCAGGGTTTTTTAGGGTTCGATATCTAGGTCAGCGAAAACAGAAAACTCAGTTCTCCTAGCCAAGATGTCAAATTTAAGTAGAAGTCATTGTCGAAAACGATGAATATTCATAAAGTTTTTAATACAAAAGTGAAATTAATTTAAGTCTGTACTCCGTACTGTGGAGTGTAATTGTCTGTTTGGCGTAAAATTGTGGAAACACTTCTATCGTTAAGGTGAGAAATAGTAATAATAATGAAAGCGCCATGTATTGGTTCTACGGTGTAGTACTAAACTGTTTATTTCTCACACTAATTGTATGATGAAGTATTAGTACGTTGCAGTGCTGTACTGCTCCCTATTATCGAAAACTCGACGAATGCTGAAAATCTGGTAATTCAATCAACAAAACAGTTCATATATGTTTAAATAAAGCGTCATGGTGGTGTCAATGTGCGATAAAGTAAGTCTGGGTAATCGTTGAAGGAGTGGCGTCAGCTGATCGTTTGTATAGAATTTTCCATTAAATATAGTATTTACAGTGAATTTTATTTACAGTGTTAGCAGCATTGGGCAGTCTTTCAGCTAATACATTTCCCCACGTCCTGCAGTGATTACGTCGTAAAGCACGAAGTTGAATTCGACCTTGTGTAGTAGAACTATATATTCCGAAGTAGGATTATAGCTAAGTGCAATTGTCTTCGCAAAAGAAGACGTCTTTCTCTATTTTAATGTAGTCCGCACCAAAAGTAAGTAATTACAAATTTTAATCACAATATTGTACGGAACAATTATGAAAGCAGAGAGGTTTCTGATGAGTCTGTCACTCGCGTGTGTATATTATCTCTAGTGGCAAACACAGATCAGAAAATCTCTGAAGTGAGCATTCAGATGCGCAGAACAGGTTTTGTGTCCTCGATTAAGATGGAAATGTCACGTGATATTTGGGAAAATCTACTAATCACTGACTTCATCTTGGCCCTTTTTTTGTTCGGTTAAGACATGTGAGTATGTGTAAATGGTCCCTTTAGCGCGCTTCCTTAATTTTCTTGTTTTTTCTGTGACATATTTATTTAAATATTATTTCATGTTATGTGGTTGCTTTGCTAAAAGTCGGTCGGGCTTTTTTGCAACCATTGCGGTACAAACCAATCGTAAGAGCAAATAAATGCGTGGAAAGAGCTGACTTGCCTCCATATCACGTCGTAATTCGAGCTTAATGTTGAGAAGATGTGCAGAACGCAGTGCTCACTCCATAGATATTTCTACTCTTTTGTGACAGTGACACTGCCTTCGTGAAATCAAGGCCGTAGCATAGCCATGATGACGTCATGCATTGTGGCGGGAATGAGGCAGGATTGAGGCGCCTGAGTGGTAGGTAGGTATATGAAATGGATTTTGAAATTGTTCCAAACCTCGGCCTACCAATCAGGTGACTCAATCCAGCCTCAATGCATGACGTCATCACGGCTACGATACGGCCTTGATTTCACGAATGCAGTGACAGTGATCTCTATATAACCTGGATGTAACACCTAGATGTGCCTGCACATCCATGTTCTTTGCATTGTCCGCTTTGTTGTAATTAGTCACATCAATTTTCACCAGAAGTATTCACCAATATTCCATGTTATAGGCACATATGGGAACGATTTCCAAACGTATTTCCTATTCGTTTCCTTCAATATTTCGTAGCAGCCATGTTGCAGTTAGTCAATAAACGAAATACGAACATCTATGGCTGGCATGGTCTGACAGCGAAAGTCCAACATCCAGGTTGTACACTGTTCACTGGTGGTAGAGTAGCGGACCCACGATGTAATAATACATTTTCTAAACAGTGACAATACACAGCAAATAATAAGCTGACCAAACTCCCTAATAGTTTATATTACGGATTAAATTTTTTTCTTCCGTGGTCCGATTTTAATGGAATAAAACCTATAGGTTTTCAAGTTGCCTCTGAAACTCCGTCAAAAATGGCCTTGTAGTTGTTGTGTTGATTACTGTATTGAAACAGACACATACAGTGGGTCCACAATATTTTATTACTACAGTTAATTATACATTTTATTGACATGTTCATGTAATTATTCATTATTTCAAAACCAACTTAAATACGATACTTCCAATGTCATTGCACAGATTAAAGTGGAATGAGTCAGTTTATAGTAATTAAACCAGCGTAGCCGGGGTATTATACGCTACACTTTACACGTCTGAAAATTATTTTTGAATCAAAAAGCTTTTTTGTATACAGTATTTGATTTAGTATGTTTGGAATGTGAACAAACAACTTATTTCCTTCACTAACACGGGAGAGAGCCACGGAGAGCTGGCCGTGTGAGAAGCAGCTGACTCCGAGGTCCACGCCACAACACGCACCGTCTGCCCTTGTGCTTTCTTTATTGTCATGTCATAACAGAAGCCCACCGGCAACTGCACACGTTTAAAACGAAATGGAACATTGTTTGGAATAAGTGTGATTCGGGGTATAAAACTCGCTCACCTGCGTCATTTCCCGTCATGATTTCCGCTTCTATGATGTTACCTTGCAGAGAAGTAACCTTAAGCCTTGTTGCATACATCGGTGGGCTTATATTTCGCAACAGAATAACCGGATCGGGATGACATTTTTCAAATGAATTTTGTTTGATGGCAGGTCAGGCGCGATAAAATAAATGTCGTTAATCTGTTAATATACAAAGTGTAAACAGCAACTCACTTTTCAATGTTAGTTTGTATTTGCAGAGATAAGTTTGCGAGTCTTAGTTCAAAACACTTCGCTTACTGAGGGAATATGCACTACAAAACCAACAGGATCTTTAATGGTTCGTTGCTGCTCTATGTCATAACCATCGAAAAGAAATAATAATAAATGAATACTGCAGCACCAACTATTAGTTATTTCGTGCACTACGTAACTAACAGAGCCTATATTTGTTCTGTATTGGACTACACCATTTTCTAGACTTTCCTGAACAGAATAGACTGTAGATGTAACAAGTACGCACCGAAATCAGAAAGGAAACTACATAAATTCGTATTTCCTTGCAAAGAATTCTTACTAAATGAAAACATCGATAGACGCGAAGGGACATCGTTAGGTTTTAAATTAAAATGATAGCTGCGAAAGGAAGCACTTTATTTTTTTTTTCATGGCATTGCAAGGCATCCCTGATACAGCTAATAAAACAATTATTTTTTTGTGTCGTACATGGGTTAAATTTTACTTGCAGTGGCAGTGGATTAGTATGTTAACTTTGGCAACGAAATATTCGCTTCATGGGGATCGTTAATTTACTGATCGGAACAACTTCCTTATTTATTTCATTATTAACACAAAGAATTATTCCCCTCATTGTACGTGACTGATTTTTCAAAAAGGATTCAACGGCTGTTGCCAACATCAATGCACTACACTTACTGCCGTAAGGAAAATCGAAGCCCTTGTTTCAGTGTATTACACCTTAGTTATGAGAACAAAAAAGGGCCGGCCTCGGTGGCCGAGGTGACTGAGGCGCTCCAGTCACAGTCAGCACGGCCACTACGGTCGGGGGTTCGAATCCCCCCTCGGGCATGGATATTTGTGCCGTCCTAGTTCGTAAGTAGTTCATAAGTAGTTTGTAAGTTTAGGGACTGATGACCCCGTAGTTAAGTCCCATAAGCTTAACAAACATTTGAACATTTGAACAAAAAAGGCAGCATCGCCACCTATTAGTTCTTTGGTATACTATGTAAGTAATATCGCCTCTATCGGATCTTTGTTATACTACGCTGAAATTCAAGCATAGCATACACCGGAAACTACAAATTACGATATCTTTTCTTCCCCTGATCCGATTTTGATGAAAAGAAACTTATATATTGCTCCAAGGTACTCTCAGTTAACCAATGAAACCCCATGAAATTTCGTACAGTACTCTTGGATATGTGCTGTTCTACACCATACTTATAAGCATAGTATACACATAAAACTTCAAATAACGATATGCCGGCCGCGGTGGCCGAGGGGACTGAGGCGCTCCAGTCACGGTCTGCACGGCCACCACGGTCGGGGGTTCGAATCCCCCATCGGGCAAGGATATTTGTGCCGTCCTTAGGATTAGCTAGTTCATAAGTAGTTTGTAAGTTTAGGGACTGATGGCCACGTAGTTAAGTACCATAAGCTATACAAACATTTGAAATAACGATATCTTTTATTCCGCTGATCCGATTTTGATGAAATCAAGCCTAGGTCACTCTCCACTCTTCTCAATTTGCCTCTGGAAACCCATGAAAGTTCGTGTAGTACTTTTGGAGATTATCCTCAACGAAGACTTTTGAACAAATGATTAAATTATGACATCTTTATTTTCTCTGATCTGATTTTAATTATTGAAGCCTTCATGTAGCCGTACGATATGCCCAAGTTACGTGTGAAATTCCTATGAAAATTCAAGTAGTTTTGGAGATAAACGTGTTCAAAGAGACAGACAGACAGACATGAGGGTCGTAGATAAAAAATTTCAGATTACGAAATTCTTTTTTTTTTTTAGTTACCCGACTTTGATAAAATTATGCCTATATGTTGACACTTTTTTTCTGTTGTTTTCTGTGAAAACCGCATGATGATTCGTCCAGCAGTTTTGACGATTGAAGTGAACAGCGACCGGCCTACATTTACAGATCTTCTCATATATTAAAAGAAACTCACAAGTGTGAAACGCCACGAAATACAGATGAATGGGGCTATATGAACCAATGGTCTTTGCCAGCAGGGATTCGAATCCGGCGCCCTTCCCTCTCACATTCTTTCTACAAATAGACGTGAAATGTTCAATTTTTCTTCATCAGCCATCCGAAAAGCATATGTTCGTCTTAAAATAACGCAACGAATACTTCTGAGCTGCCTGTGACTAAAAACAAGTGCATATCGTCATTGTTGATCCCACATGATGAGGTTTCAACAATGAGATGACGTGAAAGAAAATAACATTACTAGTCTAAGAAAGCTCATTAGAGACAGTTTATGCAGGCACCGACCTCCGCCTCGGACAGACGAAACTGTTTGTAAAGCTTAAGGGTCTTAATTGCGCGTTCATCAGTCCCTAAACTTACATACTACCTACGAACTACCTTATACTAAAGACGACACAAACATCCATGCCCGAGGGGGATTCGAACCCCCGATCGTAGCGGACGTTGACTGGCGCGCCGCAGTCCGCTCGGCCACTGCGGCCGCCCAGACGAAACTAATCCAACTCTGTTCCAGTCAGTAGTGAATGGGCATGTATAATGTTGATTTGAACGCCAGTCAGTCCTCTGTTCTTTACTTGTAGTTGCTGGAGGTGAAGAGGGTACGGTATTTTGTGGCTGTTAAAAACTGTTATCCCAAGTGGGAATCGAAACCACACCTTAGCCTTAGTTCAATCAACTTCTGAATTTCACATCTACCAGCGTGTGTATTTATTATAATATATAATAAAAAATTACACGGGTGAGAAGGGTCGAGTACCACATCAGCCGTTGTGAATAACCTATTTGTGGTTTAGTGGTCAACAACATACTGTGCGAACGCAAAACGATTATATGAAACACTACTCCTATCTCGTTTAAGTCGTAATCCTTCTATTTACTAAGAATATCAGTCCAACAGAACGTCAGAGTTAGTTTATTTCATCTTAGAACCAACCAGGAAGAGCAAAATCTTCAGAAACAGTTCTGTGAAAGGGCTCTAGGGAGTATGTCAGTTTTAGCGCATTCAGTCAGAATCCGCTAGATACAAACTGTGTCCGCCCAATGATCGCGACACGTCGGGCACAGAGCCTATACTTTCCAGCGGACGTTTCTGCCTTCGAAGTTCAAATGTTCAAATGTTTGTAAAGTCTATGGGACTTAACTACGTGGCTATCAGTCCCTAAACTTACAAACTACGTATGAACTACTTACGAACTAGGACGGCACAAATATCCATGCCCGAGGGGGGATTCGAACCCCCGACCGTAGTGGCCGTGCGGACCGTGACTGGAGCGTCCCCTCGGCCACCGCGGCCGGCGCCTTCGAAGTAGCGAGTATAGAATTATGTAAGTTTATATATCATATTGGCCGGACATAATGTTTCGATATGTTCTGTGGCGTTTTTTGTGCCATGTTAGTTGAAGCGCATTTAACTTCTGGTCATAAGTTATTTTTTTATTTATTTATATATTTTTATAGATAGCTCTTGCCATGAGAGCTTGTATGTGTCTCATTTTTAAAGTCGTAAGAAGTATCGTTTATGCATCAGAAAACGGAATCTAAAATAGAGACATTGTATTATGTGTGAGTTTACTAAATGATAAAAAGCAGTGGGGGCCATTAGAAACACATGAGCGCTCTAAGTACAAAACGGTCAGAAAATCAGACCGACTGACAATATCGGCACTGTACTATCGAGTAACGAAAGACATTGGGAACGTGTCATTGATTCAGGAAACGCGAGATACCTAATGCTCATTCTGTATTCAGCTATTCCCTGTGCGCTATACTTTTCTTACGTTAAGACAGAAATAATGAACCTGAATGAATATTCAGATCGCAGCGACAGCAACGTGTTACTGATAAATATGAAGCGTAAAACTTATGAAACGTTCACGATTATAAAATGATGTAATACCAATTTTAGTAACAACTATTTTCAGATTCGTCGTTTGTAGCTTGAACTCATAACTTCAAACATTTTAGAATGAAGGTAAAGACCACAAAAATAATCTTCCAAGATTGTGCTTATGGTGCAATGGTTGGAGGCGTGGAGTAGTGAACTGAATGTGCCAGCTTAAGTACACTCATGACCATTAAAATTGCTACACCATGAATATGACGTGCTACAGATGAGAAATTTAACCGACAGGAAGAAGATGCTGCGATATGCAAATGATTAGCTATTCACAGCATTCACACAAGGATGGCGCAGGTGGCGACACCTACAACGATCAGAAATGAGGAAAGTTTCCAACCGAGTTCTCATACGCAAACAGCAGTTGACCGGTGTTGCCTGGTGAAATGTTGTTGTGAGGCCTCGTGTAAGGAGGAGAAATGCGTACCATCAGTTTCCGACTTTGATAAATGTCGGATTGTAGCCTAACGCGTTTGCTGTTTATCGTATCGCAACATTGCTGCTCGGCGTTGGTCGCGATTAAATGACTGTTAGCAGAATTTGGAATCGGTGGGTTCAGGAAGCGCAATACGGAACGCCGTGCTTGATTAGCAGTCGAGATGACAGGCATCTTATCCGCATGGCTGTAACGGATCGTGCAGCCACGTCTCGATTCCCGAGTCAAAAGATGGGAACGTTTTCAAGGCAACAACCAACTGCAGGAACAGTTCGACGACGTTTGCAGTAGCACGGACTATCAGCTCAGAGACCATGGTTGCAGTTACCCATGACGCTGCATCACAGACAGGAGCGCCTGCGATAGTGTACGCAGCGACGAACCTGGATGCACGAATGGCAAAACGTCAAGTTTCCGATGAATCCAGGTTCTGTTTACAGTATCATGATGGTCGCATCCGTGTTTGGCGACATCACGGTGAACGCACATTGGAAGCGTATATTCGTCATCGCCATAATGGCGTGTCACCCGGCGTGATGGTATGGGGTGCCATTGGTGACACGTCTCGGTCACCTATCGTTCGCATCAACGCCACTTTTAACAGTGGCCGTTACATTTAAGATGTGTTACGACCCGTGGCTGTACCCTTCATTCGATCCCTGCGAAACCGTACATTTCAGCAGGATAATGCACGACCGCATGTTGCAGGACCTGTACGGGCCTTTGTGAATACGGAAAATGTTCGACTGCTCCCCTGGCCAGCACATTCTCCAGATCTCTCACCATTTGAAAATTGAAAACGCCTGGTCAATCGTGGCCGACCAACTAGCTCGTTACAATACGCCGGTCACTACTCTTGATGAACTGTGGTATCGTCTTGAAGCTGCATGGGCACCTCTACCTGTACACACGATCCAAGTTCTATTTGACTCAATGCCCTGGCGTATCAAGGCCTTAATTACGGCTAGAGGTGGTTGTTATGGTTACTGATTTCTCAGGATCTATGCACCCAAATTGCGTGAAAATGTAATCACATATCAGTTTTAGTACATTTTTCCAATGAATACCCGTTTATTATCTGAATTTCTTCTTGGTGTAGGAATTTTAATGGCCATTATTGTACACCTTTCTACATTTTATCGTCGATACTTCGTCTCTCGGAAGAAAAAGGCGGAAAGTTTAGGTAATAGGTCACAGAAATTAAAAATTGAGTCTGAGAATATAAAATAGATCGCCTTTTCCATATAGACTTCGTTAAAATTAAGATATTTTTCCTCGAGTTGCTTTAGTTACGAAATGTTTGATATGTCAGAGGAATAATTATACATGTGTAAAATAATTTATGTTCCAATTATGGCTATTATTGTTTGATGTCTCGTTACTTTTCCTTTTAATTCCAATTCTTGATGTAATTATTTCGTTAGGAATTCTTGTGTATTCTTAAAACCACAGTAGCTGTAAAAATACCATTAATAGTAAAAACTTACACTTACGTATCTCGGCCTCACCCTTGATCGATCCCTCTCCTGGACCCACACCCCCATCTCTGTACAGTCCAACAGAAGGCAATGTCCAGCCTTAACTCCTCTCTGGCTGTGGGGCCTCAACCCATCCACTATCCTATATAGCTACACATCCATCAAGCGTCCCGTCCTCTGCATATTCAATCCCGCCTAGGTTTCTGCTCCCCCTATTAGAAGACCTTTCACATCCTCGAACACAACGCACTCCGCCTCGCCTACCACATCCGCCTTCCATCCCCCACATAGATCCTGTACGACCTCATACCGTTCCTCGAACACAGGTGGCTCCTATACATATCTCGCAAGATAGACCCCAATAACCCCTTGATTAGCCCGATCCTGACCAGTTCTGGGCCTTTGCCACGCCTTCACCACTGCATCCCTTCCTCTCTGCACCTCCACACACTCCACGTCCTTTCCCAGAGTATCTTCCGGCACCTCCCCCTCCCTTCCGACGACTTCCGTCTCGACATCGACCCTTCCTGTCAACCCTGATTCTCTCCCTGAGGATTTAATGCCCCCCTCTCCCCCTTCCCTCCTTTTCCCTACCACCGCTTGGTCATTCCCTTCCTTATCCTCTCCTTTGGAATCGCTACACCCCTTAGCCTTTCCTCCTCCCCTCCTTCCTCTCTGCTTTCGCCCCCCCCCCAATCCCTCATCCTTTCCTCCACTACGGGGTCCTCAGTGCTGTCAGTTTTAACTAGTGCATCATTCTGTATTACGTGTCTCAGCGTGCAGTTTTGACAGTGTCGACGCTGGAGGTTTTAACTGTGTCTTTCAATGTTTCTTCGTCGTTACAGTGTTGTGTTTCTTACAGTATGATTTAAACGTCACCG
Organism: Locusta migratoria; assembly: GCA_026315105.1. Classification (NCBI taxonomy): domain Eukaryota; kingdom Metazoa; phylum Arthropoda; class Insecta; order Orthoptera; family Acrididae; genus Locusta; species Locusta migratoria. The sequence continues at coordinate 227,991,104 of CM048748.1, read as the reverse complement.
TGGCCCAATGTTTTAACAGATTCCATGTGTCTTTCTCATCTTGCTTTGCTATTGTTTCACCGTGGAACCTCTCTGTGTCAACTTATTTTAAATGCTTCGAATTTTTGTCATCATGTCATTATTTTTCACTTATTCATGTCCATTGTACACTATCGATAGGCTTAAGAGCGGTGTGAGAATCTTCTGCCACCCAGCCAGTGTAATATGCATTGACATAAAATAACAATAAAGAAGAAAAAATTTACATTAATAGTAGCATAAAAAGGCTTGTGGTCACTTCTAGATATCAATGATTACGTTCGGGGGTCCACTCGCAATACACCGGCCTTCGGCTGCCTACCACCACAATAACGTTGTGCTACCACTCACGCGCGACGTCCTCCGCTCAGGTAGTGCTAAGACTATATTTATACAGACTTGATGCCTTACGTATTGTTCTAGTACTTGTAATACACTATTTGTATTGGATTATGTTTACTTAAAAATCAGTAAGACTATTGCTTAAGTGTTGTAAAATGGTTGCAACTGGTAAAAAGTAAAACATTTACAATCTGTTGTTCACTTTGAGTCCAGTAGAGTTGTGATGACGTTGGAGGAAAGACTAAACCTCTGTATTATGTGTTAGCTGACTGCCTTTGGACAAAACAAATCAGAAAATCATTATCTTTTTTCAAGAAAGATTGTTCTGTAACCAAATGTTCAAATATTTGTAATTCTATGGGACTTAACTGCTTGGTTATCGGTCCCTAGCTGACAAACACAAGGACAACACACACATCCATGATCGATGGAGGATTCAAACTTCCGACGCGGGAGGTCTCGCGATCCGCAACGTGGCACTCAAGACCGCGAGACTGTAACCCTTTTTGTATATTCCCGAGGTCCTCTAACCTAAAATAACCGCCCAGTCCACGTCTCATAGTCCTCGATACCTGTGTAGCCGCTTCCTGCGTGTAGTGGACGACTATTCATCGGAAGTCAGATCCCCACCAGCCAATGGCATGAATATGCAGCCTACACGGTAGCAGAACCATCTGAGCCTCAAATTCAACTCTGTACCAGAGGTCCACAGTGGGTCCTGTCAACCACGCTGCAGATGATATGGTCTGTCTTCATTTTGCAAACAAGACTGGCAGTTTTTACCACTTCATTTGCGCGCTTAAAACTGGATCGGATCTCTTTCGATCCAAAGCGATACACACTGTTGGTACTGAGGTGAGCCATCACTGCAGTTAGCTGGACTCCCTGCTCCATAGCATTTGGAAGGACCCGTTCCACTTCCACCCGGTATGCACACGGAGAGCACGTTGGCCTTCTACTTCTCCTGAGGGCCCATATCCCTAAGGGGCTCCATTACCCGCCTATTGTTGGAGCTCCCAACTAATCCCATTGTGATAACCCGGATCTTGCAACCTGGGAGGTCGCCTGAGGACAAATAACACCATCTGGCTTAGGTACATTGTCCAGCACAGACAGCGCCTCAAACCTGTTGGTAAGACGAACTGGGGAGGCATCTCGAACGATCCCCTGGGATGTCTTTCGCTGGCCTCGACGCCCTGTTGCGACCTCCGCATTGCGAGCAGTAGGAGAACATGGCTCACCAAAGCGACGGGCCAATCGGTGGAAACGCCGGACGTGATAGACGTCCGTGCAATTCTCACGGCCAGTCCACAACAACGGTGTCCCTCGATTGCAGCCTACAGCTGTGCAACCGCGGTTAATACCGCCTGAAACTGGAAACGAAGTATCACCAACTCACTTTGCATTCGCACACAGCAGTCATAGTCCCTATCCATGACCGTAGAACAAAAAAAAAAAAAAAAAAAAACAACGAACGATTAAAAAGGCACGACGTAGACCCCACAGTGAGTAACTAAGGCAGACAAAAGAAAGGAAAGAAACTCTCCTTGCATTTACCTGGAGTGATTTGGGAAAATCACGGAAAACGTAAATCTGGTTGGCTGGGATGAATTTGAACCACCGTCCTCCCGGATGCGAATCAAGTATGTTACCACTGTGCCACTTCACTCGGTAAGATAAATTTCACAACTAATTTTTGTACTACCCCAACGAAAACAAAACAAATTAATGTGGTATCAGAATACACGAATTTCAATAAAAATGGAGAGTGAGCCAACTAAATATAAAACCAACTAACGAACGTAAAAATTAAAACTGTAGTGCAGACGAGTAATTGAATATAGCTCGCTGGTACTTAATTATTGTGCATTCTCGGCTATGTCGGCATGATAGCAGGCGTTACCTCTAGGGGAACATGTGGCCATCAAATATTTCATGTTTAATCGTAGCTAGAATACAATACGAAAGTTGCCAGGCAAATATCAGTTGTATCATCTCATACTACAATATTACGTCTTTGGTGATTATCTTCAATATCCGACATCTGACTGTGGTTAGTTAACAATTGATTCAACACAATTTTCTGCACGGAATGTCACACTTGAGTTTCACTATATTGCACGACCTCTCAGGGTCAATATGAGCTTCATTGGATTCCTGATGCACTACTAAAATTATTATAATTTATTTCCAGGTGGAGCCATTCAGCATTGTACAGCGACAGCAAAGAAACTGTCGTCTCTTTGTGCCTAGTTGAGTATGCGTCACATGCTTTGCTTTGCTTGACTAACAGTGGGTTCAAAGATAGAAAACGAACAGATATTCAGCTCCTTTAATGAGTGTTATAGAACATCTGACTTATCACTTTTCGCAATGAAATTTAAATTACAGGCGTTAAGAACTGCCCCACCTTTACTGAAATATTTTATGTTTGTTGTGTGACAGTATTGGCATACATCTGGACAGACTGCTACAAAGAGAGGTGTTCGCTATCACGGTCTTACTGTACCCATTGTATATGGTACAACGACTGTACTACTGAGGGCTTAGAGGATATGAGCTATGTTATGTGGGTTGTACACAAAAAGGTGTGACCTAAACATTGGAATTCTGGGGTGTCCCACTTTTTTTGCACTCTATGAGACAGTGCTCGCCAGGTCTACATTGTACGCGGTACCGACCATCACTTGCGAGCAGGCAAAATCTGCTTCCATCGCAGAAGACCACGGCCTGGCATTCCAATAGATCTTCTGTTGGCACCCGTGGAGCCTTTGCACGTTACTTATATGGGCTCATTAGCAGCTAATATTGCTGCGCGTCCTGCCACTGTTGTCCTTACAATACGACGGTCTTATGGAACGTTGAAGTCACAATGAGCCTTATGGCTGGAAAAATTCCCTGTTAAAGACTAGACACAGATTGCGCTCCGGCCGTTACGTCACTACGCTCTCTGTTAACGGACGACGTTGAACGCTTTACGTCGTCTTTCTAGTTGTAATATTTTTTAACGTTTGTTTACGGGGCACGAGAATTTTAGATAGGAAAATATCCTATAAAACTTCAAGGAAATGTGCGAATATAACTAAAAGCGGTGATAAATATTTATCTGTCCATAATCGAAATCTGCCACTATAAGAAGTCGGGGGTTCGATTCCCCCCTCGGGCCTGGGTGTTTGTGTTGTCCTTAGTTTAGTTTACCTTAGGTTAATTAGTTTGTAAGCTAGGGACTAATAACCAAGCTGCTGAGTCCCATAGATTTACAAACATTTACTTATATCGTCAGCAAATAGAACTAGCTTAGCATCTTCGTGAATGTAGAATGACAAATCATTAAGAACAACAAAGCCGGCCGAGGTGGCCAAGCGGTCTGCGGCGCGCCAGTCACGGTCTGCATGGCCACTACGGTCGGGGGTTCGAATCCCCCCTCGGGCATGGATATTTGTGCCGTCCTTAGTATTAACTAGTTAATAAGTAGTTTGTATGTTTAGGGACTGATGACCCCGTAGCTAACTCCCATCTGAACAGAACAGCAAAGGACCCATGACCGAGTCTTGTGGGACTCCATTCTGGATAGCTCACCAGTTAGAAGAATTAATTGTTTCTTCTATCCATGTGAACTGCTTATTTCAACTTTCTGCACTCTTCCAGTTAAGTACGACTTAAACCACAATACTTAAGCTTATCTAGAAGAATCTCATGATTTACACAATCAAAAGCCTTCGATAATATTTGTGTTTGTTTCTATTGAAAAGCTTTATTTGAAAATCAAACTGACATTTTGTTAGAACTTTATTTTTAGTAATATATGAACCTATTCGAGAATACATAACTTTTTCAAAAATTTTGGATGAAGTTGTCGGAAGTAGTCGGAAGTAGTTGTTGACATCAGAAGTATCCCCTTTTAACGATAGCATATTTCAGCCAATCAGGTTAAATATCCTGCTTTAGAGAGCTATTACATATGTGGCTAACAATCCTACTCATCTCTCGGCAACATGCTTTTAATACCCTGCTGAAAAGGCCGTTAATTTCATGTGACCTATTACTCTTGAGAGTTTATTGTTTTCCTAATTTCTGAAGGAGAGGTGGGTGCAATTTCAGTTGTATTAATTTGTCATGAAGACGAGGGGTTTTGTTTCGAAATGTATATTCAGATATATTGAAATGTTCGCATGTAGATCAGTTTAACACGCATCTCTAAGCTGAGAATATGTCAAAAGCTTTTTTGGTAGGGTACTACTCCAGGAAAGACATAATGAAAAAGTCGGGTGAAATTTAACCGAGACAGCCTGTCTGGACTAGTTTGTGAGGCAGTATTAACGGTGTTGCTAACAAGCAGAAAGCGTTACAGCGTTATGGTGCCAATAACTTCTCGGTAAGTTACGATCAACGTTTCGAAGAAGGATTTATGCTGTCGGCGCAAGAGTTAACAATACTATTGTTCGTTTTAGTTCATAGGAATAGAGCCAATGCAAAGTACACTCCTTGATTGTGTTTACCTCCGAGAACCGTTATGTGACTTTACGCTGGATGTTATTCAGGAGCTTAAAGCTACGACAGGCGCCAAATGAAATGACATTGTCACGACCAATAAAAGGAAAGGGCAATTGACACTGTACAGTACTTTTAAAGTTCTGATGTTAGCTCCCATACTGGAACGTGATCTCAGTTGAATTATCTGGTGCCTGCCGTTTAATATTCATTCAGAGCGTACTCTTTATTGGAGTAATTAACACACCAGTCAAGCTATTAATTTAATTTTCTCGTGGACATTGATTTGCAAAATAAAAAATCATTATAGTTCTGTTTAGGAAAGAGGAGAACACATGCCTACTTATTACTTCATACGCTTTGTTGTGGAACAGCTATTATCGAGCGTCATGACAATTTTATGATTTGGAAATTTCACACTGCATACATGTCGACGTTGAAATGTAATAAAATTGCATATTTCAAAGGTCAACATGTTTTAGTAATCCTGTCTAGTGCTTCCAGTGGCAGTGGATTAAATTAAAATATCCCGAAATACTCATATTCATAAGAGTAACTCTACCTCGTTATAGTGTACCGTCACACATTAAGCCAAACAAACCCGATGTCTATTCCAGTTAGAATCTTATGTAAAGTGCTCTGTAACTAATAGTGGTGTGTCGTTTCTATTAATCCGATAATGGTACTCAAGGTACCCTCCGCCACACACCTTCGGGTGGCTTGCGGAGTATGGATGTAGATGTAGATGAAAATCCCTTTTAGTGTATTGTTGCATCTGAATGTGTGTGTGAATGAACATTGATTGACTGGGATACTGATACAATAGAAAGAAATTGCTGGTAAATCTACGCAATAAAATTGTTCTACAAAATATTCTGGGTAAGTTCGTTACAGATTTTGTGTGTTTCGTGTATCTGTAACTACACATGATTGAAAGCATAAAAAGGAATTTGTAAGCACTAGAAAGTTAAAACAATAAAATTCAAAATAATTCCCTGTAACTTTGTTGGCCTTGGCAATTACTGACTGACACAACAAACATACACTGTGTATGAGCTAATGACCAGATACATTTTCGTAATTAAATCATTTGTATGCTACCTGCTGAAACTGTTTGCATCACTGTTTACTCTGACATTCAGTTTCTGTTACAAAACTGAGATTTTTTGGTGTTGTAATTAACTGATCATCTGATTATTTTCATAATTAAATATCTTTTGATTACTGGGATAAAAACTGACGAACATGCAGAACCTGTGATACTACTGAGATAATCTTAAGCCTACCGATAATAAATTTTGTGATAAACAACGCAAGCTGTTAAATTAGATTTTCTCAGACGTAAATTTACGGGAGCAGTTAGAAATAATGACATTGAAACAAAAAGACATTTCAGTAGTAACCTAACTAACGTTTATGTTGTGCACCGAACACATACCTATCATTGTATCGTTCACAATCTGAAGTTTCCCCGTCAGCAGCTGCGTCATAAATACGTGTATCATTTTGGACGACATTCATTGTATAAACATCTACGATGAAGTCCGTCATTTAACGACTATTGGATGACGATGATTGACATCTGACACGGTGACATCATCTTCCGTGAAACCTTCTCTGGCAATATATTAGGTGGGATGTTGATAAGGTATGGTTAAAAGCAATATATATTGTGCTTTGAAATTAAGAACGGATGTGCGTCCTTCCGAATACGTCGAAACAGAACGTCAGTGAATCGCGTGGGAGCTTCGCATGGCAATGTGCAACGTCAGTTTTCAGCACGGAACAAACTCAAGGCGATTTATTTTTCTTCCTCGTCAATGGCAGCAAATACTTGTTAGATACACATGAAAGTTTGCATTCTGCCTCATTTTCGAAATTGTCGCCTCCTTTACTGTTGAAATCATTGCCGAGCACAGTGGGCGACGTTCTGACGCCGCAGGGTACCATATATTTGCATTATTGTACAGGACGAGTGTAGGCACTTTTGAGCCACATTTAAAACTACTGTGTCACCACGGCAAACTGACAGATTTCGAATGATTGACCCTTCAGGTTGGTTTTTATATATACCCCATTTTAGCTTTTTAGTAAGAACGCGCTGTTACTAGTTAAAACTAGTCTGTACTGCGTTTTTTGTCAAAACTATTTTTGTTTAGTTAAAATTTGTTTTAATTGACATTTAATTTTCACCAGCAGTGACTTTTAGTTCTAGGAATGCATTGTAACTAGAAACGGGTTTTCACTTTAGGCAAAACTAGTTAGGGAAATTTGATTGGGAATATAAAGCAATCAAAAGCAATTATATGCTGAGTGGGATTTAAAACCTTTGTATCGTTTAATACAACTTTATTTCATCCACGTTAGTAATATTACGAAATAAAATAATAATTAAAGGACTTTTGTAAGGAACATTACACATTACGCACCGTCAACTGAGGTAAAGCGTTGAAGTTGACTGACTTCATCCAAAATTCGACCGGACTTCATCAGTAAATTCAAGAAAGCTAATTTCTGCCAAGCCAAACATTCGGTTGATTTCTGACCGAAACCAATATTTTGGCCGTAACCGAATATTCGGTCGGTCTTACTCGCCATGCACGAATTCACGAAACAGCCCTGGGGGCATGACGTAGCTACAAGCACAGATACAGATGGTGGCAGCAATCACACACGCAAAATTTCATGTGAGGTTCAAGGTGGCTTAACGTGTCACATAAGCTCCAAATTTCATCACATTGCTGCTCAAAGCCGCCGTGGGTGTATCGTATGATGGGCAGTCAGCCACACCTTCTCTTCATCCACATTTCAGCCTTTGCCATGACGCCGCTCCGATAACGGTCATAGCTGTAGTGTTCAGCGTTGCCCTACGTCTTAAAGGTGCCGAAGAAAATGCTGTATACTTCTCAAAACCCGAAATAGACACGAAAAGGCTACAGCAAGTGGCATGCAAGGTGCCGAAGAAACGACTACTTCCTCTGGAACATTTTGCAATTCAGTGAGGATCAGTACCTGGCAATCTTTCACAATGTAGATATTCACAATGTAGATAAATCATCTCATCTCTAAGGACATCATGTTGCTACAGCCTAAGGAACGTAATCTGACCATGCAGTGTTTGGTATACAAGTTAGAACCACAGGTAAGCTATTACAGCATAATTTTCGTAGCTCTATATTGGTAACCAAGAATTTTTCATCATCTTGTGGATTCTGATGTCTCACATTCCGTCTTTGAACACGACGTCGATCCAAAATTTACCTGTCCGCGTTGCACCTTCGACTCTTTTTCGAGAATAAACTCTCGAAAATGTCTAAGCATTTGCTTTCCATCTACTGCAGTGTCTATGAATCATCATTGTGAAACACACTTAAATAATATTTTGTTAATTTAAGGGACCACAGTAAATGCTCCTCTGATCTGGCAGTACAAAAACGGGTTCGGAAAAGGGTGTAGTATATCTCACGATTTATAACATACACTGCCACACAGATAAAGAGAGATAGATAACACATGGTCGTTTGTCACCTTGACTGTACACAAATTAGATGGGGTTCAGTTCTCTGAGATAGACAGGAAAGCCATCAGAGTGAATTACTGTTGTTCCTGTTTAATAAAGCGTACCAGAGCTAGTGGAAATAGTGTAATCTGTTTGCTAACTGTGGGTGAAAATTTCTACTGTGTGTGCGAGTTTTGTCGACTGCGGCAGTACGCAGTATGCAAATTCCCCAGTTGACACAATATTTTGAATTAATTCTTTAACTGCAACCCAAGGGTCGTGGGTTCGATCCCCGCCAGGTCCTGGGATTTTTATCTGTCACTTTCCACTTCCTTCACCTCTGGCAGTATTGCTCATGTGAAAAATACCGAGTAGCACCGTGGTTATAGGTCCCCCTATAACTGGCTGGGTAAGTCAGTTCAAAGGAAGGCAACGGCATACCACCTCCAAACAGGACCGTGCCTTGTATAGCACTGTGGTGTTCAAACCAGTCTTCGGATTGTTGACTGCTTTACCTATACCTTTAATTGCAGATATCAAACTGATATATCTGTGATAATTTTGGGCCGCCATCATGTTAATAAAAACATTTTTTTTACTGACCTCACTTACTCGGTGGCGTATGATATGGTCAAACACATTTCTTTTATAAATTCCTAACCAATATCACAATGAGAGGTACTATCAATGAAGATCTAATTTACTCGGAACATCCTCACGTAAAGTAACATCTATTTGACCCTCCAAAAGTATCAACGATAGGGAAGTTGAAATAAGATATACGGTTATTAATTATTTATTACCATAAACGTTTCATCCTGTCACATGACAAAGCTAACAAACTTTGAAATAAAATGAGATCCTGAACGCAACAGCTAAAACATAGACACTTAACAACAGGAAGTTATATTAGCTATATATTTACATCAACAAATAACTGGTTGAGTCAAGGAAGAGGGTAAGCTATTGAGGAAGAATAATTATCCAAACTAATACCGCAGATAGACAAATTCGAAGGCAGATAAAGTTTCCCAGATTGAACAAATAACCCCAGTTATAAATATATTTTAAAAATTTCTTCAAAACAGCAATATACTGACCCAAGGAATGACGCAGGCGACACGTTACCAAATATCAGGAGCAGACAGGAGTCAGGAGTGGCAGGTGATGACTGCAGATTAGAGCTGAAATAAAACGCGACCGTTTCCTCACTTCGTTCTGTGAAACAGAAACGATATTTAACTAACAGACTCTCTAGAGTCAGTGCTGCACAATTTTGTACCGCGAGCAGACAAGTCGATCGTGTTCACAAGTCCAAATCACAAAGTAAAACTTGGAGGCAAAATCTTAAAATATGCGCGATCCGCAAAGTGCGAATGCTCAAAGCGAGACTTCCAAAATATCTAAGTCAACTGTGGCTGTCGGAAGCGATCCCACAGGACAAAAATCAGAGTTCAGACAACAGCATAAGAAACCGCAAAATCAAGAGGTCCGAACACTTCGGATTCCTCGACGCGAGACCTAAGTCGATCCGCACACTGCGGAGACCTACAAGCGAAGGCCCCTAAAAGTCTCTCTCCACACTAGAGTCCCTGGTCGCGACACGCTACCCCGCCTACGCGGCCGAAGCGCTCCAATTACCACATACAGCGAATTGCCTGCCCAGTGATATAGCCAGAAGCCGGTGACAAATTTCAAAACTGTCACAATCCTAAGCCTTGGCGAATCACAGAACGTTCTGCAAACGCCCCTACAAGCTCCTCCCACATATGCAAAATTCCCACAGAGACGTTACTGTACACATGTCAACGATCTCTCCAGAATTTTCTCTTTTTTGGTTCCAGGCCTCAAAACACAGAAATTTTATGGCCATAGGCGCCAGACCCCGCTGTCCCAGACGACCGACTATGCGCCCAGCAAACTGCTCATCTTTCGTCACACAGAAGAACGTTTCCGCGTCAACCCACTTCGGCAAATTCGGAGAAACTGTCCAGACATTCATAATCGTAAAAACGACACGCCCCTCTGACGAGGATGCTATTCAGATCTCTGCGAATTTCGCCATGAAGCGGAACGTCAGACTGTCTTGCAGTCAGAGTCAGTCGGACATAGTGTAGGGCATTCGGAGAGCATTGTCCTGCTCTACCAGTAATAGCAAAGAATATCTCTCAGATAGCCGTGGCCGGCCCTGGGTGACTGCTCTCTCCATCCACTGACACGGGACCTCACAGGCACTAGGCCAAGACAGGCCGTCCGCCTTTCACAGACGAGTCGCTAAAGTTTCGCTACACAGAAATTCTACAAGGGCAAAACCCCAAACATGCTGATTTATGAACCCCAGCATACCAACTGCTGAGGCTACGTGAGAGAAAGCACGCCAGCCGTACCCTTGTCATCGCCATCAGTGTCGTAGAAAAATTCAGTAAGAAGCTGCTGTAATTGTTGGACTTTTCCTTAGATGAAATGCCCCCATAGAAACAGAAGTGGTCTCAAACCTAATAAAAAAAAAAGGTAGTGTATCAAAACGACACTGAACTTCCCCATCCGTCCAAAGACAAAAATAAAATAATTAAAAAAAATTGACTACTTATTAACGCCACCTCACAACAGCACCAGATTAGGGTGATATCTGTGAAGGGCACGCAAATAGTGCGTACTTATATGTGACAGCGACGTTAGTACACGAGAGAGTTTCAAAGGGGCTTCCTGCTGGGGCTGCATAACGGCGTTCAGGGTTGTCGGTGCCATATATTGGACTGCTTGGGAATAACGATTACTCGGCGTCAAGGCTCCAGTCGATCACGTTTCCGACAAGCGAGGATCGACGCAATGTGCATCAAGAATATTGTAACTCTTTCACTCTGCGTTTGCTGTCTAGCAATAAGTAAAGGATTTAACATTCTACATCATCTCGCTTCATTGCTAGGAGACCATCCCGTGCGTAGACTGTCGCTAAAACTAATGGATAAACTGCTGCGTTTGCAGTGATGCCATGACGAGAAAGCATGGGTTGCTGCTTAGTGGTGTGCCATTGTCTTCAGTGATCATTCACTGTTACACAGCACGCTGTACGGTCATCATTGTGGAGTATGAAGGTGACGTATAGATAGGTTCCATTCTTCCAAAGTTATGGAGAGGCACAGCAGTGTTAACATATGACACTTGGTATGATTTCAGGTCACGACTGGTCGTGATCAACAAGTTGACATCTATATTTCTTACATATGGTGTGTCCTTGACTATTAGGTCTGAGCATGATCTGATACTAATCGAAAGCGGTCACCATCAAAGAAAAAATTCAGTCTACACTAATTGATTGAGTGAACATTTACCACACCATAGCACGTTGAAGGTATCCTGTGACATCATGACTTATCTTTAATGCGACAATATCATGCTTCCGTTTTACAACATGATAATACCGATATACACATGGTACATGGCTGCTCCAAGGTAAGCTATTTTCGTTGTCACCACGATCCATATCTGTCCCTTGTAGGAAACGTGTGGGGCCGGTACCACTATCCACAATACGAAGAACGAGCCGTAACCGAAATTTGCATAATTAAGTCAAAATTTCTTTATACTTTCGTTACACCACAAATCCACATTTTTCATGATCCCTTACCTGTACTAAACCTCCTTGAGTGTTTGTCAGCCTAACAAAGAGTCCGTAGAAGATGACATGGGAGGCGAACAGGTTTAGACAAATCGACGGTACTTGTATTCAAGTACTTCCAAATTCGATTCTTTTCTCCTCGTTATGACATAGGAAGTTAGACAATGAGTAAACTGAACTCGATACTAGAGGTCTGCACGTCGCTCGGTTGCTCGCTCGAATCTCGTGATACATGTCGTTCTATGACAGTCCGACAGGTGTCGGCACTGCAGCTTGCGGCAAGGCGTGTGGCTGCGATCGACTTCCTCCACGCTCGTTCGAGCGGCGCACGCTCGACTGGCCCGACCGTCCACACTGCCCGCTCGCCACTCGGTCGCCCACCGCTGCGCCACTCGAGTCCAAGGTGAGCGACGGGAGCAAACTAGACGCTACAGAATACATACTGACTGCGAAATTTGGAGTTGTTTCCTTTCTCGGGTGCTTCGAAAGCTGTTCTCTCGATCCAGTTCAACTAGCCATTCAGTTTCGCATTTTATACTTTACCATCCAGGTTTATTATACGTGATTAATATAAAGTTTCTGTGCTAAGATCATTTACTAAATGAGTTTTCCATGACCTTTATTTCTTTCTTGTTCCCATTTTGTGGACTGTTAGTGCCTGTTTAGTGGTAGGTGTTACTTGTCGTCTTAACGAGCAAATGCTTGTATTTTATATCCATTCCTCTTATCACTCTCAAGTCCTCGAATACTTTGACCGTCTTTTATATCGATATTAAATACACGATATTGATGTACACCCGTTAGGTTAGTTTTGTGCATTTCTCATTCTCTCTGTTGCACCCCGTTAATATATATTCCCGTAGCATTTTGGCACTGTGTGTGGTTGCTGCGCCTCTACCTTTTCCGAGTGAGTCCTTAACGGGAATTTTTCCAGTTGCAACATTCATATATCCCCCACTGTCACTCTCGTCTTTCTTATCTACATAACAAAGACCGTATGCAAGCTTTTGTGCAATATATAGGATCCTCGCTTTTTTCTGTGTCAAGGTCATATGCCGGTCTACTGCTCATATAACTATTTTCAAAATGTTCAAATGTTTGTTAAGCTTATGGGACTTAACTACGGGGTCATCAGTTCCTAAACTTACAAACTACTTATGAACTACTTACGAACTAGGACGGCACAAATATCCATGCCCGAGGGGGGATTCGAACCCCCGACCGTAGTGGCCGTGCTGACCATGACTGGAGCGCCTCAGTCACCTCGGCCACCGCGGCCGGCTATAACTGTTTTAAATCCTCTTATTTCAATTGTTTACTCTACACAGCTGTACGAATTTATGATGCTTCTGTTGTTTCAGTGATATCTGTGTTACATTAATTTAGGGCCGTATGAAGAACTTCACCCCAGTGCACCAGCCAAAAGAATGAACTGCATGTTTTCGGAATGGGTGTACTGTGAATTGCGCGAGGCGCAATCCACCAATAAGGTGGACCTTTATTTAGCACGAATTGATGGTGATAACGACGATCCGCTTGAATGGTGGAAACGTAACAGTACTCTCTTTCCTATGCTAGCTGTATTGGCAAAAAGAGTATTTTGTGCGTCAGCCTCAAATGCACCTAGTGAATGCACTTTCAGTGCCTGATCTCTGATAGAAGAACTCGACTCGATCAACAACGTGGCAATGATATTTCAACAGTACATTGCAATTACAATGCCACCAACGAATAGTTTGCGGATAATGTTGTTACTTTTCGATGTATACTTTGTTGTACGGTAACATTCACTTTTGTACATTGCAATAAAAACGTTGTTCGTTCCGTAGTTTCTCTTTAGATCGTTTACATTATTTTCAAATGTTGTAGTTGGTGAAAACTACCTTTTTGTCTCGTTTGCGGTATAATTATATTGCGGTTACATGCTACTATACAGGAATAAACGTCTACAGCATAAATGATTTTAGTTCCTTTAGTTAGTGAGGGTTCGTCAGACGCAACAGCAGCCCACACCTCAGAGCCACAGAGCCGCTGCAGTAGTGACCGACAAGGAAACCTACCCAAGTGTCACCCTCCGATTTTTATGTTATAATACATGAAAAACTATGGGACACGTATTTTTTTAGCGGCGGAAAAACATATTCAAGTGGGGAAACGGTCCCTCCAAAATTGTCGCTAAAATAGAAAAATCGCGATAACTTATAGATTAGTGAAGCGATTTTAATAATTTTGGTATGAAAGTATCTCTTGATAAGAGATCGGCCTAGGTACATTGCAGGGGGAGTGACAATTAGGGGGACAACTCAAAAAATTATTTTGATTTTATCGAAGTTGATTCCATGGAATTTGTCTTTTATCGAAAGATACTTTCATACCAAACATCGTTAAAATCGCTTCATTAGTCTCTAAGTTATCGCCATGTTTCTATTTTAGCGACAGTTTTTGAGGGGCCGTTTCACCCCTTAAATATGTTTCTCCGTCGCTAAAAAAATACGTGTCCCATAGATTTTCATGTATTATAACATATGCAAATTTCATACAGCGGGGCCGGCCGCGGTGGCCGAGGAGACTAAGGCGCTCCAGTCACGGTCTTCACGGCCACTACGATCGGGGGTTCGAATCCCCCCTCGGGCATGGATATTTGTGCCGTCCTAGTTCGTAAGTAGTTCATAAGTAGTTTGTAAGTTTAGGGACTGATGACCCCGTAGTTAAGTCCCATAGACTCTACAAACATTTGAACATTTGAGTACAGCGGCAGCGCCACGCTGTGCGGCCTCTGCCCACCCCGCCCCACGCAGCCTCGTTCGAGTGTCAACACGCTCGCTGCAAGCGTAACACACTCGGCGCGCCACCGCCGAGCGTTGCGCACTCGACCGAGTACGAGCGAGCGAAACCGGCGATTTGCAGACCCCTACTCGATACAGTGGGGTTTCGATATTCTGAGTCTCGGATTTCGAGTTTCCCATAAATACGAGCGTCATAAAACAAAACAACAACTGCAGATACATTGTATCCTGACAAAATAAAAAAAAATAAAGAAATGAACTCCACCACCATTGTAACGCGAAGTAAATAGTGAAAAGACTTTAAAATCGTTATGCTGCCAATGTAAATGATTATTTATAAACTTTGTTTTAAAAAAGTTCATATTTTTACACGTGTATTCTTTTCAAGGTCGATTTTTTTTCACACGTAAATTTCAATAGTTTGATGTGATCCCAGTCCCGTTCACCTCGAACTAACGAGACTACTATATGGCTACCACAAATTCCAAGTCTTGCATACCTTCTGGTAGGAAGATAGTCTTTAGGTACACAAGAAACATTCCAAACAGACTCTACGAAA
Source organism: Locusta migratoria (assembly GCA_026315105.1). Lineage (NCBI taxonomy): Eukaryota > Metazoa > Arthropoda > Insecta > Orthoptera > Acrididae > Locusta > Locusta migratoria. The sequence goes on along the minus strand of CM048748.1, from coordinate 227,975,790 downwards.
CATCAGAGTCTCAACATGACTGCCGCAATGCAGAATACGCAGAAAGTAATCATTTGTTTGCTTCCATAAGAAGCCTTTACGATTTTGTTCTTGAGGGCGTTAGCTTTATGTTGCCATCTTCACCTCCGTTTTTTGTAATCGGCAAACAACTTTACTTATTTCCATATTTGCATTCCTGAATAAGAGTACACAGCAGCTTCAATCAGTGCTGCAGTTCCTTCTAACAGTATGATTGTTGTCAGTATAAATTTACGCAAACTGAACACAAGAGGTATGTACCACATGATAAATATTTCCTAAACCCACAGTAATTATTAAAAATGCTCCTTACTTTCAAGGAATCTCATTAATAAAACTTTACAGCATAACAATATGGTAACCCGTTCCATTACATATATGTCTGTAAATCTATCGGACCAAACTGCGTGGTCATCAGTCCATAGCTTACAAACTAGTTAAACCTAGTTAAACTAACCTAAGGACTAACACACACACCCATGCCCCAGGGAGGACTCGAACCTCCACGGCGAGCAACCGCGCGGCTGCGCAGCGAGACGCTTTAGACCGCTCGGCTACTCCTCCATTACATACAATTGTTACTAACATAGTATAAGAACATCAATATGAGATACGATTGCGTGATATTGTACTTAACTCCAACAGAGTTCGATTGCAGTAGGACTTTGGAACATATACTTTGTTCGAATATTATGAACTACCTCGAAGAGGACGACCTATTACCCAGTAGTCAACACGGATTCAGAAAGTATCACTCTTGCGAAACACAGCTTGCCCTTTATTCACATGAAGTGTTAAGTGCCATCGACAGGGAATCTCAAATCGATTCCATATTTCTGGATTTCAGGAAGGCTTTTGACACTGTATCACACAAGCGGCTTATTATGAAATTGCGTGCTTATGGAATATCTCCCCAATGTGCGGTTGGATTCACGATTTCCTATCAGAAAGAACACAGTTAGTTGTAATTGACGGTAAGTCATCGAGTAAAAAAGAAGTGATATCTTGCGTTCCACAGGGAAGCGTTATAGGTCCCCTACTCTTCCTCGTGTTTATAAACGATTTAGGAGACAATCTGAATAGCTCCCTTAGACTGTTCGCGGATGATGCTGTCGTTTATCGGTTAGTGAAGTCAACAGAGGATCAAAAGCAACTGCAAAGCGATTTAGACAAAATTTCTGCATGGTGCGAAAATTGGCAATTGACACTAAATAAAGAAAAAGTGTGAAGTAATTCACATGACTAAAGATATCACTAAAAGATATCCGCTGAACTTCAATTACGCGATAAATCAGTCACACCTTAAGGTCGTAAATTCTACCAAATACCTAGGAGTTACAGTTACGAACAACTTTGACTGGAGAGAACACATAGAAAATATTGTGGGGAAGGCGAACCAAAGGTTACGTTTCATCGGCAGAACGCTTCGAAGATGCAACAGCTCCACCAAAGAGACTGCCTACATCACACTTGTGCGTCCTCTCCTGGAGTACTGTTACCCCTTGTGGGACCCTCACCAGGAGGGACTGACGGAAGACAATGAGAAGGTTCAAAGAAGAGCAGCTCGTTTTGTTTTATCACGTTACAGGGGGGAAAGCGTCACGCAATTGTTGCACGAATTGGGGTGGAAATCATTAAAAGAAAGACGTTATTCATTGCGGCGTGATCTGTTTGCGAAGTTTCAATCACCGACTTTTAGTTCTGAATGTGAAAATATTTTGCTAGCACCCACCTACTTAGGGAGACATGACCATCCCAATAAAATAAGAGAAATCAGATCGAAAACGGAACGATTTAGGTGTTCTTTCTTCCCGCGCGCTATTAGAGAATGGAACGGTAGAGAAAAGTTATGAAAGTGGTTAATGAACCCTCTGCCAGGCACTTGAATGTGATTTGCAGAGTATCGATGTAGATGTAGATGTAGATGCAGACCCACAGTTTTCACGCGGGAAGAGAGACTCCTAGCAGTTAAACATCGCACCGTCGACTGAGGTAAAGCGTTGAAGTTGACTGAATTCATCCAAAATGCGACCGGACTTCATCAGTAAATTCAAGAAAGCTCATTTCTGCCAAGTCGAAGATTCGACTGATTTCTGGCCGAAACTGGCCGTAACCGAATATTCGGCCGGTCCTTACTCGCCATGCACGAATTCACGAAATAGGCCTGAGCGCCCTGGGTGGCATGACGTAGCTACAAGCACAGATACAGATGGTGGCAGCAATCGCACACGCACGGTACAGAGGACTGTGTATTGACAGAGCTGTCGTTTGCATTCCGGTGATTCATTAGAAAACATTTGCGTCGTCACTATGAGCGCAAGACGGGATTTGACGGCGGATTGGTAGTTGGAGCCGGGCGTATAGAACGTTTGGTTTAGGAAATCGTTAGAGGAATTTAATACAATAGTATTTTCATCGACCTCATTAGTAACTTCGTAGGCTTTCCCAGCGTGACAAATCTTCGAAGTCTTTTCGGGTTTTCTGCCGGATAATAAAATCAAACCGATTCAATATTTCGACGGTACAACTGTCCTTCATCTTTAGGAACTTTCGTCGATGCTGAGTCCCGCTGAATATTAGCCGGCAGAAAACCCGCAAAGACTTCGAAGAACTCATTAGTATTTTCGTCAAGTGTTTCTGAGTATCGTCCTATCCTATTTTCACTGCTGTGTTACCATTCGAGAAATCCGAACACCGCCCGATGATCTTATGGGTGCGTGGTGTGGACTACTGTCTGGCGTGCTATGCAATTTTTTTTTTAAAGGCAACTAGCTATTACTCGCACAATTGAATGGTTCTCTGGACATGTCTCTTAGGCACCAGCCTCGCCATGTCGGTGCCGGATGCGGCTGCAGATAGTTTTGTGCCACATTTTCGCAGACCCCGACCACGCCGGGTGGGGCTGTTAAGCCTGCCAAGGGGCTGCCCAGCGGTCTGCTTCAAGTGAGTCGACGAGCATCCGATTCCCAGACCTAGCCAAGCCTCAGCTATTCGTACAGGCTTTGCAAAACAATTTTCTGTGGGACTTCCTTTCAATAAGAAACTGGTATTGACATTATTTTGTTTTTAAATGAAACCTAGGTAATTCCTATGTTCTCTGTTCTTCACTTGAATATATTTTCATATATCTTGATCACGAATTTTGTTGCCAAATTTCTTGCTACATTCATTTCTAGTAGATCTCAACCCGTTTGTCTTTTTCCAGTTTCCTTTCAATAAATACTCTGTAATTATTAGACTACCGATTCCATTCAACAGATCGTGTAATTCTTCATTGTTACTGATGGTAGTAATGTCATTATTGAATCTCATCATTGGTGTGCTTCAAAATGTTCAAATGTTTGTGTAGCTTATGGGACTTAACTACGGGGTCATCAGCCCCTAAACTTACAAACTACTGATGAAGTAGCTAACACTAAGGACGGCACAAATATCCATGCCCGAGAGGGGATTCATACCCCCGACCGTAGTGGGCGTGCAGACCGTGACTGGAACGCCTCAGTCCCCTCGGCCACCGCGGCCGGCTGGTGTGCTTTCCCTTTGAATTTTTATTCCAATCTCGAATCCTTCTTTTGTTTTCGTTATTGCTTGTTCGACTTATATGTTGGAGATCAGGGACAAGATACAAAGTCTCTTTCGTACGTCCTTTTTCATCTTATTACTTCTGTCTTGGGCCTTTTAATTTCCCCCAGACTTCTTATCCGTACTACATCTTGTCCGCCTTTTCCTGTAGCTGCCCGTTTTTTCTTCAGAATTTGGAAGCCGTGCGGGAATGGCCGCACAGTCTGAGACTCCATGCCACGAATTGCCCGAACGCTCCAGACGGACGTTCGAGTCCTCCCTCGGGCATGGGCGAGTATACGTTAGTTTTGAAGTCTAGGGACCGATAACTTCACCACTTTGCTACCTTGAGCTTAGAAAAATTTGAACATTTCAGAATTTCGAACATCTTGCGCCATTCTACGTTGTCGAATGTTTCTTCCATGCTGACAAATCCCATGAATATCTGTAGTTTATAATTCAGTCTTGCTTGTGTTATCAAGCGCCTGTGCCTGTCTGCTTTATTTCTCTTTCCTGAAGCCAAAATAGTCGACATGTAAGAGAGCAACTAAAATGTCCCTGCTGGATGCTTTACAAAAGTGTCATCCTATAGCTGGTCGACGTACGAACTCTCCAGATCCACTAACCGACCCATTCTGCTGTCACTGTTTCTCTTCTGACAATGCAGTAATCGCCAACTCCTTTCATACTGGCGTAGTGTTACCAGTTTTTGGAATGCCAAAATGAGTACACTTTCTACGTTATAGGATAAAAAATGAGGACACTTTACACATTTTAAATTTATTACGCGAGAAGAAAAAGACTAATTTTCGTGTAACAAGACATACCTATATTACATGAGAACCCATGTCCTCCACATATTTTTCATTGCACCGACTCTTTTAAGAGTTCCACCTGTTGACAAATTTCAAACATCTACAATCTAAATTTGCATTTTTAATCCCTTTGGAAAGTCTATTTTTCTCATATGTCCATTGTGCCTGTGTTAATAGAACGACCTGCCAATACAAACGTTACTGGCTGGCACTGGAAACAACAGTGCAGTTTTAACCAGGGCCATAGAATTTTGTTTTGAGGGGGGGGGGGGGCGGGGCAATCAGACAATAAAAACTGTAAATTATGACATGTTTTGCTTCATAAGCTATAATATAATTTTAGGGAGAGGAATGAATTTATCCCCTTCATCGCCCCCAAAGCTATGGTTCTAGTTTTAACCTGTTTACTAAACAAAACATTCCACATTTCTTTCGATTTGCTTAAGATTTTCCATCGTGTCTGGCTACAATTTTTTATTTTATTTCTTTTTTTTCAAATTTGAAACTTCGCCAAATCACTTATCATCATTTGCAATATTTTTATATGACAGAAGTTTCATACATTCTCCTACGTAAGTCCAGAATACATCTAGAAAATTAATCCTCTTAAAACAAGAACATTTATTACATGGTTGCATTCACATATTCAGATAATCAGACCGAAACATCTATTATGAGCAATAAAAATCGGTATCACCCATTTTATATGTCAGACTGTAATTTTCGAAGTACGACAGATCGACCATAAGCAAGTAAGAAATTATGTTATTCTGTAGTCGAAGGAAAAAGTATATACATTATCGACGATACAAGAGAAAACAAAACTCAAAACATTTCGCAAACACTGAAAAATGAGGACATTAACAGAATTTGTTAAAATACATGCGGAGGCCAGATAAAACATCGAAAATGCGGACACATCAGCATAAATGGACGTCTGGTAATCCTATACTGGCCGGTTCGTCTCTCGTTATTCCTAGTGGCAAAGGCCACATTAAATAGATACTCTTGAGCAGACAGCGTGTTGTATAATTTACACATTTATGAGGGCAATCCAGTATGATTTATAACATTAACTGCCATTAACACTTCGACTGAAATAATTTATTCCATTGTTGGTATCAGCAGAAATCACTGTGACCCCCCCCCCCCCCAAAAAAAAAAAGAGTAATTTCATAGAATCGTTGCGAATCGAAGCAGTGACAATATATCTCTCTTTCACAGCTCGAGCGATATACATCGAAAAAACGACGGACGCGTAATGGAGAAATACGTGGGGGATCTAGGATCTGTTGTTTCGTTGTTTGGAATTAGTTTATGCTGTGAGCGCTATTTACAATGTGAAAGGAGTGGGTTCAATGCGATCAATAATTCCACGAATTTGTTCCATAGACAAATGTTTACAATTTTGTTGGGAATTTTGACTTTTGCCTAATAGTGACCCAAGAAAAGGCGTTGAGTGTAACACCGGGGGTGAAACTATATACATACACTGCCCAACCGATTTTATGATATTTCTTTATAGTTCCATTCCCTAATTGCTTGCGGGAGCCGCGGAATAGCCGTGCTAAGGCGCCTTGCTACGGTGCTCGTGACAGGTCCACGTCGGAGGATACAGTCCCTCCTCGGGCGTGTGTGTGTGTGTGTGTGTGTGTGTGTGTGTGTGTGTTGTTCTTAGGATAAGTTAGTTTAGGTAGTTTGTAAGTTTAGGGACCGGTGTCAACTCCAGTTAGGCCCCATAACCTCACAAACGTTTGAACATTTGAGATCGCGGGTAAAGGAACACTTGAATCTTTCCGTTTTCGATCTGGTATCTCTTATTTTATTATGACGACCATGTCTCCCTATGTAGGTGGGTGCTATTAAGATATGCTCGCATTCGGAAGAGAAAGTATGAAGCTCTACAAGAAAACCTCACACCCGGGCTATCCATATGTATTGTATTGCACCTACTGCAAGAAAAGAACATCCATTCGCAGCAACATTTGGTTTGCCAACATGAAATTGAGCATTGAAAAAGTATCATAATTGTTTCTTATTGGATACGGAAATAAACTTTAGAAGGTTGTACTGCAGAAACAGTTCTTTGTATAAATACCGTTTGTGACATTATGGATTTTGCAGAGAGATTTGTTACGTTATAGTAACAAATGGCTACCCCTATCGGTGTTATTGTTAAAGTGGTCGAGGTTGACGAGCTCCGCATCCCACCTAGGAAATACGGGAAAGTCGGAAGCTTAAGAATGAGATACAGCATATATTTGGGTTTTTTGTTGGAATTGGCAGGGAGATTGGAAAGTGTCTCACTCCGCCTGTGCAATATATGTGGTGTCGCACAAGTACAAAGTGCGCGCCACTTACTTTCGCCGCGCGCCGTCATGCACGCACGGCGCGGCGTTCTCACGACGACAGCCACGAGCGCCCTCTGCGACAACGCCGCTCGTGGCCACCACTGAAGGACTTGGCACTTCGGACTGAGATAGCAACGAGTTAGGACCTTCGTAATCAGATAGGCACCATTGAAGACTTTGCTATCGTACAGGCACTAGGCAGGCCTCTAACAACTATGTATCAACATTCTGCAGTACTATGTAAAAGTTAAGTATTGTTACATTCTGTTCAATATATCTCTTTCTAATTTACTCGAGTGTTTATAGTTTCTGGCTGCTCCCCTCCGTACCTGCACCAGCGTGTCGGTCTCATTCCACTCGGCCACCGACACCTACGACGAGGCTGGGACACAAAAGCGGCGACGAAGTCGGGACTCAAAAGTGGCGACGAGGAGTGATAGAACCTTGGACCAGCCCGCTTGCAGCAGCCAGACAGCAGCAGTCGGAGCACGCAAAAATTGCTCCCGCCCACCCACCCTTATTATAACAATTTTGGGGAAAGATATTTTGTTACGTGTTTTGTGGACTTTTTTGTTGCAGAGCGAGTCCTCTTTCATATTGCATTTGTGTTTTGTTATAAGTTACTTGTATACGCGGCGCCTAATCGGTCAGTATGGCCACTACCCCGAACCCGAACTTAATGGAAATTATTCAGTTACAGACGGCGCAAATTACCCAGCTTCTCCAGGCGGTGGCGCACTTGACGTCAACTCAACAACAGCCGTCGCATCAGCAGCCCACACCTGCCGCCGCACCGCTTCCGACGTTCCGCCAGTACAACGAACGTGAAGAAGAATGGAGTGACTATTTCGCGCAGTTTCAAGAACTCGTCGCGGCTCATCAAATTACAGGTCAGACTGTTAAGCATCTTTTATTGTCCGTGGTGGGCCCCAAAACTTTTGTGTTACTGCAGAAACTGTTCCCGCAAGCATCTCCTCGTGATGTAGACTTTGAACAAATTGTAGATGCACTGAATGCTCATTATGAGAGAAAAGTTCTTGTAGCCGCTGCACGGTACCGATTTTTCAGACTTAAAAAATTACCGCAGCAGTCACACCAAGAGTGGATTACGGAATTGAAGGGCTTAACCCGCCACTGTAAATTTACTTGCTCTTGTGGACTTTCGTATAGTGACGTTATGTTAAGAGATGCGATTACGCAGAACATTCAGGACCCCAGAATTAGGGCAGCAATTCTGAAACAGTCAGACCCTTCATTAGACAGTGTACTGCAGCTAATAGAAGCGCATGATACTTTTGACTTAGCAGATGTAGAAATGCAAAGCCACAGTGTAAATTCAGTGCGCCGCAACGGACGCTTTCCTAGCCGTAGTTCTCAGTATAGCACTAGTGATTCTTATTTTTCTACCGGCCGTGCTGCACAGACAGTGAACAGTAGCCAGTGTAAAAGTGCGACGCAAAGGTCGCCCCGTAGTGTTAGAAACAGTGATTTGAATAACGGGCGCCAACGCTCATTTCAGAAAAATGTACGTAAATCTTGCCCCCAGTGTGTGTCTCGCCACAAGCGTGCTCATTGCCCTAGTCGCAACGCAACCTGTTATCAATGTGGCAAATCAGGACATGTACGGGCTGTGTGTATGCAAATTAAAAACTCAAAGAACGGTACCGTTAGAAACAGTGTTTCGCAGAGTGCGAGAACAGTTCATTCTGTAAATGTTATACGGGCTGTGGAATTGAACAGTGCTTTCCTTGGATCTCAATTGCAAGAAAGTAGTTCTGCGCCTATGGCAAAACTATATAGTGCACCACGTAGCAAGCGCCGACGAGCGCGTAAAACAGTGCAACGGAAAAGGGTTCGGGACAAGCAAAGTGACTATGAACAGTGCATTCCTGTAGTGAAAATAGTGCCTTCTGCAACTGCTCCTTGTAATAATGCCCAGTACTGTGTAGATAGTGCCAGTAGACTTGTTGTAAATACTGAAAGTAATTTTAGTGCAGTAGCCTCGCATTGCGCGGACGCCGATCCGGCGGTAGTGTCATCTAGTGACAGTGTTGTTAATCCCCTGCGTGCCGAGTCTGCGCCGCTTCCTTCACTACGCGGCCCGCGCAAGTGCAGCAAACAAACCGTAGCAGACGTTGCCCACATTCGCGCGCCTGTCGAGCGCCGCAAGCAAAAACTGTTTGTGACTCTCTTCATAGAAAATAAGACGGTGCAATTTCAGCTTGATACTGGTTCCGCTGTGACATTAATTAATAAAGACACTTATGAACTGCTGGGTTCGCCAAAATTGTCGCCGTCACAGCAAGTGTTAACAGCGTACACAGGTCAAAATATTCCCGTGCTAGGAACGTGTAGCCTGCCTGCCTCTTTTCAAGGTGTAACGAAAACAGTTGCTTTTGTTGTTCTTCAGGCCAAATCTACGCAGAACATTTTTGGACTAGATGCTTTTGACTTGTTTGGTTTGTCAATTCAAAGAGATGTGCTTCAAATTTTGTCAATAGTGCCTCAGGATAACATCAATGCATTGTGTGACAAATATAGTGACTTGTTTTCGCCGGAACTAGGTTGTGCAAAAGACTTCGTGGCACATGTAACTTTAAAAGAATCTGCAGTTCCAAAGTTTCGTAAAGCTAGACCAGTGCCTATCGCCTTGCGTGATACAGTGCCGAAGAACTTAAACGTTGGCAAGATAGTGGGGTGATTTCTCCTGTTTCTGCGAGTCAGTGGGCCTCGCCTATAGTAATTATACCCAAGCCGTCAGGAAAACTTCGTCTCTGTGCGGACTTCAAATCAACTGTCAACAGTCAAACAATTGTCGACACTTACCCCCTGCCCAGACCTGACGAACTAATGGACAAATTAGGACAGTCTCGCTTCTTTTCTAAGATTGATTTAGCAGAGGCATACTTACAAATTCCGCTTGATGACGAGTCAAAAAAGTTTTTCGTCATTAATACTCACATGGGCCTTTTTCAATTTCAACGCCTACCTTTTGGCAGTTCTTCCGCTCCCGCTATTTTTCAGCGTTTTTTGGAACAGCTGACAGTTTCTGTACCGTGTTGCTCGAACTATTTAGATGATATTGTGGTATCCGGACGTACAGTTGAAGAACATTTAGCAAACCTGGAGTGCCTTTTCAAAGTTTTGACTGCAGCAGGTCTACGTTGCAATAAAGCAAAGTGTTCGTTTTTTTCAAACTGAAATAGAGTACCTAGGCCATGTGATTAATGCCCAAGGAATCCATCCCTTACAGTCACATCTTAGAGCAATCAAAGACTTGCCTCCTCCTAAGAATGTGCATGAATTGCAAGCAGTAATGGGAAAGCTGAACTATTATTTCAGGTTTATTCCCAATGCCTCTCAGATTGCAGCTCCACTGCATCACTTACGTAGGAAGAATGTTCCTTTTGTATGGTCCAAAGATTGCCAGGTTGCCTTTGACAACTTAAAGTCTGCACTACTCAGTGATGCATGTCTGATTCCCTTTGACCCCCAGAAGCCTGTAGTGTTAGCAGTTGACGCCTCATCGTACGGTCTCGGCGCAGTAATCTCACATCGTATTGGTTCTCACGATCGTCCTATTGCCTTTGCATCCAAGCTACTGACGCCAACGCAACAGAATTACAGTCAGATAGAAAAGGAGGCCTTAGCAATCGTTTACGGCGTCACAAAGTTTCATCATTATCTGTATGGCAGAAAATTCTATTTGTTGACAGACCACAAGCCTCTCACGTCGTTGTTCTCACCCACAAAGCCAATTCCGCCACGAACGGCACAAAAGCTTCAGAGATGGTCCTTGATATTGTCTAATTATCAGTATGAGATTTTGTACCGACCTACCACTAAACATGCCAACGCGGACACACTTTCCCGACTTCCGGTCGGCCAGGATGTATCATTTGATTCTTCAGAAATGGCATGTTGTCAGATAGACTCCAGAGATGCTTCCGCTGTCGCAGACTTTCCTTTGAACTCTCGTCGGGTTGCACAGGAAACAGCTGCGGATGCAGACCTAAGTGTGGTAGCACGTTTTGTTCGCTCAGGGTGGCCTGCCAGAGCCAAAGACATTGACCGGCCTCTGGTTCGACGTTATTTTGCACAACGTCATGCATTATCTTTAAGTCAGGGTGTACTGTTGTTGCATACCGACAACGACCAAGCAAGAGTGATTGTTCCTCGTTCCCTGCAACGTGAAGTGTTACGCCTCCTGCATCAAGGACATTGGGGCATTGTTAGGACAAAGCAACTGGCCAGACGTCATTGTACCTGGGTTGGTATGGACGCTCAGATAGAGGACATGACGTCACAGTGTACTGTTTGTGCGGAGCATCAGGCGGCTCCACCGCAACGTTTCTCAGACTGGCCACGCCCCAAGGGACCATGGCAACGTTTACATATTGACTTTGCCGGACCTTTCTGGAATACGCGCTGGTTAATTGTTGTAGACGCTTTCAGCAAGTTTCCTTTTGTGATTGCCATGAACTCAACGACGGCGTCTAGTACAATCAGTGCCTTAACATCAGTGTTTTGCATCGAAGGCTTGCCTGAAACTATCGTCAGTGACAATGGACCTCAGTTTGTTAGTGCGGAATTTCAACAGTTTTGTCGTGTGAATGGCATTCAGCATATCACCACCGCGCCTTTTCACCCTCAGTCCAATGGTGAAGCAGAACGTTTCGTTCGAACATTCAAGTCTCACATGGAGAAGATGAAAGGTCAGCACTCCAGGCAGCAAGCTCTTCAAATTTTCCTGTCTACGTATCGGTGCATGCCACGTGACGGCCCGTCTCCTGCCGAGCTGCTACACGGCCGCCGTCACCGCACTCTCCTTCACCTGCTGCAGCCTCCCACACACCGAGTCGGTTCGTATGGCGCTACGCGTTTTCAGGTTTCTACGCCGGTGCTGTACAGGGTGTTTGCTGGCAACAAGAAGAAATGGTTACCGGGCACCATTCAGCGCGTGCTCGGGCGCAATATGTTTGTTGTACGTTCTTCCACAGGGTCGGAGCTGCGGCGCCACGCAAACCAATTGCGTCTGCATAGGCCGCGCGATCCTGTCTCCGGTTTCTTGATTCCAGACCCAGTTCACCGCCAGGGAGCACAGCCACATCGTTCGTCCCCGGACTACGACATCCCTATGGACGTCGACGCATCTCCGCCGCAGTCGTCGCCGCCGCTGTCGCCGCCGCAGATGACAGCGTCACTGAGAGGGACTCCGGGACCGTGCGGGCCCCCCCAGCTTGGGCCACGCACCTCAGAAGAAGATGACCTGCTCCCTCTGGGCGGGGGCGGGCGCCCTTCCCCAGGTTTCGGCGGGTTCCCTGGAGGATCGCAAGGCGGATGCCGGGGCGCGGACGGCGTCTCGATCCCGGCCTCAGCTACGACGCCCGTCCCACCAGTAACGCCCCCGCCCAGGCCCTCCTCCCAGTGCCGTCGCCGTGGCCCTCAGCCCTACGCCACGACGGCGCGGCGGTTTGGGGGGGAGGGGTGTGGTGTCGCACAAGTACAAAGTGCGCGCCACTTACTTTCGCCGCGCGCCGTCATGCACGCACGGCGCGGCGTTCTCACGACGACAGCCACGAGCGCCCTCTGCGACAACGCCGCTCGTGGCCACCACTGAAGGACTTGGCACTTCGGACTGAGATAGCAACGAGTTAGGACCTTCGTAATCAGATAGGCACCATTGAAGACTTTGCTATCGTACAGGCACTAGGCAGGCCTCTAACAACTATGTATCAACATTCTGCAGTACTATGTAAAAGTTAAGTATTGTTACATTCTGTTCAATATATCTCTTTCTAATTTACTCGAGTGTTTATAGTTTCTGGCTGCTCCCCTCCGTACCTGCACCAGCGTGTCGGTCTCATTCCACTCGGCCACCGACACCTACGACGAGGCTGGGACACAAAAGCGGCGACGAAGTCGGGACTCAAAAATATAGATAAAGAGCAACAATTGAACCTATTATTAAGATATTTACTTTGCCAGGAACGACGGATAGAAATCTTTAAAAAATTTATAGAAAGAAGGCATAGATGACGAGTTCGTCAGTCAATGCGTGGAATTTGTTTCATCAGAAGATCCATTCATTCACACTCAGGACATTGAAAGACTATGGTCATCCCGTATTCAATCTATGAGTCAAAAGTAGCGTATGTGAAACTTTGCCGATATTTTTGAATGACATTGCTAGAGTGTACCCTAGATATGGTAAAATAAGTGGCACACTTGCATCCGACACAACACCCGGCAATGCAGACGCCTCAGGAACGAGCTTTCAGTAACATCTCTCACCGGCATCAACTATCACAACCGACATTGGAAACAAAACAGATATTGGAACTTTCCTGGCGGATTAAAACTGTGTGCCGGAACTGGGATTCGCACCTGGGACCTTTGTCTTACGCGTGCAAGCGCTCTACCGACTGATCTATCCCGACACGATTCACGGTGACGCCTCACAACTTTACTTCCGCCAGTACCTCGCCTCCTACTTTCCAAACTTCACAGAAATTCTCCGGCGAAACACGCAAGACTAGCACTCCTGCAAGAAAGGATATGGTGGAGACATGGCTTAGCCACAGCCTAAGGGATGTTTCCAGAATGAAAGTTTCACTCTGCAGCGGAGTGTGCGCTGATATGAAACTTCTTTGCAGATTAAAATTGTGTACCGGAACCGGGACTCGAATCTGGGACCTTTGCCTTACGCGTGCAAGCGCTCTACCGATTGAGCTGTCCCGGCGCGCCTGACAGTCCGTCCTCAAAGCATTAATTCCGCCAGTACATCGCCTTATACTTTCCGAATTAGCAGGTTTCACGGGAAAACTTCCGTGAGCATTGAAAAGTAGGAGGCGAGGTGCTGGCGGAAAAAACCTGTGAGGACGGACCGTGAAGCATGCCTGGATAGCTCAATCGGTAGAGCGCTTGCTTGAGAAAGGCAAAGGTCACAGAATCGAATCCCGGTTCGGGTACACAGTTTAAATCCGCCCGGAAAGTTTCATATCAGGGCACACTCCGCTGCTGAGTGAAAACTATTATTCTGAAAAGAGACATTACTGATCAACAGGGTTTCTGTTGATGTAAGTGCAGCTTCACATACGTTGGTATTTCGTCCATTAGGCGTCACGAAAGCTGAGAGACGGCGCAGGCGCCGCCTGCAGCGCCGGGCTGTTGCGGAGGCCGCGGCGCGCGCCGACAACAGAGGCGCCGCGACTGGCGCATGCCAAGTGCGGCCGGCCGCAGGCCAAGCCGGATGCGGCGCTCGCCAGTCACCTGCGCTGCATCTGCACCTCTGCTGCCGGACCACCTTCCTGCACTTCGTGCTCACAACGTTTCCCTTCGCTTCTATCCATTAGCGAATTTAACGCATAAAGTCTTATGTCGTCCTCTCACGGGGCGTAGAAACGCACGTTGGCGAAAAACTGGTGACGTCACAGCGTGGAATTCCACGTCTCACTGCCATCAAAAACCAAGAATCTGGCAGGTTAGATTTTTGCTTTGTTGAGTGGAACGTGGCCAACGAGACGCCACTTGGATTTCACGTGGCATGGATAACTTTTGAATCATCTTTAAAGAGCACAGTAATAGAGAGAATGGCTCATGTACAGTGGCAAAACACCCGAAAATTGAACGACATTCGTTGTGCTACATAAACGATATGAGTACGAAGTCTTTCGCGACGTAGTTCTTGCGTAAAATACTCTCGGTGTACTTGCCGCGTCAAATATGGGTAGGAGCCCAAGCTTTCTACTATATCCTCCATAGTCGTCGTCAGGGGTAAAACTGACTGCCGTGATTTTTTTCTTTATTGAATTTTAATGTCCTAATACAGGCAGGCTGGCAGCAGCCGATGATGCTGCTCTACAGCCCAGCGAATGGAAACAATGGACAAAACAGAATATAAAATTAAAGCTGATAAAATGGCGCTTTTACAATTACAAGATGAAAATATGGGAGAATGTTAAAAGACAACATGACAGCGGACAGAACATACATGGTTGTTAAAACAAGACATTGCCACGGTGGCTAAAAAACACTCACTGCAGATGACGAAACATAACATGACGGCGACATTGAGGTAAAAAACACTTAACACTGGTGTGCGCAACGTTAAAAAACACTGGGCGACGAACACTATACACACGAAGCACTGGACACTTAAAAACACTAGCACTGTACTGGCCCTGCAGGGGGAGGGAGGGGGAGGATGGAGAAGGCGCGGGGGAAGGGGAAGGAGGTGGGGGAGGGGAGAATGGGGGAAACCGGAAGGAGCTCCCGGGGAGGTGGAGAAAGGAGGGGGTGAGCCAAGCGGGGGACGGGAGTGGGAGGGGAGGGGGAGGGAGGAGGCGGCGGCAATCTACAAAGAGAGCTCAAAGTTGGAAGGAGGGATAGATGTCGGGACGGTTGTGGAGAACGTCGTCAGGGAGAGGTAGGTGGCGGAAGCCACCCTCGGAGAGGACATAGAGGGTGTGGAGGTGAAGGGAGGGAGGGATGTGGCGGTAAAGGCGTGGCAGGGGCCCGGGATCCAGGAGGAGAGGAGATACTAGTGGGTTATGGGACTCTATCTTTCGGTGGATGTACTTGAGGCGGATGTGTTGAAGAAATTGGACCAGGTTGGGAATGGGATGAGATCGTAAAGGATCCTCGTGGGCGAGGGGAGGCGAATGTGGTAAGCGAGGCGAAGGGCGTGGCGTTCTAGGATTTTGAGGGATTCTGACTGCCGTGAACTGGAGGCTACCGCTTATATAACCAGGAGACGGCTTCGCATTGGCTAGCTTACGTCACAGCGGTAATGGCGCGTACTTGGGTGGCGCCATCTAACCACCTGGAATTTTCTAGCGCACTCTATTCCGCGTTGTTAGCAGCGCCATCTCTCACAGCAGGCGGTAATCTGCGGGAAGTATTAAAGGTACTTCTGAGAGTGCCTGGAATGTACAGCATTCCGCGCGAGTGTCGCTAAGATTACGTGGGGCAATCAATAAGAACTGTTTCTGAACGCTGCGTTGAACATCAGCGGCACCTGAAATACAGGCATTTAGAAAAAACTCAGGTGGTTGAGCACAGCTTGTTAAATAAACATCGGGTTTTGTTTGAAGAAACGAGAGTACTGGCTCACGCTTCCAACTACTGGGATTCTGTCATCAGGGAGGCGATTGAAATCAGATTATGCGATAATAATATCAATAGAGACTCCGGATATGCACTCAGCAATGCATGGAAGCGAGCACTGGTGAAGGAACAGAGGTTGGCTCCCAGAACCTTTAGTACTTCCCACAGATTACCGCCTGCTGTGAGAGATGGCGCTGCTAACAACGCGAAATAGAGTGCGCTAGAAAATTCTAAGTGGTTTGATGGCGCCACCCAAGTACGCGCCATTACCGCTGTGACGTAAGCTAGCCAATGAGAAGCCGTCTCCTGGTTATATACGCGAAAGCCTCCAGTTCACGGCAGTCAGTTTTACCCCTGACGACGACTATGGAGGATATAGTGGAAAGCTTGGGCGCCTACCCATATTTAACGAGGCAAGAACACCGAGAGTATTTTACGCTACATAAACGATAGTTTGAAAGGCACGCAATATGAGGACAAAGGTTGGTTATTATCAAACCTCGAAGAAATTGAGATCTTATGTCCGTTGAGAGAGGATTCCAGCAGCATGCTCAACGAAAAGACAGAACTATCTAAAAACCATTACTGGACACATTTTAGCCACCTCCTCCTTGAGAAACACTGATGTATGTGCATGTATTAAATATCGACTTCTTGCTTTTAACTTCACCGAAAAAAATATAGAACGTAGGTCCGTTACAAAACCTTTAATTTAGTGACTGATTTTATGAATAAATGTTAGGTAGCTTAATTAGAATATCTTTGACCACCAATGACAGCGGTTAAACAATCTTTGAAGTTGGACCAGCTGTCCGTTACTACACAACTGGCTGCCATCAGAGAAACATGTAGTACTGCGCAATGTTTAATTTTGACAATGTACATACACAGCTATTGTGTTTAAAGATGCTGCCTAGCAGCAGATACGTTTTATGGTAGGTAGGTGGTTAGTTTCATTGGAATATTTGTGGTACAGTCGTTTGTACATAATGCCCTCATTATTCTACGTTTCCTTGTTTTACAGAACTTAATAATGGGATAATGTAGTCCCGAAACATGTCATTTTGACATATACATTTTATTATAGACAACTGGTACGTGACGTACGGTAATAATTGAGAACTTTTGAGTTGCCTTGATACAAACTGAGCTCCGTATTTCGTGTCTTCTTTCTTTGTGCCGTATGATATATAAATATTAGCTTTTCAAAGTGTTAGAAATTGAGTAATTTTTGAAATCGCGGCATTTGAGATGTCGTTGTTATTGTTGTGGTCTACAATCCGGAGACTGGTTTTATGCAACTCTCCACCCAACTCTGTCCTGAGCAAGCCTCTTCATCTCTTCATAAGAACTGCACCCTACATCAAATCAAATGTTCAAATGTTTGTAAAGCTTAAGGGACTTAACTGCAGGGTCATCAGTCCCTAAACTTACAAACTATCTATGGTCTAGCTTATACTAAAGACGGCACAAACATCCATGCCCGAGGGGAGATTCGAATCCCCGACGGCGAACAGCGTCGCGCATCGTAGCATAGCGCATCAATATGCTCGGCCGCTACGGCAGCCTACATCAATTTGAATCTGCTTACTGTATTCTTCTGCTGGTCTCCCTCTGCGATTTTTACCCCACACACTTCCCTCCAACGATAAATTCACAAATCCTTGATATCTAAGAATGTGTCCTACCAATTGATTCCATCTTTAGTTACGGTATGCCAGAAATTCCTTTTCTCCCCAATTCTATTCCTCATTAGTTACGCGATCCATCCACCTAATCTGCAACATTCTTCAATAGCACCACGTTTCAGAAGCCTCTATCCTCTTCCTATCCGCACTGTTTATCATCCATGTTTCACTCCTAAGCAATGCAACACTCCACAGGAATGCCTTAAGAAAAGACTCCTTTACACTTGAATGGATATTATTTGACAACATATTTCTCTTTTACAAAAACGCTTTTCTTCCCATTGGCATTCTGCATTTTATACCCACTGTACTGCCACCATCATATATTATTTTACTGCAAAAGTAACAAAATTCATTTACCACATTTATTGTTTCGTTACCTAATCTTTCCTTCAGCATCGCCTGATTTTCTTAGACTGCACTCCATTACCTTTGTTTTGCTCTTGTTAATGTTGATCTTATATTCATCTTTCAATACACTGTTCATTCCGTTCAACTGCTCTTCCAGCTCCATTGCTGTCTCTGATATAATTACAATGTTATCGGCAAAACGCAACGGTTTTATGTCTTCACCTGAACTTTAAATCCCTCTCCAAATTTCTCCTTGGTTTCCTTTATAGCTTGCTCAATGTACAAATTGAACAACATTGGAGAAAAGCTGCAACCCTGTCTTACTCCCTTCCCAACCTCTGCATCCCTTTCATGCCCTTCAATTCTGATAACTGGTGTTTGTGCAAGTTGTAAATAACCTTCCGTTCCCTATGTTTTTATCCTGCTGATTTCAGCATCTGAAAGAGTGTGTCAACATCTTTCTCCAAATCTACAAAAGCTACAAATGTAGGTTTGCCTTTCCTTAATCTATATGCTAAGATAAGCCGTAAAGTGAGTATTGCTTTCCGTTTTCCTACAGTTCTCTTGAACCCAAACTCATCTTCCCCAAAGTCTCCTTCTATTAGCTTTTCCATCCTCCTGTAAATAATTCGTGTTAAGATTTTTAACCATGACTTATTAAACTGATGGTTCTGTAAGTTTCACACCCATCAGCGCCTGCGTTCTTCGAAATGGGGATTATTACATTTTTGTTAAAGTCTGAAGGTATTTCCCGTATCTCATACATCTCACGTACCAGGTGAAATAGTTTACTTGAGGATTACTTGAGGTTTTCGTGCTAGAGCACAGGAACCAATACATTTTAAAGACAGTACCCTACGTCATAGGCTCTCCCACATACTTCAGTAGTTCTGAGGGAATGTCGTCCACTCCAGGAGCCTTGTTTAGACTTTGGTCTTTCAGTTCTCTATCAAATTCTTATCTCAATATAATATCTCTTATTTCATGTTAATCTACTTCCCTGGGGCATGGATATTTGTGCCGTCCTTAGTGTTAGCTATTTCATAAGTAGTTTGTAAGTTTAGGGACTGATGACCCTGTAGTTAAGTTCCATAAGCTCTACAAACATTTGAACATTTGAATCTACTTTTTGTAGAGTCCTATATACTCTTTCCACCTTTCAGCTGTCCCTTCTTTGCTGAGAACGGGTTTTCCCATGTGAGATCTTTATATTAATACAACTGCTTTTCTTGATCCAAATGTCTCTTTTATTTTCATGTAGGGGGTTTCTATTTTTCCCCTATTTATACATTCTTCTTGCATTTGCCCTCTAGCCACTCCTGTTTGGATTTTTCATTTCCTGTCAATCTCATTTCTTAGTTGTCTGTACTCCATTTTGCCCGTTTCATTTGAGATATGATTCTTTAAAATAAATTTACCACAAACTGATTATTGATAGGTTTAAGGGTTGTCGCATTTAATGTTAGTTGTTATCATTTGTGCACAGTCAATGAATATCATTCCCATGCTATGGTAGAACGCCATTCTATCAAAGTAGCGTCGTTGTGATGGTATATGATAGCTAAATAACAACTTACAACAGGTTTTGTATACATATGTAGTATTGTGTATTTCGCATTAGGGACTCCAAAAACGGAATGGATGGATGGCATCGTAGGCCGCGGAGCAGAGGTTTGTAATGTTTCGGCTTCGCGTCCACCTACGGTACTTCAAAATTATTTTCCTTTTTTTAAAAAACTTTTCTGGTTCTTTATTGTTAATTTAAGTGTAATATACGATATTATTTGTTATTTATTTTTCAGAAGGCGTAATAGCGCGTTGGTTAGTATCACAAGCTGCGCATGGAGAGAGATGTAACAGGTTTGGGTCTACACTCTCCCACGTATTTTTAACGATGTAGTTTAATTACGCTTTATGCATCTCTTTATTAATTTAATGCAATTTTGTAATATCCAATAGTCGACGTTATATGTTAAAGATAACTAACTCTGTCCACGAGAGAAACTGTTGAGATTTTCGTGCTAGGGCACAGGAACCAGTAAATTTTAAAGACAGTACTCTACGTCACTCGGTATTCCCAATGGCTTTTAAAATCTGTCACCCTTCAGGGCAGTGTTGGAGTAGTTGAGTTTTAGAGTGCAAAGAGAACATAGCTAGAGTGTGGACACGGAAGCAGATTCAGTTATGGAGGAACAGTGTTTTCGTACAATACTAAAAGTAAAAATTAGCACTTCAAGCATTATCGAGCTCAGGCGTTGTCCCGCTTGTATGAGCAAGTTAAATGTGTCAGTCAGAACCTATTATCTCCAAAGAAATGCTAAACTAAATTTTTGAATACGCAGACTATGCAAAACATGGAAAATAGGAATATATGAGAGAGCAACAGAAGTGGAGCTGGTGCAAATGATGGATTTCACCGTTTAGAGTTTTTTATGATTCTTACCAAAAGTGATTTGTCGCACATTTTGTTATCATTATCAACAACTTTCAGATATATGTACCGTCTTTTTGTTTCTTCAAAAACTTTACAATTTCTCGAAGAGTATTGCATGTCCCGTGTGAATAAACGTTCATCGCTACATGTGACATAAGCAAGCTTCAGTATTCAGGTTACGGTGCAATTTTACGCACATCCATCTTTGTAAGCACATTGATCTGCACGCCAAATACAGTCCGCAACCGGCGCTGGATAGCGCTGCGACGCAAATCACGATGAGCACCAAGTTCTGTGGGATGTGGCAAGTCGTTTCAGAGCGTGCAGCTGTTAGATACAAAGCACGTCTGGCTTGCGCCACGTAGAACAAACACGTCCCTTGTGAGGACGGCTTTGTTGTTATTGATGTGGTCTTCAGTCCGAAGTCTAGTTTGATGCATCTCAACACGCTAGTCTTGAGCAAATCTTCTTATCTATGTCTAACTGTTGCAACATAAAGCCACTTTAACCAGCTGTCTGTTTTACACTTTCCAACCTACCGAACTCCCTCCTGGCAAACTTCCGTTCATTGCCAAACTCATGCTTTGTCACAAGAAGGTCTGCCACCTGCCAAATTGTAACATAATATATTTTTTTCCAATATGGTAGACTGTCTCATTATTAGCACCACAAGTGCTTCCGATCTCTTCCGCATTTACCTCTTGTACAAGACTACACTAGAGACAAATATCTTCAGACAAGACTCCCAAAAGCTTAAATTTACATCACCTAGCTATAAATTTATTGTTTTCTGGAACGTCTTTCTAGCAGTTGTCATGCTGCACTTTTATACCCGCGAATGGATCAAAGGTGAAGCCGAATTGGAGGCACGAGAAGTGTGGAAGTTTCCTTCGCAAATTCTTTAAGCTGTTACTTTGGTACCCTGGTAAGTAAATTATGATGATGAAGACAAGATTGAAGTTTAAGAGAATCGTTCGGCAGAACCAGTGGTAGAAGAAACTGGATACCAAAGCGGTGGTGGACCAAGCGTATCGAGACCCGGTAAGGCAATACAAAATGAGACACCCATTCCCCGGAATTCCACCTCCCCCTCAACCGCTATTATACTGACCTGACGACAATATTGATTGTTTACCCTCTCTAATGGTATATAGCTACGATATAAAATGACTACACATAAATGTGTTCACTTTACTGTGAGAAATAAATACAAGATTAATAAATATTAGAAGAATGGTCAGAGGATAGTGATCTAATAAGTTATCAGATAAGTACATGGTTGGTAATTCGGCAACTACGAATATTAGAAAAATAAAGTATAAAACCAGCATCATTCTACCCAGATGCGTCGACAAAAATGTATGTGGCACTGCGCGTGTTAAGTAGCAAAATAAGTTAGAAAACATTGTGCGGTATATAAAGACTGGATAACTATAGTATTACTCTTTGACGTCTTTAGAGACGGGTGATGTGTACAGTTGGTAAAACCACTGCTTGGATCTGGATGACTCCATTTCCCGTAGTTGTAGATATATTTATTAAATAAAGTGTATAATAATTGTTTATAACCGCTAAAAAGTATTTTTTAGAAAATCTCTGATAACGTCTTCGTTGTTTTTATGCTCGTATTTTTATACTGTAGTTATAACACACCTGTAGGGCTGGCCTGTTGTGTTGTGGTCTTCAGTCCGGAGACTGGTTTGATGCAGCTCTTCAAACCTACCCTTACCCTGAGCAAGCCTCTCATCTTCTCATAAGAACGGTAGCCCATCTGAATCTGTATACTATTTTCGTCTCTTGGTTTTCCTCCGCGATTTTTACCTCACACACTTCCCTCAAATGCTAAATTCCTGATTCCTTAGGGCCTAAGAATGTGTCCTTCCAATTACTGTATACCAAAAATTCTTTTACTCCTCAATTGTGTTCAGTACCTGCTCATTAGTTACGTGGTATACCCACCTAATCTTCAGCTTTCTTCTGTAGCACCACATTTTAAAAGCCCCTATTCCCTTCCTGTCTAAACTATTGAGCGTCTATGTTTCATTCCCGTACGAGGCAACACGCCACACAAATGCCTTCAGAAAAGACTTCCTTACGGTCAAACTAATGTTCGATGTTTATGAAGTTCTATTTTTTTAATAATGCCTTTCTTCCCATTGCCATCCTGCATTTCATTTCATCTACACTGCGACCATCGTATGTTATTTTACTGCACAAGTAACAAAACTTATCTATCACATTTATTGTGTCATTACCTTATCTGATTCCTTCAGACCGCCTGATTTACTTAGACTGAATACCCTTACCCTTCTTCTGCTTTTGTTAATGTTCATCTTATACCCTCCTTTCAAGACTCTATCCATTCCGTTCAAGTGCTCTTTCACGTTACTGACAGAATTAAAATGTCATCGGCAAAAAGTAATATTTTTGTTTCTTAACCATGACATAACTATTTTACGTGGTGCTTAAAATGTATGAGACAGCGAAATACCCCCAGACTTTAACAAAAATGTAATAATCTCCATTCCAAAGAAAGCAGGTGCAGACAACTATGAAACTTACAGAACCATCGGTTTAATAAGTCATGACTGCAAAGTTTTATCACGAATTATTTACAGAATAATGGAAAAGTTGGTAGAAGCTGATCCTGAGAACATTAGTTTGGATCCAGGAAAAAAGTAGTAACACGGGAGGCAGTACTCACTTAACGACTTATCTTGAAAGATAGATTGAGGAAATACAAACATACATTTCTAGCTTTTGTAGATATGGAGAAAGGTTTTGACAATGTTGACTGGAAAACACTCTTTCAAAGTCTCAAGTCAGCAGGGTTAAAATTTATAGAACGGAAGGTTATATACAACTTGAAGAAAAGTCAGATAGCAGTTATAAGAGTTGAAGGGCATAAAAAGGAACGTGGTGGTTGGGAAGGAAGTGACGTAGGGTTGTAGCCTTTCTGCAAAGTTATTCAGTTTGTGCACACAGCTGGCAGAGTATTAAAAAACGTTTAGTACAAAATTGGTGATAATGTTTATCATTATGTTAATGTTTCTTGCAGTGTTACATAAAGTTTCTCTTCTTGTATATATGAGTACATATGTTTATGCTTCGGAGCCTCGAACTCTGCCTCCTATATAATGAAAGTGTTTTGGCGTTGTTGAGAATTTGATTCAGAATAGTCTATATCTACATCTACATAGATACTCTGCAAATCACATTTAAGTGCCTGGCAGAGGGTTCATTAACCACTTTCATAACTTTTCTCTACCGTTCCATTCTCTAATAGCGCGCGGGAAGAAAGAACACCTAAATCGTTCCGTTTTCGATCTCATTTCTCTTATTTTATTGGGATGGTCATGTCTCCCTAAGTAGGTGGGTGCTAGCAAAATATTTTCACATTCAGAACTAAGAGTCGGTGATTGAAACTTTGCAAACAGATCACGCCGCAATGAATAACGTCTTTCTTTGAATGATTTCCACCCCAATTCGTGCAACATTTCCGTGACGCTTTCCCCCCCCCCCCCCGTAACGTGATAAAACAAAACGAGCTGCCCTTCTCTGAACCTTCTCAATATCTTCCGTCAGCCCCACCTGGTGAGGGTCCCACAAGGGGCAACAGTACAGAGAGGACGCACAAGTGTAATGTAGGCAGTCTCTTTGGTGGAGCTGGTGCATCTTCTAAGCGTTCTGCCAATGAAACGTAACCTTTGGTTCGCTTTCCCCACAATATTTTCTATGTGTGCTCTCCAGTCAAAGTTGTTCGTAATTGTAACTCATAGGTATTTGGTAGAATTTACGACCTTAAGGTTTGACTGATTTATCGCGTAATTGAAGTTCAGCGGATTTCTTTTAGTGGTCATGTGTATTACTTCACACTTTTCTTTATTTAGTGTCAATTGCCAATTTTCGCACCATGTAGAAATTTTGTCTAAATCGCTTTGCAGTTGCTTTTGATCCTCTGTTGACGTCATTAACCGATAAACGACAGCATCATCCGCGAACAGTCTAAGGGAGCTATTCAGGTCATCTCCTAAATCTTTTATAAACACGAGGAAGAGTAGGGGACCTATAACGCTTTCCTGTGGAACGCCAGCTATCACTTCTGTTTTACTCGATGACTTACCGTCAATTACAACGAAATGTGTCCTTTCTGATAGGAAATCGTGAATCCAATCACACAATTGGGGACATATTCCGTAAGCACGCAATTTCATTAGAAGCCGCTTGTGGGGTACAGTATCAAAAGCCTTCCGGAAATCCAGAAATATGGAATCGATTTGAGATCCCTTGTCGATGGCACTTAACACTTCATGTGAATATAGGGCAAGCTGTGTTTCGCAAGAGCGATACTTTCTGAATCCGTGCTGACTAGTGGTTAATAAGTCGTTCTCTTCGAAGTAGTACATAATATTCGAACAAAGTAAATGTTCCAAAATCCTACTGCAAATCGACGTCAATGAGATAGTCCTGTAATTTTGGGGATCACTCCTATTGCCTTTCTTGAATATTGGAGTAACTTGGGCAACTTTCCAGTATTTGGGTACGGATCTTTCGCTGAGTGATCCGTTGTAAATTATAGCTAAGTACTGAGCTATTGCATCAGCATACTCTGAGAGGAATCTAGTTGGTATACAATCTGGCCCGGAAGATTTATATTTGTTTAGTGACTTAAGTTGTTTTACTACTCCAGGAACATCTACTAAGTTTCGCATGCTGGCAGCTGTTCTTGGATTGAATACTGGAGTGTTCACTTCGTCTTCTTCGGTGAAAGAATTTCGGAAAGCTATGTTTAGTAATTCTGCCTTAGCAGTACTGTCGTCGGTAGTATTACCATTGCTATCGCGTAGTGAAGGTATTGTTTGTGTTTTGCTGCTAGTGTACTTCACATATGACCAGAATTTCTTTGGATTTTCTGCAAGATTACGAGACAGGATTTCGTTGTGGAAACAACTATAAGATTCTCGCATTGAAGTCCGCGCTAGGTTGCGAGTTTCAGTAAAAGATTGCCAGTCTTGCGGATTCTGTGTCTTTTTAAATTTTGCATGCGTTTTTCTTTGTTTCTGCAACAGTCATCTAACCTGTTTTGTGTACCACGGGGGGTCAGCACCCTCTTTTATTAATTTATTTGGTATAAATCTCTCGATTACTACTGATATTATGTCTTTGAAAGTAAGCCACAACTGATCTACACTCGCATTTTTAGTTTTGAAGGACTGGAGACTATCACTCAGGAAAGCGTGAAGCAAATTTTTATCTGCTTTATTGAATAGATATATTTTTCGTTTATTTTGGTGCATTTGGGAATTTCGATATTCAGTCTCGCTACTACAACTCGATGTTCGCTAATCCCTGTATCTGTTTTGATGCTCTTTACTGTCTCGGGATTATTTGTTGCTAGGAGATCAAGAGTATTTTCGCAACCACGTACTATTCTAGTGGGTTCATGAACTAACTGTTCGAAGTAGTTTTCAGAAAAAGCATTCAGAACTAGTTCGGACGATGTTTTATATTTGCCCCCGGTTTTGAATACGTAATTATGCCAACATATCGAGGGTAAATTAAAGTCGCCACCGATTATAACAGTATGCTTCGGATACCTATTTGAAATATGATTCAAGCTTTCTTTGAACATTTCTGCAACCGCATCGTCTGAGTCAGGGGGCCGGTAAAAAGATCCAATTATTAATTTATTTGCGTGGTCAGGTATAACCTCTACCCAGACCAATTCACAGGAAGTATCTGCCTCAATTTCGCTGCAGGATAAACCGTTTGTAACAGCAATAAACACGCCACCCCCTGTTTTATTTATTCTATCCTTTCTGAAGACCATTTGTCCCTTTGAAAAAATTTCTGCTGAATTTATCTCAGGCGTCAGCCAGCTTTCAGAACCTATAACGATTTGTGCGTCAGTACTTTCTATCAGCGCTTGGAGCTCCGGAATTTTCCCAACACAGCTACGACTATTTACAACTGTTACACCAATGGTTTTTAGGTCTGCTTTCTTCCCATGTCTGACCTGCCCCCTTTGAGACTGAAACCTATTTTGTGTATTCCCGAGGCCATCTAACCTAAAAAACCACCCAGTCCACGCAACACAGCCCCCGCTACCCGTGTAGCCGCTTCCTGAGTATAGTCAGATCGTGTGCGACGCCTCTACACCTAGAAGCTCTCGAGATCTGGAGGATCTCCAGACCGAGACGTTCAGGGCACTCCTCCCCCTTCCCCCTATCCCGCCACTGTGCACAAGTGCAGAGGAAAGTGGGTCGCGTTTGAAGTTGTACAAAGAGGTAGAAACTGCGATATGGAAAGCCGGAGAAGGCAGCTCAGTTGAAGAGTGGACATCGCTGTAAAAATGAATTTCAAATGATAGAATTACAATCGCAGATTCAATGTTGTTAACTACGAAAAAGCCATGGATAACAAAAAATATTTCAGCTAATCGACGGAAAAGGAATCAAGAGTATACCAGTAAGCTACTGGTACAGTAGCAACGAAATGAATAAGAAGAAAGCCAAAGCGAATAGAGTGCTAGAACAAAGTGAATAAATCGACAGTGAAATAATTGTGGAAAGGACTGGATCAGCTTAAAGAAAAGTCAAAGCAGTCTCATGATGTGACAAGCTCAAAAATATTTAGCGACGCGTGGAATATAAATCGGAAAGATAGATCGCACACAACTGGAGGAGGGGTGTTCATAGCTGTGGACAAAGACATTGTTTCTACTGAGATCGAGGTTGAAAGTAACTGTGAAGTTATCTGGGCACGTATAACAAGTACAAAAGAAGTAAAGTTAATAATTGGGTGTTTTTACCGGCCCCCCAGTGCTGCTGTAGCAGGTTTAGAGTCATTCTAAGAAAGTCTACACCAGGTAGTGCGTAGATATCCGGGTCATGTAATATCAGACGGGGAAGTCTTCAACCTTAAGAGTATAGATTGGGACCTCTAGTTACATTCCAGGCGGTACAGACAAGGTGTCTTGCGAACTACTTTTGGTCACATTCTCCGAAAACTGTATTGAGCAGTTAAACTGGCAACCCACGTGCAATTGAAATATTTTAGACCTTATAGATACGAACAGGTCTGATCTTATTAACGATGTCTGTGTAGAGACCATAATTAGTGATCATGGTATCGTCATAGTGTCGATGGTGACCAAAGTTCATAAACCAATCAAGAAGGCTAGGAGCGTGTTTTTGTTGGGAAGAGCCGATGAGCAAATGTTAGGATCGCACTTAGGAGATGAATGGGCATCGTTTTACTTAGATCCGGTACTATGGATGTAGAGGAATTGTGGACTACATTTAAGTGCATTGTACATAAAGGATCAGATAAATATGTGCCTGTAAAGTCGATTAACACTTAGAGTGCCGCGCCTGGAATATTACGTTCTCTGTGTCTTTGCGAGAACTGCCGCGCCCGTAATATTACGGGCGGCTGTTCTCAAACGAATTCTATCTTTCGCGCGCATCATTATCCGTACGGCAGTTATCAGAAGGGAGGCAAACCTTTGTAGTAGGCATCTCTGCCACTAGGAGGCGCCATTTTACTAAACAAGGGTTTGTGTCAGTTGACTGTGAGACATCAGGGCGAGCGTTAGACGCAACATGTCAAGCAGTAGGCCTTTGAGCGACGCCGAGATTCGCCGCATTCTTGATGAATCGGATGATGATCAGAGTGATGTTTTTGATGGCGATGACACGGATGAAGATCCAACTTATGCTGAATCAGGATCAGGTAATATAATTACTTTCACGACTGGATGGAACACATTTCCTGAAAGAATACCCATTCCACCAGGGAAGAAGAAGGCACAAAAGACTTGTAGAGTGTCCTCATAGAGGGGCAAGAAAGAAGCAGGAGTCGCCAGAAGGAAGGATACTTCATTGCAGTGTGCAGTATGCCATGCTTCCAGCTATACCACTCAAAAAAGAACTATTTGCACTAAAAGCCGTTTGCTGATGTTTAATATTCATGATATTTGCATGTAATCACATAAAAATTGCCATGCATATTAATAAATAGTTTATAATACGAAAAAATAATTTTTACCTACCCGAAAACAGCGTTTCTTGTTTTGATTGGTGTGATGAAGGTTTACAAAGCAGGGAAATGTACGGAGCAAGTACTTGAAGAGGAAATAATAAGATTTATTCCTGACCAAGAAATATATATTAATGATTATTCCTGAATCGGTAACAAAAGGACGAGAAACTGTAAAAATGGCCGGCACTGGGGGAAGTCAGTTCGCATATATGGATGGCACTCAAAGTGTTAAGGAAGGAAAAGATCCACTGTGGTATAATAATAATGTTAGAAAGCTACTGAGAAAGAAAAAACTGTTGCATTCCCGGTACAAAAAAGAACACGCAAATGATGACAGGCAGAAGTTAGTAAAGATTCGTATGTCTATAAAAAGATCGATGCGCGAAGCATACAATAATTATCACAGCCATACGTTAGCAAAAAATCTTTCCGAGAACCCGAACAAATTCTGGTCCTATGTAAAATCGATAAGTGGGTCAAAGCCCACTATCCAATCACTCGTTGATCATTTCGGGGCAGTAATAGAAGAAAGCAAACGGAAAGCTGTAGTTCTAAATTTAACCCTTAATAAAACTTTCACGCAGGTGGATCGCACAAATGTACCATCATTTAATCAACGAACTGATTCCGAAATGTAAGTCATTGAAATAGGCATTTCCGGCGTAGAGAAGCAGCTGAGAGAGCTAAATACGAAAAAGTCTGCTGGTCCGGATGGAATACCAGTTCGGTTTTACAAAGAGTATTCTGCGGCATTGGCCCCTTATTTAGCTTGCATTTATCGCGAATCTTTAATTCAGCGCAAAGTTTCTAGTGACCACATAATTACAGGCTAATATCGTTGACATCAGTTACCTGTACAATTTTGGAGCATATTCTCAGTTCGAATATAGTAATTTTCCTTGAGACGGAAAAGTTTCTTTCTATGAATCAGCACGGGTTTAGGAAACATCGTTCATGTGAAACTCAGCTTGCCCTTTTCTCACAGGATATCTTGCGAGCCATGGATGAAGGGGAACAGGCGGATTGTGTTTTTCTCGACTTCAAAAAGGCGTTTGACGCGGTGCCACATTGCAGACTGCTAACAAAGATAGGTGCTTATGGAATAGGTTCATAGGTGGAAAACTTCCTAAGTAATAGAACGCAGTACGTTGTTGTCGACGGCGGGTGTTCATTAGAGACGAGACAGGCGTGACCCAGAGGAGTGTGATAGGACCGCTATTATTTTCTGTCTATATAAATGATCTGATGGACAGAGTGACTTGTGATTTGCGTCTTTTTGCTGATGATGCTGTGGTGTATGGAAGGGTGTCGTCTTTAACTTACTGTAATAGCTTACAGAATGACTTGGACAAAATTTCTAGTTGGTGCGTAGAATGGCAGCTAGCTCTCTATGTAGAAAAATGAAAGGTGATGCGCATGAGTAAGAAAACCAATCCCATAATGTTCGAATACAGCATTAGTATTGAGCTGCTTGATGCAGTCACGTCGTTCAAATATCTAGACGTAAAATTGCAGAGCGATATGAAATAGAACGAACATGACGTAAGGACAGTTGTAAGGCGGACAGCTGACTTCGGTTTATTGGGAGAATTTTGGGAAGATGTACTTCATCTGTCCAAATGTTTGTAAATCTATCGGACCAAACTGCGTGGTCATCAGTCCGTAGTTTACAAACTACTTAAACCTAGGTAAACTAACCTAAGGACAACACACACATTCATGCCCCAGGGAGGACTCGAACCTCCACGGCGAGCAACCGCGCGCTCCGCAGCGAGACGTTTTAGACCGCTTGGCTACTCCACCGCGGCGTACTACATCTGTAAAGGAGACCGCGTATAAAATGCTTGTATGACCATTGCTTAAGTGTTTGGGACCCGCGGGTGGTCGGTTTGAAGGAAGACGTAGAAGCAGTTCAGAGGCGAGCAACTAGGTTTCTTACTGGTATAATATTCATAGAATATATGACATCAACTGCGATTGGGCAAAGCTGAAAATGTGTACCCAGCCGGGATTCGAACCCGGGTCTCCTGCTTTCTAGGCAGAATTTGTATCTGACGAGAGGCGTGCCTAGGTAGTTCTTACAGGTGCGGTGATCACTGTGTCTCCAGTGGTGTAGGGGTCAGCGCAACTGCCTAGAAAGTAGGAGACCGGGTTCGAATCCCGGTTGGGTACACATTTTTAGCTTTGCCCAATCGCAGTTGATGTCATATATTCTATGAATATTAAATAATAACAACTGCAGGATCAGAAGTGACGTCTGTTTCTTTCGGAACAGACGCCACATGTATATGTTACTGGTATGTTCGACGAATGTGCGAGTGTCACGAAAATGCTCCGGCAACTCAAATGGGGATCACTAGAGGAAAGACGACGTTCTTTTCATGAATTTCTGTTGAGGAAATGTAGATGGCTGGAATTTGAAGCTGAGTGTAGTACAATCTTGCTGACGCTTACTTACATTTTCAAAGACAAGATGAGAAATTAGGGCTCGTACGGAGGCATAGAGGCATTCTTTTTTTCATCGTTCTGTTTGAAGTGGAATAGGAAAGGAAATGCCCAGTAGTGGTACAGTGTACCCTCCGCCACGTACCTTACGGTGGATTGCGGAGTATGCATGTAGTTGTGGATGTAGATTTCTTCGGTTATATGAAAAGCAAGGATGGTAACAACAAGAAAACAGTGGTAATGCCATGTTAAACGCAGTGTACAGAGCATAAAGTTGGAAAACATACACTTGACAGCAAAAACAAGTGGATCACCCCTGAATTCCAAAGTGGAGGCCGCACCTGACGCTATGCAACCAACATATGGCGTAGCTGTGTCATAGGTCGTCAAGTCATTCCACATTACAGTTATTACCTACGCACAATAGGTACTGAGTAAGTCTCCTATTTTCCTTATGGCATTCAGGCAAGGTGCAAATTAATACTCTCGTACAACAAATATTAGAATACACGTCATTAGAGACGAGACAGTAACACTTGTAAATTAAATATCGTTGCAATAAGTGAAAAGTCAGATACGTTATCACACTTGTTTAATGACAAGATATATTTCTGAATCTGAACGCAATGTTAAGCAAACAACAGTAGTGTGCCTGATCGCGATGCGTTTACAGTCACGCACTTCTCGTGGCCCCTCTCTGATCGGCAGAAGTCAGATGAGTTCGTGTGCCTACAAAATGTTTGTGCATCTCTACCAACCTTACCTCGTAACAGCATTGTACACAGTAAACCTCGTCAATGTATTGTTGATTTGTGCTTGGTTTCGATTATTGTCTTCCACTTCGTTATTTGCTAAAGTACCCAGACGACTTCTTTAAGAAAAAAGTGGTATGAAGAATGTTAATTCTGATTGTAATTCCGTCTCTAATGACCATGTTGCCGACGGGACGTTAAACTCCAAGCTTCCTTTTCCTTTTTCTGATTGTTATTCATTTACAACAACAAAAAGAGGCAGAAAGCGTTGCTACACCCGCTTAATAAGCCCCTTTAAAATGTTAATATTTCGTAGATATACGTTCCAGTTTTCTATTACTCAAACATTAAAGTGATACTTAATTTCGTGTTCCATTCCTGACGCCTTAACCTCTTGCATGTTGTTTCTTTTAAAACCTGTAATCTATACACCGTAAGCTGGCGGCACTGGGAGAAAGAGGCTGGACTTGTTCTAACAGCCAATGCGCTACAAGCTGAATGCAAGCTGCAGCTCCCAACATTCTCCACTCAAAGGCAACGCTTAAGTGCTTGATCTCTAGGCATAAATAGACGTAAAAAAACTAACGTTTTCATTAGTATCGGTTTCCAAGACCAATATCTGAACCCAGAAATAAATGATAATCTTAGCACTGCACCAGGAATTTCATGAAGCTCATTTTGTTGCTGAGAGGTAACTGCTGAAGATATGTAACATAGTGCAATTCACAGATGTGATACATCATAAAGTTGTGGAATAGAATACAGTATATTGATGATTTGTTACCTAAGCACAATCACATGTCAGATATTAAATATGTTCGCAAATAGCGTTATACTAGTGCCTGAAACGACGACACAATTAATTTTTTTCCGGCAGGGATTCGAACCCGGTACCATTTGCTATTGTATGATAGGAAGTAATACTGCTGATATATTTATTGTTGCTTCCGGGCACTCCAACCCCGCACATACCGTCACTCTTGACCTTACACGATGAGGCGTCAACTGTCACATTGTCGTTCACCAGTAGTTAGGATCACACTGTTCGTAGAGACGTGGAGGGGTTTGGTATTTTGCGAAAACTTTGTTTAACTTAGTAGCGCATGGACATGTGCAATGTTTATTTGAAACAAGGCAGAGTCCTGCGTTCTTTACTTGGCGTTACTGGAGGTGCAGATGGTATTTTTGTGGCCGTTAAAAACTGTTACTCCCAGCGGGAATCGGACCTATACCTTAGCTATTACAAGGTAACCCCACCCCAGCCTCCAGCGAATTACAGATGTATCAGCATAATGTATTGTCGTATTAGAGTACTCATTAGACGATACGACCATTCAAAGAGCTCAGAGGTGTCTAGATAGGTAAGACATTCTTGGCCGCAGGGGATGGCCACGTAGTCTGAGGCGCCTTATCGCGGATTTTTCATGATATTATACTATCTTTTAGTATGCTACATTACGATTTGATATGGCATTTTGCTATACGCTTATTTAACTATGGGCTCATTTTAATCAAGATTGTTGGGTAGCTGTTGCCACGATAACTTGAATATTACACATTTTTAAAGTTATGAGGAGCGTCGATTATGGATTACAAAAAGGATTCTGCAATTTGGAAAGAAACTTCGTTTTGACTTCTATTATTCACCACGTTCAGGAACACAGACTTCGATGAAGGAGGTTTCTGTGATTTACTAGTACGGTCAATGACAAGGTATCCGATAACTGGAAAGTGTGTCGAGCAATTATTCTTCACGGTGTGTTTGCCTTCAATAGTTATATTGAGCTTAAAAAACAGCAATGTGTATTCTGATACAATGTCGCATCGAAAATGCGATAACATGCGAAGCATAATATCCAATTGGGAAGGATAGGGGAGACCTTCAGTGTCTGCCATTTCAAAGGTTGGATACTGGGATTTGCGGAATAGATGCCCTCCATTTCAATGGCTATATCAGTACTTGCACGGTAAGGTTGAGTTGTCCTTTATATCCACGTGCTTTTAGAGAGTCAGCGGCAGAGAAATAACGACAGTGATAAAAAAAAGCCTGCCAAGCACAAAATTGTGAAAAGAAGCACGTAGATACAGATAAATATGTCAACGGAGGGGTAGCGGGAGGGAGGACGGGATCTAGGAATGAACAGGAGTGCAGAACTGGAAAATAAAAGAGTGAAATGCATGCGAAATACTCCTTACTTAGAGATGTATCACAGTTTGTTTTAGGACCGAGAGAAAATGAACTAATGTTTTACAGAACGAAGGATGGATTATCGGAGATAGAAAAGAACACTGTTTCATAGAGAGGACCAAGGGACAATAAAGGAAGCAGACATTAAAAGAGACAGTATTGTTTTAACGGAAACCTCTATTTTTTTTTCACTTCGTTTTGGAGGAATAGACCCAAAGGGCAACTGAGGTTATAATGTAAGGGAGGTGACAGAGAGAGAGAGAGAGAGAGAATGGAGGAGAAATTAACAACGAATAAAAGCAAGATAAATCGTTTGCATATTTTGTGAAGGACGGAGGATGCATTAATGGATAGAGGGGAGGAGAGTGACGAATTTGAAATAACAAAAATTACATTAACGGCATCCATCTAAACTGAATACTCTGTATTCATTGCGGCTGGGTATACATGAAATAATAATAGGATATAGAGTGAAATGAGAAGCATTGAATTAAAATTTGAGCCATGGGCAGGAATCGAACCCAGACTTCCATACTTACTTTAATTCAATACTGTTCCTTTCAATCAATGTCTTTCACACATTGACACGGAAGACTGTCTCCAGGTATATAAATTTATAATAAAAATAGGATAGTAAAGGAATTGTATATTTAAAAAATACCTTCAATATAAAGGTAACTCAAAGGAAATAAAACAATATCTATTTTATTTCAGTTGCCAAGAAACCTTCAATAGTCTCTTACTTACGAAATAAGAAAACAGTGATGAGATAAAAAAGAAAAAAAAAATTTTATGGACTAATAATTTATTCAGAATCCCTCATTATTTGTTTTTTTTCCACAATGACTCTTAGCATATAACCTATAATGCCATCGGACCAGCTTTTCTTCAGTAAAAGCGACGACTCTATCTCGAGTTGGTTGCTTGCAGTGAGACAGCCCGATTTGTATTTCTGTTTCCCGCTCTTACTATGAAGCCAGGAAGTAAACATTCTGTATTTACGTCAGAGCCCCGCTTTACGAAGTGCTGGGAGCTGTTGGCAGCCACCACGACCTTCCAGCTCGCTGTTTCCGCCAAGCCTCGCCTCGGCACCAGCTGCGGTCGACTGGCCAGCCAGTAGCTCGCGAGCCACGGCTAATACAGGCCCGGTGGCAAAGCCAGGCTCAACCCTTGAAGTATCACAAGTTTCAGCAAACCTACCCTAATGTTTAGTAGAAACTACCACAGCTAGAGCTATTTTGCTATAAAATGAGCATCTATGTTATCTTTTGACACTCCATTCAAATATTTAACGAAGTTAAAGAATAAAATCATGATAAACGTTGCTATCATATGTTTCACCTAGATAGCAATCTTACGACACGGAAAACTATCTTTCTTTTCAGCGTTCTGCATTAGATCGAAACATAATAAAATATGTATTCAACCTAGAAAACTACGCATATTGTAAAATTAAACAGTTCTGATATCAACAACACAAATGTATATATGTAGTATATCATTGACGTTTTGTGCAGTTATAAAGTGTTCTCAATGTCTCTGAAACAGTAAGTGCTACACAACGGAAATTACCTTCTGTTGGGGCCCTTCATTTACACAATTGTTCTGTTATTCACAATGAAGTGTTTCATCATGGGTTCGTAGAATCGCTTCAGTTTCTCGGCTGTTCCACGCTTATACAAAGATCGAGAAAAACAAGTACCAAAAAGGATATGTGCGAGTTAGAATTACCAGTATGTTATTCTTAATATTCAAATAAAATGTTCGAATGTGTGTGAAATCTTATTGGACTTAAATGCTAAGCTCAACAGTCCCTAAGCTTACACAGTACTTACACAAACCTATTCTAAGGACAACACACACATACCCATGCCTACACGAGCAGCAAGCCGATCCACTACATGGCGCCTTAGACCTTGCGGCTACTCTGCGCGGCCTTCTTACATTTGTAACACCATACTTGGTACGGTAATGAGCTCAAAAGCTCTTTGCATTCGTAGGAGAAGGTTGGTGATTGAAATCTCAAGGAAGAAGCGTGCTACACTGAACACGCTTTTGTTTTAATATTGCGTCCTCACCTTATCCACCTGCCCTCTCCGCCCCCTACCCAACACAAAAAAAAACCAGGAAACATCCGAGACCTTCTTTCCTCTAATTCACTATACCGCTAAATCTGATGTATTTTTTCAACTTTTTCAACGCCCTCCCTCTATCCGGTCAGGTGGTAATCGCAGACTGCTCAGCAATACTGCGGAAGAGGTGGAGCAATTGTAGGGTTGGTAGTCTTCTTGGGAGAGGTATTAATCTTTTAATGGTCATGTCAATAACATATCGCTTGTTTTATCTTCGCAAAACATGTATTTTTCTCGGTTAACGTTGTTTTCAATAGTACCCACCAGAAATTTCGTTAGATATATAATCCTTAAATTTGTTTTGTTTATCGATTTCTCAAGGTCTGACGAAAATTTTCTGGTATCAGGTGGTGAACTATACACATATTCATGTTTAGAGTCCATTGTCGCAATTTGCACCGTGAAGATATAACTTCAATATCATTTTAAAATTGGCTTTGCTTTTCTGAGGTGTTTTCTAGGCAGCAGCATAATCTGCCTCAAATATTTCTCCGTTGGATATAGAAGTTTGTAGCTCTGCCAGAGAGTGGGTAAAATGTTACTCTCGCTCCAGTTTCTAATTGAGAACTGCTGCCTCTTAATCTTTAGAGAGCGTCGACATTTTCACGTGGCCGCGGTGGAGTGGCCAAGCGTATTGAGGCGCTGATGATCCCACAGTTAACTACCTTAAGGTTAACAAACATTTGAACATTTTTATGTAGGAAGCCAACAGCTGCAGCGTGAATCGCCTCCTCATTGCCCTTATGAAGGGTGATGCAGATAATTCAAAAAGTAGGGACCGAGAATAGTTGTAGTTGCTACGTGAAATTCATCACCCTTGTCTGTAATCATAAATGTGATAAGTAAATGACACACCGAAGTTCAATTTTCAGATATTTTAACTGGAATACCACCAATAAGTTAATCTTGAAAGTTTCTATATACATATAAGTGTGGTGACCGTTCTTTCGAAAGAACAGACACTACATAAAAATATATAATTAAGGAGAAGACGACAACAGATCCAGCCTTCAGTGCAAATGCACACCACGCCTGAACTCTTGAGGTAATCGACAAAGTGCCACGAGCAGTGATTGCAAATTGGAAACGTCAACTACGTAAGTAGTGTGAGGAAGTTTGAGTCTTGAGAGAGACGAGGGAGGGGGGGGGGGGAAGGGGGAGGGAGTAGCTCAAGCACCTGCGATGACCGTTGTTTTCTCGCTCGCATAGTGGGTATCTTAATTGTTCAGAGAGCAGTAGGAATGGGCCCCATTTCCGGCTGGGCATAGCTGTTCAACTTCCTCAATGCGCGCACTTAGTGGCCACAAGCAGCTTGTGTCGGATTATTTCTTTAATCTAGATTCTTCTCTATAATTCCAGGAAGCAGTACAACTATCACCAGACATGATCCACCATGTTGTCATTTCACTACCATAGTCGTACCAGGGAGATCATTTTTTACAGGCAATATCTTTTTTTTTTTTTTTTTAAATAAAAATGTTTGTAAACTACGGGGTCATCAGTCCCTAAACTTACAAACTACTTATGAACTACCTACAACTAAGGACGGCACAAATATCCATGCCCGAGGGGGGGATTCGAACCCCCGACCGTAGTGGCCGTGCAGACCGTGACTGGAGCGCCTCAGTCCCCTCGGCCACCGCGGCCGGCCCAATGTCTTTCTCGAGTGGTCCAACACCTTATGATGATACTATATTTGCATGAACTAATGAGTACTCTCAAAATCATTCCGTATTTATAGAGTGCCAAAACGATTTTTGGTATCCTTAACCATAATCAACTTCGAACCATATCGCTTTCCTAAGGAGTATAGTCACAGTTGTGCGATTGGGATCATGATGTCCTGTCTGCAAGGTAATAGTTTGCAGTAACTGACGAAGAGTATTTCAAGCCCCTCTCAATTGCAGCAGAATTTTTTATGACTGCTAAAATTATTCAGATTGTGTGTTCCTCAGTATTGGACTCCTGTTTGAATTAAAATAAGTGATTTTAAGTCCATGTGTAGGTAGTTTTTGTTCCTAGTGTTGTATGTATGAACTGAGCTGTTTTTTTTTTTTGGAAAAACTGACGTATTATTTACGACAAATTTCATTAAGGCATAAATATAGTGAGAAGCAGTAGTTAGTATACCCAATTCTTTGAAGAGGCGTCTATGGTATGTCCGTGAATTTACTTGAGAGATAATACGTATTACCCGCTTTTTTACTCTGAAAACTTTTACTTCACTTGAAGAGTTACCTAAAAATATTATGACGTATTACACTATGAAATGAAAGTAAGCAAAGTATTTTTATTCTTATGTCGCCTGCGTCTGATAACATCGAATTGTCGTTTCTGCTGTTCTGCGGTGTGCATCTCCCAACCGAATTTAATGTTGTGGTCTTCAGTCCGCAGACTGGTATGATGCAGCTCTCCACGCTACCCTGTCCTGTGCAAGTCTCTTCATCTGAGAATAAGTTCGGCAACCTACATGTTTTTGAATCTGCTTACTGTATTCGTCCCTCGGGCTCACTCTGCGATTTTTACCCCATACACTTCTCAGAATGTATTCC
This sequence comes from Locusta migratoria, assembly GCA_026315105.1. NCBI lineage: Eukaryota > Metazoa > Arthropoda > Insecta > Orthoptera > Acrididae > Locusta > Locusta migratoria. Next base: position 227,937,352 of record CM048748.1, on the reverse strand, counting down.
AATAATCTTTCCCTTCTCTTACTCAGGATATGCCAGAAACTCCCTTTATCTCCCATTCGGATAAGCAGCTCCTCATTAGTTACATGATCTACTCATCTTATTTTCATCATTCATCTGTTCAAATCAAATGTTTGTGAAGCTTATGGGACATAATTGCGGGGTCATCAGTCCCTAAACTTACAAAATACTTATGAACTATCAGATACTAAAGACAGCACAAACATCCATGCCCGAGTGGGGATTCGAATCCCGACGGGGAACGACCTCCCGCATCGCAGCATAGCGCCTCAATGCTCTCCAGACAAATGCTTTCGGAAAGGACTTCCTAACATTTAAATTAATGTTGGATGTCAACAAATTTCGCTTCTTCAGAAGCGCTTTTCTTCCCATAACCATTCTGCACTTTATATCTTCTTTACTTCGGCCATCAGAAATTATCTTGCTACTCAAATAACAGAACTCATCTTCTACTTTTATTGTCTCATTACCTAATCTAATTCCTTCAGCATCATAAGAACACGACTTAATTGCCTTTGTTGTTACTTCATCGTAACTACTGGAGTACTTAGTTTTTAATGGTTTTATTATGGAAGTTGTGGTGAAGTGAGTGACATTTTCATGTACCTAGTGTTATTTGTAAATGCTAGTTTTAGATTTTCAAGGGCATTATTTACTGACCTTGACAGTCCCATACTATCCATAACAGATATGACTTGGATGGACTGATAGCGGCGAATGAAATTGTTCATGCTGGTTCCCAGATTTCCAAAATCAACTGAACGTATGACTCAAGAATTATTTCAGCTCAGTAACCTCCCTCTGTGATACACCGATATGTTGAAACACTACTTTTTAATCACTGCTGTCAGTTACTCAATGTCTAACAAGGAATGCTACATGGATTGTTGTGGGATGTATGAAACTGCCGTCTGTCTACGATTTTGCAAATAAATTCAGACCTACTAGTCTAAATATTTTGATTAACTTTTATTTGCGTAAATACTACTGAAATTATTATAACACACCCATATTCCTTCCACCTGCACTAACGTTGCAATAAGACGGTTTCGGGTGAAGCATTTCTTTTCCCTGGTACGCTCACCTTCGTCTCAGCCAGGTTATCTAGTTCACCATTTATAGAAAATTTTGTTTTTCCTTGACATAACTGTTGTATTCAGTGTTACCAGCTTAAATAATAATGGCAATAGTTCTGGCTACAAAGAACAAACTTCCATGAATTGTACAGTTTGAATGGCTGCTCGTGCTTTGTTTTCTTTGGACAAGAGGTTAATAAATTAGCAGAAGCAATTTAGAGAACGCTGTAACTGGCAGTTTTTCACAGAAGTTCAATTTGCGTGAGATTATGTGTTAGCACGTTGCGAAGTCTGGGCAGCTGGGCTTATATCTTCGTTATTGCTGCGTATAACGGAGCCAGCCATTATTGCTCCTTGGAATCCATTCAGTCAAGGTAACAGAACTAGCGGAATGTGTTCCCAGTTCTTTATTACGTTGTTGTTCACAGAGCACATTACGTTCCGCGACAGCCACTAGATTACGGTGATTGTGGCATTATTACATCTGGAGTGGATGCAAAATGACACAGGAAACGGTGTTTGCAGTCGTTCGTTCTCAGAAAATTAGTAAAATGGAATCTGTGTTTTTTTATGGAATTTATCTGGCAAAAACAGTGAGTTTAAATTCTTCAGTATTTAAACTCTGTATAGTTATAACGACACGAACTCTGTTTTTCTGCCACTCTAACTTTATTTCACATTGATTCATTGTATCTTATAAACTCATGAATGTATTTTTAACAGTCTTTGTTGAAGTTGTAAGTAGTTCCTACTCCTACAGCACACATTCAATATGAAGGATGGTTCTCAAGTTATGTACTATCGACGAAACGTGCAACATGCGAATGGTGATGATAATAAGGTGGCTCCCAATATGCGACTATTTTAATCAAATCTAGTGTTGCCTGACGTCGATATTCGAATAATTCCACTGACAAAGTACCTAATGAAACTCAAAAGTTGTAAGTGTAATGTGAATTTAGTGATATGCAGAATCTTAGTTCCTGGCTGAACCCTGAATTTCTGTAAACAATAAGGAAGACAGCTATTCAAACTGAAATAATTAAAAATTTAAAAGTTACTTGAATTCTCTGGTAGCAGCAACAGCAGATGAGAACAAAACCATTTTTAGTATAATAAGCGAAATAGCGACGCCAAGAAATAACGTTATTGTGTTATCGCGATTTTTGAAATCCACTGCTATCAACACGGTGGACCTTGTAGTTATACCCAATCTACCAACCGTTGGCTGTACTAAACCTATAACTTTGGCGACGTATCGACGCCAAATACACCAGTTAGATATGAAAACATCCACTTCTAAATGTTCAAATGTTTGTAGAGCTTAGCTACGTGGTCATCAGTCCCTAAACCTACAAACTACTTATGAATTAGTTTATACTAAAGACGACACAAACATCCATGCCCAAGGGGGGATTCGAACCCCCGACTGCAGCGGCCGTGCAGACCGTGACTGGCACGCCGCAAACCACTCGGCCACTGCGGCCAGCCATCCACTTCTTTAACGACTTTAACGGCTTCGTACATAGATGTCTTTTATTGTACACATCTATGGCAAAGCCCCTTTCGAATTATATAAGATTCATTAGCTTCCTTTTATAATTAATATTAAAAGTATATACTTCAATTTTAGTGTTCACGTATTTATATGATGATGTGGTGGAACATACCATCTGGGTCTTTACATAGTTTTATTCATACCGAACTTTATCTCACTGGACTGAATTAATCCATGTATTGCTCTATGCGCGATTCTGTTTAGGAAGGATGGCTCGATGTCTTAGATTCCTACCGTACGTTTACTTGCTTGTCCACCAACTGAACTAGGCTGCAAATAACAACTTGAGCCTATGATCGTGCAGTCTGATAATCTAAGCAAGTACAAATTTAAAAAATAATCAGAAGTACTGTATATACCGATAAATGAATAATTAATAGAAGGTGATGTATACAAAACCACAGAATTATTTTGATTAACTGGAAACGAAGACCATTGTCACTGTCAATAAAATTATTCTGGGAGTTCGACCACACCGTCAAGCACGACACCCAGAAATCAAATGTTCAAATGTTTGTAAATCTATCGGACCAAACTGCGTGTTCATCAGTCCGTAGCTTACAAACTACTTAAACCTAGGTAAACTAACCTAAGGACAACACACACCCATGACACCTAGAAGACGGCGGTTGGAATAGTCTTTAATATGTTGACTATACTGTTCAACCCCCGGAATAATTTTACTGCCGGCCGCGGTGGCCGAGGGGACTGAGGCGCTCCAGTCACGGTCTGCACGGTGACTACGGTCGGGGGTTCGAATCCCCCCTCGGGCATGGATATTTCTGCCGTCCTTAGCATTAGTTAGTTCATAAGTAGTTTGTAAGTTTAGAGACTGATGACCCCGTAGTTAAGTCCCATAAGCTATACAAACATTTGAAACATAATCTTACTGACATGTTGAGGAATGTTTATTCAGATACGTACTTTCAACTAAACAGTAAGTCATCGTCCAAACGGATTAAAATAAGACAAAGACAACAGATGATTAAAATTAGCTGCAGAGTAGCGGATGTGCATCACAAGAACGGGATCACATTCTCCAAACGAAATAAACATCGATGGTGCTAGGAACCTAATTCCCTTTCTACATCTACATCCATACTCCGCAAGCCACCCTGTGGTGTGTGGCGGAGGCTACCTTGGGTAAAACTATCGGTTCTCCCTGCTATTCTAGTCACGTATTGTTCGCGGAAAGAAAGATTGTCGGTATGCCTATGTGTCTGATCTAATCTGATTTTATGTTCATGATCTCTTCACAAGATATACGTAGGAGGGAGCAATATACTGCTAGACTCCTCGGTAAAGGTATGTTCTCGAAACTTCGACAAAAGCTCGTACCGAGCGACAGAGCGTCTCTCCTGCATTGTCTTCCACTGGAGTTTATCGATCATCTACGTAACGCTTTCAGCACTACTAAATGATCCTGTAACGAAGCGCGCTGCTCTCCGTTGGATCTTTCCTACTTCCTCTTTCAACCCCACCTGGTACGGATCCCACACCGGTGACCAGTATTCAAGCTGTGGGCGAACAAATGTACTGTAACCTGTTTCCTTTGTTTTCGGATTGCATTTCCTTAGGATTCTTCCAATGAATCTAAGTCTGGTATCTGATTTACCGACGATTGAGTTTATATAGTCACTCCATTTTAAATCACTCCTAATGCCTACTCCCAGATAATTTATGGAATTAACATCTCCCAGTTGCTGACCTAAATGATACAGGATCTTTCTTTCTATGCATTCGCAGCACATTACACTCGTCTACATTGAGATGCAATTGCCATTCCCAGCACCATGCATCAATTAGATGCAGGTCCTCCTGCCATTTCAATACAATTTTTGATTGTTACAATCTCTCTATATACTATAGCATCATCCGCAAAAAGCCTCAGTGAACTTCCGATGTTTTCCGCAAGGCAATTTATATAGATCGTGAACAGCAACAGACCCACGACACTCCCCTATGGCACACCTGACATCACTCTTACTTCGGAAGACTTCTCACCATTGAGAATGACATGCTGCATTCTGTTATTTGGGAACTCGTCAATCCAATCACACAATTGGCCTGATAGACCTTATGCTCTTACTTTGTTCAGTAAACGTCTGTGGGGAACTGTAACAAACGCCTTGCGGAATTCAAGAAACACAGCATCTACCTGAAAACCCGTGTCTATGGCCCTCTGAGTCCCGTGGACGAATAGCGCGAACTGGGTTTCACATGATCGCCTTTTCCGAATCCATGCTGTTTCCTACAGAGCAGATTTCTAGTCTAGAGAAATATTGTACTCCAATATAATACATGTTCCAAAATTCTACAACTGACCGACGTTAGAGATATAAGCCTATAGTTCCCCACATCTGTTCGACGTCCCTTCTAAAAACTGGGATGACCTGCGCCATTTTCCAACCTTTCGGAACGCTACGCTCTAGTATAGACCTACGGTACATCACTGCAAGAAGGGGGGCAAGTCCCTTCTCGTATTCTGTGTAAAAACGAACTGGTATCCCATCCGGTCCTGCGGTCTTTCCCTTTTTGAGCGATTTTCATTGTTTTTCTATGCCTCTGTAATTTCTTTCGATATCTATCATTTTGCCATCTGTGCGACAATCTATAGAATGAACTACAGCGCAGTCTTCCTCTGTGAAACAGGTTTGGAAAAAGACATTTAGTATTCCAGCCATTAGTGTGTCGTCCTCTGTTACAGTATCATTTTCGTCAGAGTGTGTGGACATTTTGTTTTGATCCACCTACCGTTTTGACAAAAGAGCAAAATTTCTCAGGATTTTCAGCCAAGTCAGTACATAGAACTTTACTTTCGAATTTGTTGAACACCTCTGTCATAGCCCTCCTCACGCTACATTTCGCTTCGTGTAATTTCTATTTGTCTGCAAGGCTTTGGCTATGTTCATATTTGCAGTGAAGTTCCCTTTGCTTCCGTAACAGTTTTCTAATTCGGTTGTTGTACCATGGTGGCTCCTTTCCATCTCTTACGATCATGTTTAGTACGTACTCATCTAATGCATACCAAAACAGATCGTAAGAGGTGGAAAGGAGCCACCATGGTACAACAACCGAATAGAAAACTGCTACGGAAGCAAAGGGAACTTCACTGCAAACATGAATATAGCCAAAGCCTTGTAGACAAACAAAAATTAAACGAAGCGAAATGTAGCGTGAGGAGGGCTATGAGAGAGGCGTTCAAGGCCTTTCTCGACTTTAAAAGTAATTACAAGATGAAAACAATTCTAAGTTCAGGTTGATAATTTACACATCAGTAGTGGTGAATGGCACGATCTGTCAAGGTATAATCCCGTAAAGGCAGTAGAAAAAATAACGCAATGAACTTGAACACATTTATTACGCTCAAATTTAAAGAACCAAAAATGTTACAGTATTGAAACGACTATTTACAGACCAGAATCTAAGACTCTCGCAAAGGAATATCACCGATTACCACAAGCAAGGAATGTCACCTTCCAAATCTAGACGTAAAATCAGGTATTGCTCCTCGGAGATCTCCACGCGTCTTCTGCAGTTTTCCTCCACTACTTGCTCGTACTGGCTGAATGCCATCCCCACCAAAAGTAAATATTTTATACGTAATTTGACTGAAATCTTCACCTCTCATCATGCTAAACTAATAATTTTTAAAATAATTTAACAGTAAAAATTTTAGTTCTGCTACAATCAGATAATTAATAATCCAAATGTAAGAGCAGGTATCTATAAATTAATAAGCCATATTTCTTGAGTACAGGTGCGCACAGTAAGTGACATAAAAGTTTTAAGTTGACTTATGCAAAAAAAGTGAAATTTCATTAAATAATTATAGTAGTATTCCCATATTTGAGGCGTCTTGCTTCATTCAGTTGTTGTGGTACTATAGAGAATACGATGTTCTGCAACATTTTGGTGTTAAACTTACAGAAAATGAAAAAGTCACTAAATAAAACTGATCTAGACGTAAAACTTTCATATATATATATATATATATATATATATATATATATATATATATATATATATATATATTAGTTCGAATGTGTGTGAGGTCTTATGCGAACAAACTTCGTGGTCATCAGTCGCTGGAATGACACACTAATTACTTAACTAACTTACGCTAAGGACAACTCAGATACCCAAGCCCGAGGGAGGATTCGGCAGTGCAGACCGTGACTGGCGCTCCGCAGACCGCTCGGCCACTGCGGCCGGCTATAGCTTTCTAATGATTTTAGTGCAGTTATGTCGTAAGAGGCACTGTATAAATCCCTTAAATTTCCTAGAAAGGTAATTTTAAGTTTCGTTGCGGTAACATTTAACCTCTGTAAATTATTAATTTCGTATTTTTGAAGATAATGAAAATTTTATGAGGTCGCAGAAGTCTTCAAAAAATTGTTTTATTACGGAACTGCGAGATTCTAAGTGTTGTATATAGTCATTTTCCAGAGAGCGGCTGTATTTTAGGATCAGTCGTGATGGAGCACAGTCGCGCTTACAGCGGTGCCAGTGACGATACAGCTGGAGACTGGGCCACTGTTACGGCTGGGCAAATGATAATCGCGTTCGAACATGTTCGGGATTTCCCGATACAACAGAGTACTGATACAGTATTGAACTGTTCGAACGCTCAGATAATAAATGAGTGGCGCTGCTTATCTGCAACCATACGCGGTAAATTTTGAAGTTCGCGGGCTGTCGCTATGCTCAGAACTAATTTCATATGCAGTACAAGTACGTGTAAAGTAAAAGAAGGGCAACGCATGAAAAACTGTATATTTTGTTTAAAACAGTGCATACGTCACGTGTATGGTGTCACTGCAAGATATGATCCATTGATAAACGAAGTATCTGTTACTAGAACTACTGCACCTCATTACTGATAGCTAACATTCAAAGGAAAAAAAATGTAAATTCTTCATAAGTAGAAATTACATTTAATATAATTATAAGAGATTGGTTGCAAATGACCATTCCATTCCCTGTTAATACGGTGCAGTAACAGATTAAAATGTTACCACCTTTTAATCGCCTTGAAAACAAGATTAAAAGAGATGAAATTAAGAAAACATTAGAAATTTAATACCAAATAACGGAAATAAGTCATATAAAAATAAACTGTAATTGCAACCTCGGAATAAACGGCGCAAAAACTGCTCTGCATGTAGCACAAACAGGAGTCGCTAGATGGCAGCACTATGATTTTAATGGCAACTGCTATTGTTTACTTATAGCCTGTATTCGCTACTGTTGTTACGTATGACCTGCACCCTAGCTGCTACTACAGTCGGAATTTCACACTTATTAATCTTCATAGTTCATTAATGACACCCTATATTTGTTATAAAGCTTATAGTGCACTGCACAGAAAACATTTATGAATATCATCGTTGTAAATCGTAGAGATAGTACCTCCTGACATTGCTAGATAGCGTCGTGATCGAAATTTCGAACATTTCCCGAGATTTCCCGAACCGTGACGTAAATTGTTCGAACAGTTCGAGTCATGTTCAAATGCAGCTCTGGCCACTGTGCAGCACGTGGCTACAGGTGCTCAGGCCCTGGGGACACCGCCGGCTCGCAGCCCAGTACACTCGTACGACGAACGGTGCAGTCACCACTGACACCGAATTTGCACGATACCTAACACGAACACGACTGTGTGTTGCTTGTCCAGGGTGACAATTATTGAACTATATGAAATAAAGTAAATACTTCATAACTTCTGAACGGTTTGCCTTAGGACGTCGCAACAGTCGTCTGTCTTTGTTTTGAAACAGTTACCTTTTGTTTACTGCCGAGTGGACGTCGTCCAGTGTACACCTGGTCCAGTGACAGCACATTTTCTGTTGTAAGTGAAACCGGCTTCTCTCTAGAAGTCACATATTTTGACTTTTCAGTGCGCTTCCCCTTCAGTTCATTAAATTTATTGTGTGCTCGCGTTTTTATTTGATTCATATTCGCGTTATATATCTGGTTAGTATATTATTCCGCCGTGTGAATCGCGTCGCGACTGTCGTCCGTCTTTCTTTTCTGATTAGAAGCGACATATAGAATTTTGATTTTTGTCTGCGCGTTCTCGCTTCAGTTTGTAAATTTATACTGTGCTCTCGTGCATATTAGATTCAAATCCGCGTTTTTAACAAACAGTGTAGTCGTCCTTTGATCTCATCGCGACTGTAGTTTCTGTTTTCTCGGCACCGTAATCATGAATAGGGACTGTGACTGCTGTGTGCGGATGCAGTCTGAGCTGGTGACACTTCGCTCTCAGCTTCACGCTGAGTCAACGTCGGTTGCACAGCTGGAGGCTGCGATCGAGGGGCGTCGTTGTTGTTGGCCGGTGTTGGGGACCAAACGGACTCCCGTCGTCTCCACCGATCGGCCTGCGCCATCGACATGTCCTGATACTGCCAGCAGTGAGGCAGACACCCCACCCGTGGTTGCGTGGGAGGTTGCTCCAGTGTGTCGCAGGAGCGTAAGACATTCCAGGTGACCGACCCCACTTCGTCTTGCGAACAGGTTTGAGGCGCTATCTGTTCAGGACAATGTTCCTGAGTCGGATGGTGTCTCTCATCCTGAGGTCACCACCCAGCCTTTAAGATCCGGGCTTTCACAGAGGGTTGGTTTGCTTGTAGTTGGGAGCTCCAACGTTAGGCGGGTGATGAAGCCCCTTAGAAAGATGGCTGCCAAGGAGGGGGAAGAAGGCCAACATGCACTCCGTGTGCATACCAGGTGGAGTCATTCCAGATGTGGAACAAGTCCTTCTGGATGCCATGAAGAGTACGGGGTGCAGCCAACTGCAGGTGGTGGCTCACGTCGGTACAAATGATGTGTGTCGCTTCGGATCTGAAGAGATTCTGCCGGCCGCGGTGGCCGAGGAGACTGAGGCGCTCCAGTCACGGTCTGCACGGCAGCTACGGTCTGGGGTTAGAATCCCCCCTCGGGCATGGATATTTGTGCCGCCCTAGTTCGTAAGTAGTTCATAAGTAGTTGGTAAGTTTAGGGACTGATGACCCCGTAGTTAAGTCCCATAGACTATACAAACATTTGAACATATTTGAAGAGATTCTCTCAGGTTTTGAGCGGCTATCTGAAGTGGTAAAGACTGCCAGTCTTCCTTGCAAGATGAAAGCAGAGCTCACCATCTGCAGCATAGTTGACAGGACCGACTGTGAACCTCTGGTACAGAGACGAGTGGAGAGTCTGAATCAGAGGCTCAGACGGTTCTGCGACAGTGTAGGCTGCAGATTCCTTGACTTGCGCCATCGGGTGGTGAGTTTCCTGGTTCCGTCACTATATGCAGGAAGCGGCTACACAGGTAGCGGGGCTGTGTGGCATGGACTGGGCGGATTTTTAGGATAAAGCGCTTCGGGGAGCAACAAAATGGCAATCTCAAGGGGTGCAGATGGATCACAGGAGAAATGTAGATTTGGGAACTATCAGTATAACAGTTGTAAATTGTCGTAGCTGTGTCGGGAAAGTACCAGAACTCCAAGCGTTAATAGAAATCTCCGAAACACATATCATTGTAGGCAGTGAAAGTTGGCTCAAGCCCGAAATAAGTTCAGCAGAAGTATTTGCAAAAGATCTAACTGTGCTTAGAAAGGAGGCGTGTTTGTCGCCGTCAAAAGTAGTATTTTGTGTAGTGAAGTTGAAGTTGATAGTTCCTGCGAGCTATTATGGGTAGAGGTTGTACCTGAAAATGGTAAGAAGTTAATAATTGGTTCCTTTTACCGGCCTCCTGACGCTGACGATACAATAGCAGAAAGGTTCAAAGAAAACCTGAGTCTAATTACAGAAACGTAGCCGACTCACACGGTAATTGTAGGCGATGATTTTAATTTACCCTCGATCTGTTGGCGAAATTATATTTTCAAATCAGGAGGTACGCATAAAACTTCGTGCGAAATTGTACTCAACGCATTCTCTGAGAATTACTTCGAACATTTAGTTCCGAGCCCTCTGCCTGGCACTTAAATGTGATTTGCAGAGTATCCCGTGTAGATGTAGACGTTCAAACTGCACGTGTGGCTGCGAAGCATGTTTCACGACGAAGCCCGCTTTTCCTTGAATGATTCCGTTAAGAAGAAATTTCGGACGTAGAGTCAGCATTTAGTGGTCGGGAGTCTTCACCCTCAATTGGTGATGTGCAATGTCCAGTGACAGTATTCCTTGATGGCATGGTAAATATCGTGAAGATGTTGCGAGATGGTTTCGTGAATGAGACAAGATGTGGTTCATGTAAGACGGAACTCGACTCCATGGAAACTGTTTGATGTTCTGGAGGAGAACTTTGGGGGACTAGAAATATTTCTCCCTAATACTAAAAATAATAAATATTTTTTTATTAAAAGGAAAAGAAGGTAATGGTTTGATGTATGTGAAGCAAATTTAAAAAAAAAAGTAGGGCCTGACAAAATAATGTTCCGCGAAAAGAAAGTTAACACCGAAAGTAAATAAATTTTGAGATCAATCGTAATTTTGAAATGAAAGTATTGGCGCTAAAATTACGGCGGGAGAAATATCTCATGTTAAGTGGCCACGTTGCAAATCACTGTCATTAAAAAGTGCGCCTGCAAAATTTTACTGTAACTGAATAAAGCTGGAATATGTCACAAAAAATTTAATTCTAGCAACGTTCCTAAAAACATGTCTGATTTCGTAGAAGAGTACCTCGCCACAAATACATTGTACAGAAATTAACTGTTGGAATGCACTCGTAAAACACTAGTTTATTATAAGTCCCTGGCTAGCAAAAGTTGAATATAATTAAATGTGGATAAACTGTCGTATATCTTAGTGCGAAAAAAATGATACTGAAATAATTATGGAGAATTGTGCATCCTTCCAATATTTAATTTTACACTGCATAGCAAATGGCGGCTGGTGGCAACCTGTAAGGAACATTCAAGCACTATTAATATACTGTAAAATAAGAAATAATGAGATGAGTTTAAAATAAAAAATAATGAGAAATGAAATTTTTCTTTAAATAAAATTAGCTGTCTTATATTCTGAAAACGTTTGATAATATACACTTACAATAACGTACAATATCCATTCTGTGCTTGAAAAGAAATTACAATTAAAATAAGTTAAACTCAGAGCAACGCGCTATTGCGTCTGAAACTATGAATGCTACCAAGAAGAAGAAAGAATGGAGACTGCTGCTCCTTCTTATTGAGTAAAACATATGATACTCGAATTTAGGTTTTTTGTTTCAATAGATAAAAATATGCCGTTTAGCGTTATTATTTAGTTACACAAATTATCTCTATGACCGTTCTTTAGTAACTCACATGAAATAAATACAGAATAATCGTAACAAATACAAGATGTTAATTATGAAGAATAAATAAAATATTGAAATAAACTCTGGGCTGCATTCTGGGCTGCATTCTAACTCACGGGTACCTAGAGGTACACCTGAGTCTCCTTTTTGTGGGGTATATTAAAGACTAAGTGTACAGCAAGAATAACAAAACCATTGCTGAGCTGAAATAACAATTCAGGAGGTCACTGACAGCATCGATGTTCCGACACCTCAGCGAGTCACGTTGACCTTCACTATTTGTCTGCTTTGCATCATCGTCACGTAAGAAGGTAAGCATATCGAACAAGACTAACGTAAATTTGACTTTTACATATTGACTAAAGTGGTTCACGCCATGGTTTGTAACTGATTTACCTTTTGTTACATATAGTTCAATAGTTGACAATCAGTATATCGCAGATAGCAAGACTACCGCTACTATCCTTTACTTGGTCTCAGTCCGCAGTATTGCAGAGATTTCTTTCCCTTGGAGCTTGCTTTGACACTTTTTCCGCTTTGCTTTGAAACAGCTACCCTGTGTTCGTTTTGTCGTCCACTATCTCCTGAAGGTCCGCATTAATGGATAATTCTAACCAAACATACGAACAACGTCACAGACCGGCATCCTGTGAACTCCTCGACTAAAATACCAACGGATGCAGAGATGACAGCAGAACGTGTGTGATGTTCACGATTCTAGTACACGTGTTGAGCTACTGACGACTGCTTAGCAATGCTCACTCCTCACCGTCTCTTACGCAGCCATAAAAAAGGTAATGTAGTCAACAATCCGAAGATTGCTTTGAACACAACAGTACTTTAGTAGGCATGGTCCTGTTTGGAGGTGTTATGCCGTTGCCTTCCTCCGACCTTCGAACTGACTTACCCAGCCAGTTATAGGGGGACCTAACAGTTTAACGTGGGTTCCGAATCACGGTACTACTCGGTATTTTTCACATCAGCAACACTGCCAGAGGTGAAAAGTGACAGATAAAACTCCTAGGACCTGACGGGGATCGAACCCACGATCTTTGGATTCGTAGTTTGGCACTCTACTACTGTGCTCCCGAGCCGCAGTAGTCAGCTATATACAGTTGGTAATCTTCGCTGTACTCAATTCCATACACAAGCGGTCGACCGTCTTTCTAAATTCGTTATGGTACAAAGTTTACTGCCTTTTGGCTTAAGGTAGGAGGAGTTCTAGCAGGATTGATGGTAATTGGTAAAATGTTACATGTATTTTTCAACCACCAACTAGGATTAGGGTCCTTTTAGGATGATCCTGGATCTTGGTACGCGAGCGTCATTCGAATATCTTGCAGTTGTGGCATATCACATTCTAGTGCGACCGTCGAGACCGTGGAGGATCGCTGTACTGAGCATGTGTTGCCCACATTACAAGAGCCGAGAATATGTGTTGCAGAACATTGTCACCACACCGGTCATTCTACGGACTACAACAACACGGAGATTCTAGTATGTACGGTAACACCCCTTTCAAACCAGATCACTGACATTATTTAAAATAATTTGTCTTTTAATTGATGCTCTTGTGGAGCAATATTGTGACAAAACATATTAATTGAAATATACACGGAATTGATACAAGGAGGTCAAAGTACTACGTACTTCAAGGCGATAAATTATTTTGTTTCACACCGTGAAGGACGGTACATAGCAAATTTTTCCTTCTGCTTTGTATCGAGTGCAAGTGGTAGTATGAGGATTAGTGAATTTTTGAATTATGATTCGTTAAAGATACCATAAGAATACGGAGTTTAGAAGTTCAACCAGTTGTTACCCAGATAGTTGACCTATGCAACTTTGCCTTTTTTTACGCGTTCGAAAACGCGCAGATGTAGTTTATAAGTGCTAGGAAGTGATAGCGTCCAATCTAGTTCAGAGCGGCAGTTTATCCCAAAGATATTTCTGTTAATTTTTCGCCAGATTTGACTTAGGATAGATACCATGAAGTGATTTTTAGAAACAAACTGCGAATATTTTGCTGTTAAACAACGTCACTTAGCGATGACACGAGAAAAAAGTAGTGTAAACTCTCTGGTGTTCATCAATTAATTTTTCCTACACGGAAAATTTTCATTCCATTAATTCTGCAATTAGACTGCTAAGAGAAGTTTATCAGAACATTTCGTCGACATTAGAGCTGTTGTCAAATAAAAATCTTGGTTAATGTCGTGAAAGGTGCCCACCATAGGTTTTGAAATATGTGTCGGGCCCAACCTGACTTCTGACTCGTTACTCGTGCGTGAGATGAATTTAAAGTTATAATTAAAATTTTACTTGACTGAGTGATTTAGTGTGTCTCCTACCTTATTAAAAGACATTAGAACCGTAGGTTGGTACCACGTAAAGTGAGGTTACGTGCAACTACATCTCCACATCATCTTCATCGAGTTACCTGCACCAAACGTACTTACTAACCAAGGAAAAGAAGAGGAGAATGTCAGCTGGATTACCTCAAGCCACTGGGGTAGTGTTTCTAAGAAGGACGTTGAAATGAAATTAGCAAATAACATTATAAATAAAGATTGAGGTCTTTGCTTAAATTCTGTTTCTAATGCTACTCTTTAAATTGTTGCAAAACAAGGTTATTGCTTCCCCAGCCGTTGGTTATTAATATGACTGTCGATTGCTTCCGAAGTCGGTCATCTTTCTTTGTTGGTGAGGATAGTGTTCAGAGTGTTTGTGCGTTGCTATCTTTCCGGCATGATCTACAAACAGAGGTTTTTTATTGACTTGCACTGCACCTTCTTGCTGCCTTTGATCCTTGAAACTGATAGGCCTTGTTCCTATCGAAATATTGGCATTTGTGGAAGACTTTAACGGTTAAAATCCAGGAAGTTTCAAAATGTTAACTGTTTGTAAACCTATTGGACCAAAGTGCTCAGGTAGCCAGTCTCTAGACTTACAAACTAATTAAACTAACTTACGCTAAGGACACCACACTCGCCCATGGCCGTGGGAGGACTCGAACCTCCGGCGAGAACGATCACCCAGTGCGTAGCATGACGCCTTAGACCACGTGGCCATTCCGCGCGGCCCAGTTAATTTGAACAGATCCATATTAACTAATAGTATACAGTAAAACTGCTTGCTGTATGAGAGATACGTGCTATAGACTGGAAAGTTCGACGCGTCTATTGATATTCAAGGAAGGGACTAATCCTACGAGCAATAGATCCAATGCATTCACGTAGATTTGCACTAGTAATTTGGAATGTAAAGTGTATTAGAACAATATGAATTCAATCGATGAAAATGATCCGTTGACGTAAGTTAGGATGTAGAATGTATCGTTGCTATGATACGTCTAGATCCTTACGTCCATGAAGTAATGATTGCCATCACCAGTGGATCTTAATTTTATTGCATAAATCTAGATTTCCAGAAGACATATGGCCCTGTTCCTCAAAATCACCTCCAAGTCAAATATCCTGGTTGTGGCATAGGGCGACTTGAATAGTATCATAAGTAACAGATAAAACTCCCAGGATTTACAATGGATTGAACCTTATCTCTGAGCAACTGAGCCAAACTCCTGGCATAAAATAAGCGAAATGAGTGATTGCGTGGGAAATTCAAAGTTTTAGTTTTTGTCGCGCGCTTTTCGACAGTGAAAACAGTAGAGAAATAACCTTTCACAGCAACTGGGGAGTAGACGAGGATTGATTCCCTTTTGGAATTTCTCTGAGGCACTGAAATGATACGTCCTTCGCGGCCCAACTTCCCTCATTCCTCGTCGATAGTTTAAGTAGGTATGACTCTAACAGCAGATGTGCAGTGTCTGCTTACTCCTAAATGCAGCTATTGACGTATCACGTTGCGACCTGCTTGAAAAGCATCCTAGATTCCTGGCTACGCTGAAAGCCAAGACTTCTCGAAGTTCCAACGTTTCGTACACGGCCAAAAATAACGTAATGAAAAGCAGTAAAATAAAATGAACAAGTTTTGTGGCTTGAGCAGACACGAGCTGACACTTCATATTCCGTTTTAGAGCTTTGAGTTCGAGTCATTTGATCTTAACATCCGAAGATAAAAGCACACCGAATACGAATAATAAATTGCAGCATTCCGAGAAAAGATGTGAGTACTTTTAATGACGTGCTCATAGACTTTAGGCATCAGAAATGAAACCAGGATTTTCTTTGCAAGGAGACTGGCAGAGTACGAAATGGGTTTTTCGGCGCAATGAAGCTAACCCTATAAACTGAAACACACAATCCTAAAGCTATTGCCACTAATTCGGAGAAGTTAAGGCCTGGCGACCGGTTTTCTTATTGGCCTGAACTTGCTGTTTGCTAATTTCCACGGCACAGGTCGCATTTTTAACGATCGTTGTATTTTGCCGTTACAACCGAAGCGAGGTGCATATAAGCGTTTGTAGCCCCCAGTTGGACGCTTTTCAGACGACGATTTAGAGTGACCCGAGACTTTATTACTCGGTATCACGTTCGAGATGTTTATTACTTCCACTGACTGTGGTACTGACGAAAGCGATCAACAGCACAACACACTTGAAACATTACGACTTCGATTTTTCGAAACGGTACTGATGTCATGTCGTACTTGAAAGTTGCAGATCACTTAACAGTTTCAGAATACTTTCGTACATTAAGAAAGAAACATACACTAAGATTTCTTATGATTCTGGTTCAGCGTAGCGTCGAAATTTTGTAATGTTTTATAGTTTCTCCACGTCTAGATGTAATAGCAGTTGGTGAGAGAAATAACACTATTTACATGGAGTCTCGCAAGAAACTTGAAGTAATTTGAATGCTGATATTCATACTAGGTTGTAATATTTCATAAAATAAAAACGAGCCGTGTACGACAGTATTCTGACAGTCAGATTTACCTGTAGCGTAACTTTTAGTACTGCTGCAAAAAATATAGTCATTGGCAGAGGTGTGGTTTCTTCTTACAATTAATTTCAACTGCAAGGGAACGGTTGCATTTTTTATCTCACCGCTCAGCCTTATAGATGCCTGATGCAGTACAACGTCGGTCACGTTTTCTGTGAGTCAGCTTGCTGCACTGCGGTAAACGTTATGCATAACTGAGAAGACATGGTCAATTTGGCGCTGTACCAAGTGTCGTACGAATAATATAAATCTTGTAGCTTGACGGTATCATTGGTTTGATGCAAAACAACTTTTTATGTTACAGAACGAATTTTCTCTATGCAGCGGACTGTGTGCTGATTTAAATTTTCCTGTTTGATGGGCAGGGAAATTGAACGTAGGATTTTTCTTTCAAGATTGCCACTCTCTCGCATTGAACGGTAAGTCCCGCGAAGCCTGGAACATATTTCTGGCAGAAGTAATGCTATGGGACTGAATCGTGAGTCGCGCGTAGATGACTGTAGGCGAGGCAGTTGCCCGTGTAAGGCAGAGGTCGTGGCTTCAAGTCATGGTACGACATACAAATCTAATCTGCCGGGAGGTTTCAACTTCGTTTAAAGTTCTCAAAGTTCTCGCATGAATCGTTTCTGTTTATTCGAGTTATTTGATAATATTGGTTTTTAATGACGCGTTTTACCATTTTCACAGTTTAAAAAAAGTCTCCACCAAGTGTAGCACAAATTTCCGTTTCAAATTCTTCATATGACTTTTCATATAAAAGGGCAATACGTGGCAGTCAGAATGGTTATCTTCACCTGGCTTCTAATACCGTGATTTCCTATCATCTCTGAATCGTGTATCTTCTGTCAACCCGTAATGTGCTGTTGACACTTTTCCTTAATGAAAGTATCTCCGATGTCTTGGCATCATCGTTGATTTCGCCATCATTAAATTTTTCATGTCATTCTTAGTTCTCTCTGACTCGCCATTTTCCCCAGTAGCAAGAGCGGATTTATGGGGACAGCGTGACAAACAAGGGAAAAAAAAATAAAGAGAGAGAGAGAGAGAGAGAGGGAGAGAGGAGAGAGATTGGGAGAGGGAAGGAGGGAGAGAATCTCAGCATAAGAGTAATTACCTTTTACTTACAGACAGCATGAAAAAGACAAAATCCCTGTAATTATATAACTTAAATTGAATTCTTGTGTTATGCTTCCTTTTAATTGCTTCTTGCTACTTTTTGTCAATAATTTATGATAAATTTAATAAAAGGCATTATTGTTTGTGATCACTAGGGAGAGAAATCAGATATTGTGTACGTTTTTACTACGTGAAAATAAATCTTGAATTTCCAGGGCTACGTTCAGGCAGGCTCGTTGAGGTGTTTATCACTCTGGATTATTTTCTTAGACACTAAGTAATTAGTACTGCCACCCATTATAAACAGTTTTATTTGAAGCTGTACGTTTCGTTTCTCCAGTTATTGGAGCAAATTAGAGCATTTTTCCGCACATCAGATACATAGGATTTTCATGCTAGTAGAAATTCTTCTAGAAACACAATCAAGTGTAATTTTGTTGATCGGGAGAGCTTTCTTGAGAACTCGTCACGATTTGCATAGTATCTGTACAAAGCACGAAGAAGAAATTGATTCAGAACAACGCGACAGAGGAAATCTAATTTTAGATTTTGAGGAAATATCAAACTTAGTGCGATATATTTACTGGCTGTTTGATTTGTGTTCATTGCATTTGTTTGACAATGAAACAGCTACGCCGGATACAGTATTGTTTGTCCACGGTAAGCTGACGATTCGGGCGCTGGCTGTTGGCAGCGGCAGGAGGCGTGTACCTTGGCTGCCGAGAGGCGAGGAGCAGTGAGCGGAAAGCAGCGCCGCAGTGTTGGAAACGTTACCCACAGTGTTGCCAATACTTATCAATGAAATTACCTTACCAAGGTCGCCATATTACTCAATTTGGCTTCAAAGTACCCTCTGTTCCAAAAATAATTGCAAAAATACCGTAAAAATGATCATAAATTACGATGCCATTCACTGTTTCTCATCACTTCTCTCGTCGGTTCGAAAGAAACACGTTCTCCTTCTCCTCTTTTTCGGCCATCACTGTTATTATTGTTTTAGTTTTCAGTTTGTTTCCGTGAGCCGTTTTGAAGTTTGTTAAGGATACTAAACACTCGTTCCACTGAGGCATTGGAAAAAGGCAGGCAGAGATAAAGGTAGATTACTTTTTCCACATTTAGAAATTTTGCGTCTTGGCTCCAGATTTAATATCAAAAATTTCCTTCCAATATACAATGTCAGGTTTAGAATCATCTAATCCAAGTTTCTCGTGCTCACGCAGAGCATGATTTTTCCATTCAGAGTCCAGCAGCTGACAATTGATACATTTTTAAAGAAGTGGAATCCTCTTTACGACAGGGAGCAAGAATTTAACAGTGTAGGACTGGGAACGTTAGGTTCGACAACGAAAATTATTTCGGAAAGGGGATCCTGTACTATTACTGACCGCAGGTATAACCCGCACCACGACATTCAACCTTCAAGTCCAGCAAAATGGTGACACACTGCTATCACAAGATGAACAAGAAGACTAGTGGACTTACGAAATACTGCAGTTGAAACAAATTGCGGAAGCGACAGCAGTGAAACCAGGGAATTCTCAGGCTCATTGCACAATATAGCGCATTCTGATATAGCATGTTCTGATATTCTCATACCGCGGCTTTAATTACATGTAAAAAAAAAAAAAAAAAAAAAAAAAAAAAAAAAAAAAAAAAAAAAAAAAAAAAAAAAAAAAGGGTTAGAGAACGATTTGAATAAAAATAAAAATGTATGTCAGAATTATCAAATTACCCAGAAAATACCCGTCATTTCATATTACCCTCCAAAATACCCATCTACCAAAATTTCACCCGAAAATCGGGTAATTACCCTCCAATTGGCAACACTGGTTACCCATAACAATGTGTGCAGTAATATTTCGTGTCTAGGAGCAGCGTTACGTTGACAGCGCTCCGAAATAAGTGAATGTCTTGCAACTAGTGCAGATGTTCTCTGCTGCTGGCATCACCAGCTAAAATCGTCTTCGCTTGTCGAATTAATATTCTTACCTCTCACTACCAATACACTACTAGTTTCGGCTCACAATGGCGTCATTTACAAGAGCCTATGATAATCAAAAATATTACAGTCATTCAATCACATTAACACTTAAAAGGTAAAAATTTACCATAGAATAAAAAAGTATAGGGATTATGGAACTCTACATTTATCAAAATGACAATAAAATCACGTGCGACGCGCAGGAATGGCCGTGTGAGGTGTTGCGCAATGTCGCGGAGTACGCTGCCGCTCCCGCCAGGGTTTCGAGTCCTCCCTCGGGAATGGGTGTGCGTCTTGTCCTTAGAATGAGTTAAAGTAGTATGTAAGACTAGGGACCGAAACATTAGCAGTTTCGTTCCTTAGGATTACAAACACTTGAACATTTAAAAAACATTTTTCATTCAAAATTTGTGAATCATATGCCCTAGGTTTTTGTACAGTCACCATTAATTCAGTTGGCACATTTACTATCATAATCCTGTGGTTATCATTGTAGAAAACTTATTTTTCGACCATATTGTACAACTGAGTTTTCAAGGGGTAAATCTTATTCAGTCTTATAGTCCAATTATTCGAATGTTGTTAATATGTGGAGAAACTTATGTCAATTTCGCATAGCTTCCTCTGTGTAGAGGTTCGCATATTCCCACCTGGGCAAGCTGAGAAACTGTTACAAATCTAATTAATGTCAGAGCCTGAATGCCTTGTGTTCAGCTGTGGGCAAGTGTTTCATCCTTTATGATGATAAAGGATGAATGAAATGTGCCCACAACTGAACAAAGGGCATTCAGACTCTGATTTTTGTATTTTTTTTTTGCGTCTCTATATCAGTTATACGTGATAACGACTGAAAAATTGGTCGAAAAAAAAATTCTGTATCCGAACTGCCCAGTAGGATATTGTTTCTTTAGCAATAATATTTAGGTATAGGATTGTCGATATCAGAATAATGTATCCACTCCCCGAAGTTTCTTTTAAGAGGTGAAATGTACACCACCATGTTAGGATACCTATTTTGCCTACGCGAGAACACATTCACACCTTCAACGAAATTATTGTTTGTTGCTGCTGCTTATTAAGTGTTCAAGTAGACAAAACGGAAAAGTTATCAGTCTTTCAGTCATCCCTACCCCCCTCATGAGTATAGAATAAATTCTATGTGCAAGGTCGGGAGTTCGAATCCCCCCTCCACCTTAGTATTAGTTAGTTCATAAGTAGTTTGTAAGTTTAGGGACTGATGACTCCGTAGTTAAGTCCCATAAGCTATACAAACATTTGAACATTCTATGTGCAAGTGTGTTAAATGTGTGAACATTTCAGCTTTATTCAGATGATTTCTTGTATTGTGCTAAGGTATGTATTTTGCTGTCCAGTCGAAAATGATTTTAACTGTTTTACTTTCTTCCAAGAATTTTTGAACCTTATTCCTATCATCTGTTTCTGAAATAAACACGACTGCTTTACTTTTGCCTGCATGTAAAATCCTTGCCTGATGTTATTATTTTAGTGGAACTTAAACTGAAAGAATCATAACTTTCTCTTTCTTTTTCTTTTCCGGTTTGCGTATTGACAACACATGATTAGGGTTTATTGCTACTTCATTACTTGCCGTACATAACAGACATGCTCCAATGAAGACCGCTGCTATATGTATTTGGATTTATAGAATATCCAGTGAAGAGCAGCACCCTTCGTTATAGATTTATTTAGAAAGTTTGAAAGTGTCACGGAGATGATCCGGTAACTACAGTGGCAGACGCTTCATCATGGTATGAACTTACATGAAATTTCCGAGAGCGTACATTTCTAAAAATAGTCAACCATTATACTGATTCTTCCTGTGGTTAACTTGTCGAAAGAGCAAGAAGAGAAAATTAGAGATTGAATGCCATGAAGAGGCTTACCTTCAGTGACGGACTAAGGCTGTCGTAGGCCCGGGGCGGCGGCAAAGCAAAATGAGGCCCTCCGTCCACTTGTAAATACATGTATTACTATAAACAGTAACTTTTGCGTTTTGTAGGCCTCCCAGGACGAGAGGTAGAGCCAGTCTACAAAAAATACCTTTCGACATTCGGAGGCCCCCAGAACGAGAGGCGAAGATAGCTCCAACTAAAAAAAAAGCACCACCCCCCCGCCCCAAGACGAGAGTCCAGGGGCGGACAGCCACCCTCTTAGTCCGCCACTGCTTAACTTCAGTCTTGAATGGTAATTAGAACACATCGAACAACAACGAACAAACTCTATGATCGACCGCAAGAAACACATGTACCCATAGGGAAAAAAACCCTTTTAGACCCAAGGTATATAAGGTACAAAAATATGTTACTCAGACAATTGTCGGTTCTGGGCCTTCACTACCAATTTTTATTATCTAAATCACCTTGCAGTAACACGCCTTTGAAAGAAATGACATAATATCACAGGATCATATAAAATCAACCGGATGTCAGATATGATAGCTTCACATGTCAAAACAGGGATATCAACACCTTGTCATCAAGTCTTTCTTGCCACCATTGCAAGTGCACTGGAAGTTTGCCGACTACTGGTGCCACACAGTGTGGAAACCAAGCCTCCACAATTTCTTAAGCGGCCTACCGCGAACAGTGGGCTGATTGAAGAGCACCTGGGGGCCATTATGGTGGCAAACTTCCTTTAAATGTGCGTCAGGCCCTTTTGAAAAAAAAAAATGTTCAGATGTTTGTAGACCTTATGGGACTTAACTACGGGTTCATCCGTCCCTAAACTTACAAACTACTTATGAACTAGCTAATACTAATGATGGCACAAATATCCATGCCCGAGGGAGGCATTCGAACACCCGAACGTAGTGGCCGTGCAGACCGTGACTGGAGCGCCTCAGTCCCCTCGGCCACCGCGGCCGGCAACTTTTTCTTAAGCAAGTTAATTTAACGTTAGCATTAAGGTATCTAGCAGGAATATTAGCATTTTTAAAGCTGTAAGCCAAATACAGTAGCGTGAACTTTCACGCCTGGCAGTGTTGTTGATGTGAAAAATATCGAGTAGCACCGTGATTCGGAACCCACGTTAAACTGTAGGTCCCCCTACAACTGGATGGGTAAGTCAGTTCGAACGTCGGAGGAAGGCAACGGCATGCCACCTCCAAACAGGACCATGCCTAATAAAGCACTATGGTGTTTAAACCAATCTTCGGATTGTTGAGTGCTTTACCTTTTTTATATTATCATGAAGCGCTCCGCTTACTCAGAAGAAGGAAAATTAGGTAGAACACATTTTCGACCATGTCACTACATACACAAAGAAAATTGTTATGATAATCTCGATTAGATCCACAGAGAATTAGTATACGGTACGACCGATTCACGAATACAACAGGAGATTTAATGAAGGGTCGGACAGAATTTGATCGAGTCCCGAAAACCAAGGCAACCCACTAATCTGCGCAATTTCAAATACATTAAGGTAATTTTGCTCCGTAACTTGTCATTTCACTCTACAGGCTGAGATTTAGCGACTGAATAATAAGCAGTTGCTAGACTTCAGTCTTAGCATTTTCCGTGAGTGGTGCTTGCGAACCGTTGACGAGTTTTGAGATTCAGAAAACGCTTGAATAATCTAAATTTCAATCTTGCGCCTCTCGCAATTAGGCACAATAAATATACCGATGTACTTGTAACAGTTCAAATGTACTACCTACCCGGAAAAATAAAGTATATTCGTCCAATACCAGAGCCTAGTTGACTTCTACAGTACTTCTTGCCAACAATTCAAGAATTCCCCCCAGGGGGCCCACAGCTCTTTTGTGGTTTCGTGTGTGGCGCGCACTGGGCCCCGAGCCGAAGCAGCTTTCCTCCCCGCCTCAGTCTGATCAGTTCCTCCCCCCCCCCCTTCCCCCACGTTATGCCATCGCCTGGAGACGGGTGCCCGTGTGAGTTTAGGTGGTCTCATGTGCCAGCTTTTTTCTTTTCTCGGTTTCTCTTCTCCTAATATTTGCTTTCGCTTTTCATCCTTACTGTACTCTTCTAGACTTCCTCTCCTCCGTTAGTCTCCGCCTTGGTGTTTGAGACTCAATCTTTTCCACTTCCTTCTTCTTTCATTTTACCTTTCTTCCTCCCTGTGCGTTCCTGAAGGCCGCCCACGCACTCTCTGCGTAAAAGGTGACTGGGTAATGCGTACGTCCCAGCCCTGGGTTGGCATCTAGGGTCGCACGTACCCCCTGATAAAGGCCAGGCTGATACCTTCCGACCGTGCCGATTGGTCCCTCCGTCCGTTTCTCGGGAGGTGTGATCTGATGTGTGGACAATCACCTAAGGTAGGTGAGCCCTCAGTGAGGGTTGCCCATTAGGAAGGAGTGCGCCTTCGGAGACGCCGGTCATAATGGGGTACAACTTCGCAGTGACTTCTTCCTCTTCTACTTTGTCCTTTACCCAGAAAAGTAAACTTGATGAACCAAAGTCCTAGAAGGTTTTGCCTATCTTTGCCTATCGATGCGATTGCAGATCCACTCAAAACTTGTTCCCGCCAAAGTAATGGGACACTGTTGCTGGGAACCGAAGGTGCCTTCCAAGCTCAAAAGTTGCTTCGCACTACACTGTTCCACACTTTTCCTGTTAAGTTTGAATCTCAACTCGTTGCGGGGGGCAGTGTTCTCACGATTCCTTGTTGGCCTGTCAGATGAGGAAATACAGGACTACCTTTCCGATCAGGGTGTAACAGCTGTACATCGTGTAATGAAAAGAATTAACACCAACCTAACACCGACCCGATCTGTGTTTTTAACTTTTGACAAAGTTGACCTTCCTTCCAAGATATAAGTACGCTATGAAATCATCTCCGTTCGGCCGTATGTTCCTAATCTCACCCGATGTTACCAGTGTCGGCAGTTCAATCATACCAGTCAGTCATGCTCCAATGCAGCGAAATGTGTCACCTGTGGTAGGGACTCCCATGAGGGTGACTGCCCACCTCTGTCCCCTCGTTGCATCAACTGCATGGGTGACCATGCTGCTAATTCTCGAGAATGCCCTGTACATAGAGATGAGCGGGTCATCCATTGAAATCCGAGTCAAGGAAAATGTTTCCACCTCTGCTGCCCGGAAATTATTATGTAATTGAAGAAAATCAGTCGATGCTGAAGGAAATGGATTAGGTAATGTGGCAATAAAAGCAGTAGATGAGTTGTGTTATCTGAATAGCAAAATAACTTCTGATGGCCGAAGTAAAGAAGATATCTAACGAAGAATAGTTATGCGAAGAAAAGCGTTTCTGTAAAAGTCAAATTTTATGACATCCAATATTAATTTGGATGCTAGGAAATCATTTCTGACAACATTTGCCTGGAGCGTAGCGTCGTATGAGAGTGAAACGTGGACGATAAGTTGAGACCGAAAGATGATAGAGGCTTGTTAAATATGGTGTAACAGACCAATGCTGAAAAGTAGGTGGTAAATCGGGTAACTACTAAGCAGTTTCTGACATAATTGGGGAGAAAAGAAATTTCTGGCATGTCTTGACCAAGAGAAGGGATAGGTTGTAGGAACACTTTCTGAGACTTCAAGGAAGGAAATATTGTGGGGTAAAAATCGCAGAGGGAGATCGGGAGACGAATATAGTAAGCAGATTCAAAAGGGTATGGGTTATAACCATTCGTATTCAGAGATGAAGAGATCTGCTCAGGACAGGGTAGCGTGGAGAATTACATCATACCAGTATTTGGACTTATGATCACAACAATAAAAACAGGTATCTGAAAATCGATTCGTAATTTCCATAACGGTCGAAACGTCCTGATAAAGGAAAAAAATGTATTTCTAGAGAAGTGTGTTAAACATATACAGTTAAATTTTTAGCCATTTTCTATGGTTAGTTATTTAGTTATTTTCGGTGCAGGGTGAGCTAAAAATATTTTTTTTTTAATTTCGTGGTTAAGTGCGGTAAATTTGATCCTATGGATCTCAGTTACGCGAAAGAATAAAAAAATAAAAAAATTGCAAATAGTTGTGATTATCATATTAAGAACACAGGGTAAAAACTTCGACATTTGCAGTAATTGGAAACTACAGATGTGGCCGTTACCACAATCATAGTTTTAATACCAAAAAAATCATAGTTTTCGTGGTTTTCTCAGAAACTACCCGAGAACAAAATCTGCTTTTATAAGTACCTAGACCTAACATAATGGACAAAAATCAACACCGATTTCATCAATTTGGCTACACTGCCGAAAGTGTGTAATGTTAAAATTATGACAGTGTGCTGTTGGATAGCTACAGTGTGTTATTTCTGCTGATAGGCATACAAAGCACTACCAAACCGACGTTATCCAAAACCTTCCCGACGTTATTCAAAACCTCCCAGCCCTCATGTCTGGGATAAACAAAACCTGAGGATCAGTATCCTGAAGAATAGAATTTTCGCACAGGGTGTTTCCGAACCTACACAGTTGGAAACTAAAATTAGTATGTCGGATAGAAGATGTACTGATAACGGTTTCAATGTCATCCGCCATCAGACTGCGTAGTGACGCATCTGCCAGAGCGCCATCTGTGTAGTATGTACACTTTAATGGGGACTGATGGCAGCCGTAAGGCTCAATGTGGTATCAGCAAACAGGGGAAATGCGACGGAGACACTCTCAATTTCCATACCCGACACAGGGAGTTTGAAAGCGGTCAAATTGGTGCCTTCCGTATTGGGGATTGTTCTTTCGGATAATTGTTACACAAGTAAGAAGTGTTGCGTCAATTGTGCAACGATACTCGCTGCAGTGGTAACGTGAAAATTCTCCCGTAGTCGAGGTTCTGGATGCCCACGCAGGGTGTAAGTCCGCCACTATCGTCGCATTGTAAGGGAATCAGTGGCCTTATGGTCTGGGGTGCGGTAAACTACCACTCTCATTGACATTTAGGATTTCTGGAGGGAACAGTGATAAGGAAGGAGGTAGGAAGCTCAAAAACTTCCCGTTGACAGCTTGGTCATTTGAGACGGAGCTAACGCTCGTAGTTTCGGGTAAGGATGGGGAAGGAAACCGGACGTGCCCTTTGAAGAGAACCATCCCGGCATTTCCCTCGAGTGATTTAGTGAAATCACGGAAAACCTAAATCTTGATGGCCGGAGGTGGAATTGAACCACCGAATGCGAGTCCAGTGCGTTACCACTGCGCCACTTCGCTCGGTGGAACAATGATAAGCCCTTGTACTTGCAGAATGTACGACATGTTCTTCTGCCATTAGTGCAACGTGATACTGATGTGTTGTCCCAACATGGTAATATTCGCTCCCACACTGTGCTCTGTAAGCCGTGCAGCAACTTCCCTGACCAGCAATTGTCTCCAATCGAACACGCGTGGTACACAGCGGGACAACAAATGACACGTGCGACTTGTCAACCTACAGAACGACGTGAGCAGATCGATCGAGCAGGCGGGGAGAGGACAGTACTCTCCTTCTGTACGGTAGAATGGATCGCCTGCAATTTCAGGGGCGGATCCTGGACTGCCTCCTGGGAGGGGGGGGGGGGGGGGGAAGAATTTTTCATCGTCTCTATACTCAGGCTCAGTTGATTCTTTACCCCACCCCAATAAAACAAAAGTCTTACAGTTTTGAAGACTCAGTGCAGTGATAGGACGCTAGCTTCGCATTCTAAGATTAAAAAAGGGGGGCTGGGGGCTGCTCGTGGGGGGGGAGACCCTTCGCCCCCCATCCCTTGGTTGCGCCTATGCCTGCAATACCGCCCTTTTAAGGGCCCTACACATGGTCAGATTTATTCGGACAAATTTATCAGCAGTCCGATAAATTGTACGTGTGAAGGCTCTTCCAGACCAACTTTTCTGGCCTGACCCCCCCCCCCCCCCCACTCCCCTGTACAAATTGTACCGTGTGTAGCGCTCCTCGACCAACTTCCTGCCTGGCGATCGTCTGCTGTCTGCTCGCAGCGAAAAATAAAGAAGTAAAATGGCGAACGTAGGAGATTTCGATGGCGATCGTGTCGTTATGACCGAATTTTTAGAAAGATACAAGGAATACAGGTGTTTATGGGACACCTCATTTGAAGGGTACAGCAACAGAGAAGTGAGGAATGAAGCACTCGCTTCTCTGTTGCAAATTTTTCAAATAGCGCACCCCAGAGCGACGCTCCTCACCATGAGGCGAAAAATCGATAATATGAGGACCGCCTATAGGCGAGAATTAAAAAAGGTATGATATGCATATGAAATAGAAATGTTATGAAAATATCGGCTAAACTGCAGAGTCTGTTGCCATCGCTCTGCAAATGTTCACCACAACAGTCAACCATAGAGCAAGTATGTGTGTTATTTATTTTGTGATCTGTACGAAACTGTGATCATTTTAAGTGAAAGTAAGGTTTATTTTTAGTATGTGAGGGCGCGTAGACACGATCTATTTACAGTTGCCAACATACACGCCATGCTAAAAACATGGGCAACAGACTCTGCAGTTTTACCAAAATATCCTTTAAATGTAATAATTACACTAACGCCATAAACAGATAAGTTTTTCGAATTTGTGTCGATATTGTGTATAGTGAATTTATCGTATTGCATGGTATTGCAGGTAAAAGACACCAGGTCGTCTGGAGCAGGAGTGGATGGTATCCATACTCCACGCCTGTGGTATTATGATCTTTCCTTCCTCAATGAAAATAATGTAAACACGCGGGCTGGCAAAGAGACAGGAGGCGATGAAGAGGAGGAGGATGATGCCACTAATGTACCGGTAAGACAAATTTTTTATGTTCTTTAGTGTACTGTTTAAGTTAGTTCTTGGGCAAAAATTTTATTTTGTGTCATTGAGATGAGGAAAATGTGCAGTTTAATAAATATTACAGAGATCTTCTGAGTATCGGTAAATTTCGGTAAGTGTAAAATGCAAGCTGGCAGCATACCAACATATCATGACTGCTGTTGACAGATATTTAATAATAACCTTGGTATACAAAAGGGGTGCGCCTCGGTTGCACAGTGCTAGAGTGCCAGACTAGAAATCCAAAGGTCGTGGGTTCGATCCCCGCCAGGTTCTAGGATTTTTATCTGTCACTTTCCACTTCTTTCACCTCTGGCAGTACTGCTCATGTGAAAAATACCGAGTAGCACCGTGGTTCGGAGCCCACGTTAAACTGTAGGTCCCCCTATAACTGGCTGGGTAAGCCAGTTCGAAGGTCGGAGGAAGGCAATGGCATACCACCTCCAAACAGGACCATGCCTAGTAAAGCACTG
Organism: Locusta migratoria; assembly: GCA_026315105.1. Classification (NCBI taxonomy): domain Eukaryota; kingdom Metazoa; phylum Arthropoda; class Insecta; order Orthoptera; family Acrididae; genus Locusta; species Locusta migratoria. The sequence continues at coordinate 227,908,190 of CM048748.1, read as the reverse complement.
TGGTGTTCAAACCAATCTTCGGATTGTTGACTGCTTTACCTTTTTTTTTATTATACAAAAGGGAGAAATAATTACAGCTAATGTAGTTAAATAGGTATTTACATAGATGTTTTTCTTATACCAGTAGTTCACTGAAGGAAATATATTGAATACATCAGTCTAGTGTGGCACAACTTAAGAATACTTGGTGCAGTGTATGGCTATTATACTTTTCTTTGTTTAAGTAATGTGGAGGTCAGCAAGAAGCAAGATTCAACACAATGATTTATTATGTGAATGGTTTTTGTCAGTTCCTCAGCTAGTGTCTGTTTACACAAATACTGTGTGTGTGTGTGTGTGTGTGTGTGTGTGTGTAGCTATGGATTTCTGATCAAAGTCTATATTTATTAATGGTTTCACTCCATTTACTGTATGGAACTGTATTGTGTTTTATCAACATTTAATGATAGTCCATTTGTAGCAATCCACTTAATGACTTTCAGAAACACATTGTTTACAAATTTTCAGTTACTTCTTGTCTGTCAAGTGTGATAACTACACTAGAATTATTAACAAAAACAACCAGCTTTGCAAGTTTGTGAATATATAATGGCAAGTCCCTACAACCAATGTTACCCACGGTGTAGCTAACCTACGGTTATCTTGAAGACTACCAAACAAAGCACAAACAAATCCAGTATCATATTTACCCTAAAAGTGTAAACAGTTGTTAACCTAATCTCTAACATGACAAGGTTGTGTTTAGTTGTGTTTAGTACATCACTTCAATCAATGAGTGTCCTTGGTTTAAATTATAGCATTGAAGCTTCACAACAATGTAAATGTGAAGTAGCATCAGGAATTTTTAGAGAAAGTTTTTAAAGGAAAAACAGTAAAAGTTTGGGAAGGAAAATTTTCATTCCTTGTCTTTTTTACTTGATTAATTAAAGGGTACTTGATATGTGAAGGAGAAATATTTATGGGCATAAATGTAGCCTGGGATACCACCCGTCTGCTTTGACCCATGATGTCATCAAGATGTCGAAAACCAGTATATGGGATATCTTAATACTTCTGTATTGCATATACAAATAATCTGTAGTTATTATAGATAACAGAATGTACCATTGATCACAGGTTTTGGCCCAAAATTCACACCTTCGATGCACACATACCAAAAAAAAAAAAAAAAAAAAAAAAAAAAAAAAAAATAATCTCATGGTTAACCTACACCTAATCAGAGAGAAGCTACAGATCACTTTATAAACACAAAATATTAATCTGTTTTGTATGTAAACAAACTACTGTCTTTAACTCAACCACCACATAATCACTCACTCATTATAAAAAAATGAACGCACCTCAAAACTACCGTGCTGTGATTATGTCACGAGTCAAAGGTGACGGGCGGTATCCCCGTCTACAGGTGATCCTATTTATGAATTAAAATACCTGTTTTTGTTGAAATAACACATTGACTACTTTTTGTGCTGGCTCATAATTAACCCCCTGTATGCTATGACTGCAGTTGCTTTGAGATTTCATTCTTTGTTAAAGATAACCTCAAATACTTCCATGATTTAATTTCTTTCTGTTATAGCGTGTTAATATATTTTCCTCTTGTTTTCAGGAACAGCTATTGGAAGCCGAAGTAAATCGTCCACGCAAGGGAAGATGGGGGGATAATAGAGAGAGGCAGGAGCTGTTTACAGTGGCAAAGAACCTTCTAGAATCAAAGCCAGACCAATGGGAGGGCCTGTCTTTGGCTTATTGCGCTCAGCTGCGTGAGTTGCAAGATGATCAACAGGCAGTAGCACAGAAACTCATTTCAGAGGTGTTGTGTTTAGGGAGGTTACGGCTCCTGTCACCATTTCCGTCTATCACGATACCCTCATACCCCACCCAAGGAAGAATTATTCCTCCGCCAAACCGTTCACCCCCTATTAGGCATGTCCTGTCCTCTCCTTCACCGTCCCCATCCTCCCCTTCCTCATCTTCAATTATGGGCAGTCAAACTTCAAATTCGGGTTCCGCTACACCAGTGGAAATCCATCTTACTGAGAGCAGTGATGGCTCCCTGCAAGAGTTTCTGATTATACAGTAGTGTTTGTGGTTTTTTGTAATTTTTTTATTATTAAAATGTTTTTGAATTTGAAAAAAAATGACAATGTTTTTAGAATTTGGTTCTGTTTTATCACTTTCTTTACCTTTTCAAAACCCTATGATGCAAAAACGTGTCTATTTATATATTTGCAAATGTGTTATCACAAGTTTTAAGTGTCAGCAACACCAGTTGTCTGAAACAAGGTAATTGGTAGTGTTCTTTGTCTATTTTCACTAAAATCCATTACAGTTACTACTGATTTATCAAGGTAGTTTTTCAATTTCAGAAAATCTCCAAATTATTGAGAAATCTGAATTTTAATAATTTCAGTGTCACAAACTTGAAAGATCATTCTATCAAATAGTACCTCTGTTTACTGTACTGAAGCATTTATCGGTATCAGTGCTCTACTTAATTATCAGTGTTTGGCACAAAGAACAGGAGAGCATCTATCACATGGAGCTACAGTTATTACATTTGGGTACATTGTTTATCATCATTGTAAGTCTGTGGCAATTTTACTTTTTCCGTGATATATTTAAAAAATGGTATGTGTTCTTGGTGATACTTTGTTTATTCACAATTGTAAGGATACTGTAACTAAAATCTTGGAAGCTAAACGTTGTATAAAAATAAGCAATTTTCAGTGATTCAATCGGTGGTGACTTAAACTTGGTACAGATTGAATTGTGGTACGAGTTAGTGCAAGCAAGATGTCGGAAATACACACAGTGTACATTAGATTGAAATCAGAGGTAAGTGAATGGTGCAGTACATTAACTCCTACTTACACTGCTTTACCTAATGTGAGTTCCCCCTATGGGAATGCAAAATACGCCCACTAAGTAAACGCTAGGCAAAGTATGTATTGTAAAAAATAAAAAAATAAACTGAGAATCACATGTGTAGGCACTGGTATACAATTAATAATTGTACACATAACCAATGAACTTCACCGGCTAAATTCAGTAACTAGAATTATCAGTTGGTTTCCAACATCAGCATACTACACCGCTACTGTAGTATCATTTAACCCTTCTGAAGCAATAATCCACATTATTTGAGGACCAGGACCAGGACCAGGACCCTAGCTTGTCACAGTTTATGAAAATGTGGTTAGGTAGTAAAGCACAGATTAAGTTCGTCAGAATGCAGTTAGGCCATACATTGTGTGATATAAGAAATGCAAAGAAAATCATTGATATACAATATTAACATTCTAAACCATGGACAAAGAAGCATGTTTTTTGTGTCCCATTGCAAATATGTATCACAGAACATGGTATAATCATTTTCTTGTGTAGTGGTATCTTTAAATTTTTATTAGCCTATTAACTTTGCTCTGGTACTTCTTACATGGAATACATACAAAAGTAGAAATGTGAGATATGTGATGAAGTGGTAAGAGGTTACCATTAATGTAACAAAAACATTCTCTTCCCATGCCCACGTATTTAACTTACATGATTTACGATGGAATGTCAAGGTTGCAATTTAACAATAATGAGAACTAAACACTAACTGCAAACACAATTGCCTAGCATCTTACACAATCATAACAAATGAAACACACAGAATCATAGACCATTCCAGTGTTTCACACTGTAAACTGCACTCACATCTTCATGATGAATCAGAACCTCATTTGGGCTCCCTGATGCTATGTGTAACAAGGGATCAAGGGATTCAAAATAAATAGGCACAGTGTGAATTATATTCTTTATTGACATTGCTTGGATTTCCACATCACCAAAGAGGTACCAAGCTTGATGCGTTACTCTTTTTTTTTTTACATGGCGAGTTCCCCAGTAGGCCTATAAACCATGCCATGACCCCCCTATATATATATAGACTTTCCTGGTGGGTAAAATAGAGGCTCGTCAATTTAAACATAAAACACATAAAAAACACACAAAATAAAACACATAAAACACATGAAAAAATAAAGATTGTTTGACTTACCCAAAGTGCAGGCTCGTCGATTGAAACATAAAACACACATAAAAAAATAAAACACACATAAAAACACTTTGTGTAATATCATCCACAGTTTTTCATTAAACATTCATACCAACAATCATTCGCTCCTGAGAGTCTAATTGACCTTCATTATTAAGGTATTCCACGAATACTTGACGCACCTCACTCCCTTCTTCATAGCGGTGCCTTGCTCCTTGAGCTACAGGTAGTAGGGACTGAGACTGCCGCCAGTCGCCAGGGATTAATGTTGACTTGGTGACATCTTCCCTGTCAACAGTTGTGCCTGCTAAATAATTCCTGCTCTTTTGGGCCAAATAATTGTGCAAAGCACAGCATGCCAATACTATGCTGTCTACGGCATCCAGGTTAACGCCAAGTGTTTGCAGCAAAACCCGGAATCTTGATGCAAGAATGCCACAAGCATTCTCAACTACTCGCCTTGATCTGCAGTGGCGATAGTTGTATATGCGCCTCTGCCTTGTAATGCCCTTCAATGGGAATGGCTTCATAACATACTTATGAAGGGCAAAAGCACTGTTTCCCAGAAATACATATGGGGCTACTTTATCACTATTTTCAAGTGTCGAGGGAGTGGGCAGGTCCAAGTCCCCTGTCATCAGTTTATGGTAGAACTTGGTTTTGGTGAAAACTGCTGAGTTTGAAACACAACCATTAGTACCTACATGTACATACATAAATTGATAGTGTATCTACAACTGCAAATAAAATAATGCTGAAAAAATGTTTGTAGTTGTAAAACAGAGAGCCACTTCCATGTGGTTTTTTAATGGCAATATGTTTGCGATCCATGGATCCTACACAGTGGTTAAAATTCCACTTCCTTTCAAATGTTGTAGCACATTCCTTCCACTCAGCTGCAGATGATGGCATCTGAAACATTGAAGAACTGGATATAATTTATGATACATAAGATTGTGCATTCCTAACAACCATGATGACATGCACTGATAAGGCAATGTTTTGCAAAGAAAGTAGTTCCCTTTTAATCAACATATATAGTTTAAGGTTGTATTCAGTTACTGATATATCTACAATAACATCGGCATGGATCAATTGAAGAATGGGATACCATCTGTGACGAAGTATGTAAAATCTTTGTCACAGCAAATTTGATAGAATATATTTGGAATTACAAATTGATACCATATCATGATTTGCAGCCATATAATGAGAACCAGTCACTACATGTGGGTAAAATTAACTTTTTGGTAATGTAAATTGATGCATTTGTTCATTATTAACTTCCTTCCCTATGATGTCAAACCCGAAGGGTTCAATTATGCTCATTATACGATTTTGACATAAGTCCAAAAAAGATCAAAGTAACACCCATTACGATGTACTTGAATATCAGATGAATGGTTTGGTTTTAAATTTCCTTAATGTATTTATCCAGGCAACGATAAATAGCGCTGCATGTTTCTGGAATTACTTTGCAGAGCAGCTGTGGAGATATTACGGCGCTGTACTTCAGATTTTCATAAGTTCGGCCAGTGGCAAGAAAACGCAATGTGGCCATCAATCGTTCCTCGCAACTTACTGCCGCTCTCACCAGAGTGTCCTTTTTCGCCAAAAACGGCTTTATAAGCTCTAGCAGCTCTGTAAAGCAATCTTCATCCATCCGCAAATAATTGCGAAAATCGGCAGCCTCAAGCTCCTTCAGTAAAAGGGCGTGAGTAAACTTGCGTCGCTGTAAAAGCCATTTCTTAGCCCATAGCTTTCTTTCGGTTTTCCTTTGTCCTGTTGTCTGCAACACGGCGAAGGCAACCCCTAATCTCTGCTTTTGAGACAAAAACATGACTTTTAAAAAGCACAAAGCACAGCGAACAGTAAACACACGAAAACAAAACAAAACAACAGTTCGACGGCCAGACACCAGAGCAGGGAGGCGCTGCAATCGCAGTTGGTCGGAACGTGTGTAGGCTGCTACGAATTTGGTCTGTCAGTCGGTCAGTCGGCTGGTCTGACGATAAATCTGACCGTGCGTAGACCGCTTTAGGGTACACCACGTACTAATACAAGTGTTTGAGCATAGATCGACACCAGTGAATTGTATTCTCGCCTGGTACCTAAGTGCAGCTTGTGTAATTCATCTGTACGTATAATAATTTCATGTACTCCATTGCACCTTATTTATGAATTAACGTTGATTGAATTGGAAAACTCTTAAGAGGATGTAGTAATTTTTATACGATATCATATAGTTGGTTACTCTTAAATCGCAAGTTATTCATCAGGAATATTCACAACGCAAATTTCACGGTGTAGAGAAACACGTTACGTAGTGGAAAGTAGTAAAACACTTACTGAACTAGTGGAGTATTTACGTGAGATGCGCGGTAGTGACTGGATTATGACATCTTCTTACAGTCGTGATCTGCGGGTAGTAGACTAATATCTGGTGGTCGCAAGTGTACACTGAACAGCCAGTGTGAAGGAACTGATAAATGTAGGTACTGCGAGGTAAGTGGTTTACCTGTTATTTCATGCTAATAATCCAAGAGCGTAGTGGGCACGTGACATTCAGTTCTTAAATTGCGTATTGTTACAGTTGCGACGCCAGATGCAAGTCTACCACTCGTTGATCGCAAGTACTGGCGGCGGTTCTAGTTCCTACCATTATTTTAATCTTTTATTTTTTTATTTCTTTTTAAATTGCGTATTGTTACAGTTGCGACGCCAGATGCAAGTCTACCACTCGTTGATCGCAAGTACTGGCGGCGGTTCTAGTTCCTACCATTATTTTAATCTTTTATTTTTTTATTTCTTTTTAAATTGCGTATTGTTACAGTTGCGACGCTAGATGCAATTCTACCACTCGTTGATCGCAAGTACTGGCGGCGGTTCTAGTTCCTACCATTATTTTAATCTTTTATTTTTTTATTTCTTTTTAAATTGCGTATTGTTACAGTTGCGACGCTAGATGCAATTCTACCACTCGTTGATCGCAAGTACTGGCGGCGGTTCTAGTTCCTACCATTATTTTAATCTTTTATTTTTTTATTTCTTTTTAAATTGCGTATTGTTACAGTTGCGACGCTAGATGCAATTCTACCACTCGTTGATCGCAAGTACTGGCGGCGGTTCTAGTTCCTACCATTATTTTAATCTTTTATTATTATTATTTTTTTATTATTATTATTTTAAATGACCATTTTTGTATCATCTTTCTTGAGCAGTATCATTTCTAGTTCTGAAAGTCCACCGTTTTAAGCAAGAATTACATAAGGATACCTGTTATACATGTTGTGTCTAGAGCGCGGATGATGATTTTTGTTGTATTGTGCACTGTAGGTGAGCTCTGTGGTATATCATTTTACATACCGTCCACCTAAATCTTTTGCCACTTCATTGCCACTTTGTTTCACAATCTGAAAAGGCTGCCAAGATAGGTTTTCCACGACAGACCTCGTAGTTCGTGGATATCACAAGAGACTAAGTAAACTCACAAATGTACAATGGAAGCTTTCAATGACTACATAAGATACCTTCTGATTGTTGGTAGATTAATATCGATTGCCGGAAGGTAATGACATGAATTTAGTTCTTCTTAGTTAATCTCTCTTTGATATAATCACCATGGCCCTTAAATACTGCGTAGTCACTAGTAGCCAGATACATATAAAGTGCTTACAGAGTTTGGGATCTAAAGATACCTCCATGTGATTAAAGTTACTAGAGGAGGTGTGTGAACCTAATAGGTCGATGGGATGAAACCGGAATAACAAGAGCAACAAGTACTGGCAATATTCCATCCGAGTAGGAAACTAGGCAGTCGCATAAGCATTACAGCGAAAAAAAGAAAAGAAATAAAAAAAAAGGCAAGGAAAACAAGTGAGCGGCCTCGCTTCTTCTATAAGACGCTGAGAAATTGCAGTTCTACGAACAAGAAGGCTCCTTGTTCCGTATGTGTTGGAGCGTTGTTGAAGCGTCTCTGATCACAATCACAACAAGCTAGCAGTGGTTTCTGAACGTGCCCTGACGACGTTCGCTAAATAAATTTTGCTATCAACGTATAATTACAAAGAATAAAATACAGGTAATTTCTGGACAACTCAAGAACTTAAGTGGTGCCCTCCATAGTTTCAAAGGGACGACCATTATGAGATAGCATTTTTTAGATCAGCTGCCTTCCGCTCAGAACAGGCCAGATCTCACTGAGCCATGGACCACATATGCTCATGGCTGATCCTGACTTCGACGTTCTCAGTATTGTCGACTAACGTTCCGAGCGGAAAATGGGCGCAATGACCATGAAAAGCTCAAGAAGTGCAAACAAATTTAAACGTTATGCTCATTGTGTGCTTCTACTTTAGCTTCAAAGTGCACAATGGTACTCGTATCTTGGCAAAAGTGCGAAGATCAATAAGTGAGACTAATTAAAAGTTCAACGCCATTTGAAAAGAGAAATAGATAGGTTGAGGTTAGATGTACTGATATCCGGTGACGGGATGAACAGGATGACTGGTCAAGTCATCACTACAAAACTTCAGTTAGGGTCAATGCAGGAAGGACCAATAGTGAATAAGAAAATCGGCAGGTTGATAAAGTACTATAAACAGCACAGCCAACACATTAACTAGTCAATCTACCACAGTAACACGACTTTATATGCCAAATAAACCTGTCAGTGACGAGGAAATTGAAACAATCTATGATAAGCTAAAACATACTATAGAGACAGTAATCGGAGCAGAAAAGTTGATTGTCATGGCGCAGCAGCACGGAAATGGCCGTGCGCTCGAAAGCTCGTTGCTGCGGAATGTGCGGCTGCTCCCGTCGGAGGTCCGAGTCCTCCGTTGGGCATGGATGACTTTGTTGCCTTTAGCATAAGTTAGTTTAAGTAGTTTATAAGTCTATGGATTGAAGACCACTGCAGTTTATCCCATAGTGTAGTGGCGTAAAGTCAGTGCCACACGCCAGATGTAAGAGAACGATCGTGGAGAAGGCAGCGATCGAACGAAAGCCAATCGCAAGCAGGCGCCGCGCATCCTGGAGGAGTAACCGAAGATTCGCGCCCTCTAGAAGCGGCTAATCAAATCTAATCTAAATAGTTGTTACAGTTGACATCGATACCTGCATTAGTACCTTTCTTGACAACCAGACTGGGACGAGAAACAACAAAAGGTGACGAGGTCACAACACATAGCTTTACTAACATTTGAACATGTTCTCATGAGGGACTGAAAGCAGGTAGTAGGAAATAGAAAAGATGTAAGAATAATACGGTAATATGGACGGGGGAAAAGGAAGTCGTTTGGTAGAATTCTAAACAGAATGTAATTTAATAATCACAAACACTTACTTACATCCAAACTTCCAGATGTTAGATAGTCAGATCGGTATTTAACGTTATATATCGGTTGAGTATGAACCAAAACTCCAATATAATTCGTGCTACATGTTGTCGTCCAGGAGAATGTGAGTAAACTACAATAAAAAGTAACACATGACCTATGGAGTAGAGGAAAAGCATAACAATGAGAGCGTATCACATCGAGCTCCTGTGGGCGAGTTTGGTAGAGCGTCAGTTTGTTACACCAAGAGTTTTGGTTTGAAGCACCGCTCATAGCTATATTTTTTGTACTGCAGTACGTAAGCAATTGTTATATGGGGCGACGTTTTCCTGACATGTAAAAGGAGTGCTCGGATTTTATAGCAGTGGGTTATTGGCAGTTTGCTTGTGCTTCGTTTATTTGAAAGTTGAGTGTAAGGACCCTCAAAACGATAAACGTACGCTCCACAGACTATCCCAAGGGAGCTCTTCACTACGCACTCTCACTGCTATGCTTTACCTGTACTGACTTCCCGTTTACGCACGTTCTCCTGGACGGCAGCACGTACCACGAATTATTTCAAAGTTTTAGTTGATACTCTATCGATGTACAACGTTCGGTATCGATCTGTCTGACATCTGAACATTTGGGTGTTTAAGTTCAATACGTAAAAGTGATACTGGAAGGTTTAATAATGATTTTACAATGGTAAGACATAATTTCGGAAGCAGGTTGTAAACTGTAAAACATTTCGATGAGCAGAAATATACTCTGATCATGACATTTTGGTTTGGAACTCTTGATTGCAACTAAATAAATTGCAAGCACGTAAAAATATTAGCAGATGCAAACAAAATCAATTGAAGGGATCTGAGGAAGCATTCGACTTTCGAATAACTGAAACGGTGAAGTACGATGAGTAAAGAAGTGAAATACTGGAAGCCTCAGAAGACCAATAGTTTTTAAAAAAAGGCATAGAAAAAATCCTTGAACACCCTGAAGATACCGAATTTAATCGATGAAAGGAGAAAATATGAATGCAGCGAATAAAGAAGGCAAAAAGGAGTACACATGGTTAAGAATGAAGATGACAACAAGTGCTAATTGACTAGCATTAGTGTAGAGGAGAAAGGCAGTGTCTTGGAAGAATGTATAAGTAGAGGGAGGACAAATACGTTGTAGCATCATGGGTGGGGAATGCACCCGCCTGCGTACTCAGCATTTGTGTGTGTGTGTGGGGGGGGAGGGGGTGGGAGGGCGGTTCCCCCTCCACATTGCTAGTCGGTAAACGTGCCGCGCCCGCGGCAACACTGCTTTTATATTTCGTGTCTTTACTGTTGGTGTTTACCTCTATGTGCGTTCGTGATAGAATACAAATGGTGAGAAGGAAACGGCTGAGGCGGAGTTTATATCCTGAAAAAGAAAGTGATGAGCCCCAATGGTTGTAGAGATTGCCTTTCTGTCCCACCTTACACTGAACTTTGGATGTCTTTAGTACAAATTACCGACTGTTTTGAGACCTGTATGGGTTTTGTAAGAAAATTGCTTTAGCGGAAAACACATCTTTCAGAAAGTCCAATTACACAATTCTGTATGTTGCAGTGGTTATAAATGAAGTACATTTTCAAAAAGCGACATTGAGCGAGCATTATGATGAACCTGTTGTGGTCCTGTAGGCTTTGTTAGGCGACTGTCGTGGCAGATTTAGTGACAAATCTATTCCAAACTGAAATTTAGAATTTTTATCACTCCTTTTGCAGTGGGAATCCGAAGTGCGCCTCTTAAAAAATTCGATTGGGATTTTTTGAGCTTCAGAATAATAGCGTGCACGAGAAGAAGCCTGAAACTGCAGAAAATACTGAAATGTTTTAGCAGAAGAATATTCAATGTGAGCAGTTCTTACAATTATTTCGTGTAGCTGTTAGAGTCTGCAGTACGTTACACGTTAGTTTGAAAGTGTCTCAACACTGAAATGAACAAAGTCGAAGATTAGAAGTAGGCTTAATGCCCTTCATCTGTCTGAAACAATGCGTTTGAAGATCAGTAATGGGACACCAAACAGAGAGATGGCAGTAAAACCACATTTGAAACTAGTTCAGAGTAATTAAAGTATAGGTAAATAATAGGGCAACTGTGAATTTAACAGTTCTGCTTAAGATTAAATGTATTAAGTTAATAGAGGGCTAGTAATAAAATTCACTTAGGGCCGTTTGCATAAAAGTTAATCTACGTTTAACTACCGAAAACTGATCTCCAGTCAATCTGAACTTCGAAATTGTGTTGTATAAACATTAATCCAAGATCATTCCCCCTGATCTAAGTTCAAATTTGACTCGCAAATTTTCTCCGATTAACGTTGGTGAACTAAGTTCAGAGAAAGGATTGTTAAAAAACTGTTTCGGTGTCAGCTTTCAGATTACTCTGATGTTTCATCCGAGGATGGAAAATTTGTTTTGTGTCCCAACTTCATCGCCGCTTTTGTGTCCCAGCCTCGTCGTAGGTGTCGGTGGCCGAGTGGAATAAGACCGACACGCTGGTGCAGGTACGGAGGGGAGCAGCCAGAAACTATAAACACTCGAGTAAATTAGAAAGAGATATATATTGCATAGAATGAAACAATACTTAACTTTTACATACTACTGCAGAATGTTGATACATAGTTGTTAGAGGCCTGCCTAGTGCCTGTACAATAGCAAAGTCTTCACTGGTGCCTATCTGATTACGAAGGTCCTAACTCGTTGCTATCTCAGTCCGAAGTGCGAAGTGCGAAGTGGCCGATGTCCTTCACTGGTGGCCACGAGCGGCGTTGTACCAGAGGGCGCTCGTGGCTGTCGTCGGAAGAACGCCGCGCCGTGCATGCATGGCGGCGCGCGGCGAAAGTAGGCGGCGCGCACTTTGTACTTGTGCGACACCACACCCCTCCCCCCCAAACCGCCGCGCCGTCGTGGCGTAGGGCTGAGGGCCACGTCGACGGCACTGGGAGGAGGGCCTGAGCGGGGGCGTTACTGGTGGGACGGGCGTCGTAGCTGAGGCCGGGATCGAGACGCCGTCCGCGCCCCGGCATCCGCCTTGCGATCCTCCAGGGAACCCGCCGAAACCTGGGGAAGGGCGCCCGCCCCCGCCCAGAGGGAGCAGGTCATCTTCTTCTGAGGTGCGTGGCCCAAGCTGGGGGGGCCCGCACGGTCCCGGAGTCCCTCTCTGTGACGCTGTCATCTGCGGCGGCGACAGCGGCGGCGACGACTGCGTCGGATGTACGTCGACGTCCATAGGGATCTCGTAGTCCGGGGACGAACGATGTGGTTGTGCTCCCTGGCGCAGAACTGGGTCTGGAATCAAGTAACCGGAGACAGGATCGCGCGGTCGGTGCAGGCGCAATTGTTTTGCGTGGCGCCGCAGCTCCGACCCTGTGGAAGAACGTACAATAAACATATTGCGACCAAGCACGCGCTGAATGGTGCCCGGCAACCAAGTCTTCTTGTTTCCAGCAAACACCCTGTACAGCACCGGCGTGGAAACCTGAAAACGCGTAGCGCCATACGAACCGACTCGGTGCGTGGGAGGCTGCAGCAGGTGAAGGAGAGTGCGGTGACGGCGGCCGTGTAGCAGCTCGGCAGGAGACGGGCCGTCACTTGGCATGCACCGATACGTAGACAGGAAAATTTGAAGAGCTTGCTGCCTGGAGTGCTGACCTTTCATCTTCTCCATGTGAGACTTGAATGTTCGAACGAAACGTTCTGCTTCACCATTGGACTGAGGGTGAAAAGGTGCGGTGGTGATATGCTGAATGCCATTCACACGACAAAACTGTTGAAATTCCGCACTAACAAACTGAGGTCCATTGTCACTGACGATAGTTTCAGGCAAGCCTTCGATGCAAAACACTGATGTTAAGGCACTGATTGTACTAGACGCCGTCGTTGAGTTCATGGCAATCACAAAAGGAAACTTGCTGAAAGCGTCTACAACAATTAACCAGCGCGTATTCCAGAAAGGTCCGGCAAAGTCAATATGTAAACGTTGCCATGGTCCCTTGGGGCGTGGCCAGTCTGAGAAACGCTGCGAAGGAGCCGCCTGATGCTCCGCACAAACATTACACTGTGACGTCATGTTCTCTATCTGAGCGTCCATACCAACCCAGGTACAATGACGTCTGGCCAGTTGCTTTGTCCTAACAATACCCCAATGTCCTTGATGCAGGAGGCGTAACACTTCTCGTTGCAGGGAACGAGGAACAATCACTCTTGCTTGGTCGTTGTCAGTATGCAACAACAGTACACCCTGACTTAAAGATAATGCATGACGTTGTGCAAAATAACGTCGAACCAGAGGCCGATCAATGTCTTTGGCTCTGGCAGGCCAACCAAAGCGAACAAAACGTGCTACCACACATAGGTCCGCATCCGCAGCTGTTTCCTGTGCGACCCGACGAGAGTTCAAAGGGAAATCTGCGACAGCGGTAGCATCACTGGAGTCTGACAACATGCCATTTCTGAAGAATCAAATGATACATCCTGGCCAACCGGAAGTCGGGAAAGTGTGTCCGCGTTGGCGTGTTTAGTGGTAGGTCGGTACAAAATCTCATACTGATAATTAGACAATATCAAGGACCATCTCTGAAGCTTTTGTGCCGTACGTGGCGGAATTGGCTTTGTGGGTGAGAACAACGACGTGAGAGGCTTGTGGTCTGTCAACAAATAGAATTTTCTGCCATAGAGATAATGATGAAACTTTGTGACGCCGTAAATGATTGCTAAGGCCTCCTTTTCTATCTGACTGTAATTCTGTTGCGTCGGCGTCAGTAGCTTGGATGCAAAGGCAATAGGACGATCGTGACATCCAATACGATGCGACAGAACAACACACAGACCGTACGACGAGGCGTCAACTGCTAACACTACAGGCTTCTGTGGGTCAAAGGGAATCAAACATGCATCACTGCGTAGTGCAGACTTTAGTTTGTCAAAGGCAAGCTGACAATCTTTAGACCATACAAAAGGAACATTCTTCCTACGTAAGTGATGCAGTGGAACTGCAATCTGAGAGGCATTGGGAATAAACCTGAAATAATAGTTCAGCTTTCCCATCACTGCTTGCAATTCATGCACATTCTTAGGAGGAGGCAAGTCTTTGATTGCTCGAAGATGTGACTGTAAGGGATGAATTCCTTGGGCATTAATCACATGGCCTAGGTACTCTATTTCAGTTTGAAAAAACGAACACTTTGCTTTATTGCAACGTAGACCTGCTGCAGTCAACACTTTGAAAAGGCACTCCAGGTTTGCTAAATGTTCTTCAACTGTACGTCCGGATACCACAATATCATCTAAGTAGTTCGAGCAACACGGTACAGAAACTGTCAGCTGTTCCAAAAAACGCTGAAAAATAGCGGGAGCGGAAGAACTGCCAAAGGGTAGGCGTTGAAATTGAAAAAGGCCCATGTGAGTATTAATGACGAAAACTTTTTTGACTCGTCATCAAGTGGAATCTGTAAGTATGCCTCTGCTAAATCAATCTTAGAAAAGAAACGAGACTGTCCTAATTTGTCCATTAGTTCGTCAGGTCTGGGCAGGGGATAAGTGTCTACAATTGTTTGACTGTTCACTGTTGATTTGAAGTCCGCACAGAGACGAAGTTTTCCTGACGGCTTGGGTATAATTACTATAGGCGAGGCCCACTGACTCGCAGAAACAGGAGAAATCACCCCACTATCTTGCCAACGTTTAAGTTCTTCGGCAACTGTATCCCGCAAGGCGATAGGCACTGGTCTAGCTTTACGAAACTTTGGAACTGCAGAGTCTTTTAAAGTTACATGTGCCACGAAGTCTTTTGCACAACCTAGTTCCGGCGAAAACAGGTCATTATATTTGTCACACAATGCATTGATTTTATCCTGAGGCACTATTGACGAAATTTGAAGCACATCTCTTTGAATTGATAAACCAAACGAGTCAAAAGCATCTAGTCCAAAAATGTTCTGTGTAGATCTGGCCTGAAGAACAACAAAAGCAACTGTTTTTGTTACACCTTGAAAAGAGGCGGGCAGGCTACACGTTCCTAGCACGGGAATATTTTGACCTGTGTACGCTGTTAACACTTGTTGACACGGAGACAATTTTGGCGAACCCAGAAGTTCATAAGTATCTTTATTAATTAAGGTAACAGCGGAACCAGTGTCGAGCTGAAATTGCACAGTCTTATTTTCTATAGAGAGAGTAACAAACAGCTTGTGCTTCTGGCGCACGACCGGTGCGCGAATGTGGGCAACGTCTAATACATATTGTTTTCTGCGCTTGCGCGGGTTGCGTGCGGTAGGAAGCGGCGCATACTCGGCACACAGCGGATTAACCACACTGTCACTAGATGACACTACCGCCGGATCGGCGTCCGCGCATTGCGAGGCTACTGCACTAAAATTACTTTGAGTAGCTACACCAAGACTACTGTTACTAGCTACACAGTACTGGGCACTTTTACAATAAGAAGTTGCAGAAGGCACTATTTTCACTACAGGAATGCACTGTTCATAGTCATTTTGCTTGTCCCGAACCCTTTTCCGTTGCACTGTTTTACGCGCTCGTCGGCGCTTGCTACGTGGTGCACTATATAGTTTTGCCATAGGCGCAGAACTACTTTCCTGCAATTGAGATCCAAGGAAAGCACTGTTCAATTCCACAGCCCGTATAACATTTACAGAATGAACTGTTGTCGCACTCTGCGAAGCACTGTTTCTAACGTTACTGTTCTTTGAGTTTTTAATTTGCATACACACAGACTGCACATGTCCCAATTTGCCACATTGATAACAGGTTGCGTTGCGATTAGGGCAATGAGCACGCTTGTGGCGAGACACACACTGGGGGCAAGATTTACGTACATTTTTCTGAAATGAGCGTTGGCGCCCGTTATTCAAATTACTGTTTCTAACACGACGGGGCGACCTTTGCGTCGCACTTTTACACTGGCTACTGTTCACTGTCTGTTCAGCACGGCCGGTAGAAAAATAAGAATCACTTGTGCTACACTGAGAACTACGGCTAGGAAAGCGTCCGTTGCGGCGCACTGAATTAACACTGTGGCTTTGCATTTCTACATCAGCTAAGTCAAAAGTATCATGCGCTTCTATAAGCTGCAGTACACTGTCTAATGAAGGGTCTGACTGTTTTAGAATTGCTGCCCTAATTCTGGGGTCCTGAATATTCTGCGTAATCGCATCCCTCAACATCACGTCACTATACGAAAGTCCACAAGAGCAAGTAAATTTACATTGGCGGGTTAAGCCCTTCAATTCCGTAATCCACTCTTGGTGTGACTGTTGCGGTAATTTTTTAAGTCTGAAAAATCGGTATCGTGCAGCGGCTACAAGAACTTTTCTCTCATAATGAGCATTCAGTGCATCTACAATTTGTTCAAAGTCTACATCACGAGGAGATGCGAGAGGGAAAAGTTTTTGCAATAGTACGAACGTCTGGGGGCCCACAATCGATAAGAAAAGGTTCTTCACTCTCTGACCTGTAATTTGATGAGCCGCGACGAGTTCTTGAAACTGCGCGAAATAGTCACTCCATTCTTCCTCACGTTCGTTGTACTGGCGGAACGTCGGAAGCGGTGCGGCGGCAGGTGTGGGCTGCTGATGCGACGGCTGTTGTTGAGTTGCCGTCAACTGCGCCACTGCGTTGAGAAGTTGTGAGATTTGCGCCGTCTGTAACTGAATAATTTCCATTAAGTTTGGGTTCGGGGTAGTGGCCATGCTGACCGATTAGGCGCCGCGTATACAAGAAAATTAGTACAAAACACAAATGCAATATGAAAGAGGACGCTCTGCAACAAAAAAGTCCACAAACACGTAACTGAAAATGTTCCCCCAAAAATCTTATAATAAGGGTGGGTGGGCGGGAGCAATTTCTGCGTGCTCCGACTGCTGCTGTCTGGCTGCTGCAAGCGCGCTGGTCCAAGGTTCTATCACTCCTCGTCGCCACTTTTGTGTCCCAACTTCATCGCCGCTTTTGTGTCCCAGCCTCGTCGTAGGTGTCGGTGGCCGAGTGGAATAAGACCGACACGCTGGTGCAGGTACGGAGGGGAGCAGCCAGAAACTATAAACACTCGAGTAAATTAGAAAGAGATATATATTGCATAGAATGAAACAATACTTAACTTTTACATAGTTCTGCAGAATGTTGATACATAGTTGTTAGAGGCCTGCCTAGTGCCTGTACAATAGCAAAGTCTTCACTGGTGCCTATCTGATTACGAAGGTCCTAACTCGTTGCTATCTCAGTCCGAAGTGCGAAGTGGCCGATGTCCTTCAGTGGTGGCCACGAGCGGCGTTGTACCAGAGGGCGCTCGTGGCTGTCGTCGGAAGAACGCCGCGCCGTGCATGCATGGCGGCGCGCGGCGAAAGTAGGCGGCGCGCACTTTGTACTTGTGCGACACCACAATTTGAATGCTAATTTCGATTAGGAAAACACATAGTTTAACAGTTGCAGAAACAAACTAAACTAAATCACGCACTGAATCGAATGTTCATGATCTTACTGACATCCCGATTTTAGGCAAATGGAAGCTTCTTGATCGTAATTGGCGACTTGTATTGTAAAACGATATCAATTAAAATATCTTTTTCCTCTTTCTTGAAATTTGCTGTACGAATTTTTTCTCCATTTCCCGTTTTTGTCGACGTACGCAGATAAAACTCGACTGACGTCGAGAATCGTCAGTTGTTGCTATATAAATCGCAAGTTCGATACAACTAGATTCGATACAATCCCAATTATCTCTGATATTTAACGACGTTGTCAAATCTGTTTCGCTGACCTAAGTTCAGTGATCTGAGATTAGTGTTATACAACTCGCACAGAGAAAAGATCCAAGTTCATTTCTGATCTTCGATCAAAACTGAACTACGATTAGCGATATTTATGCAACGGGCCCTTAGAATGAATGATAGTGGATACAAACGGTCTCCACATATGAACAGAGTAAATAACTAGAGAAGAGGAGTTTCATATACGTTAAAAGTTATCGCTGTGTGAAGAAGTTAGAAACAAAAAAGTTTCCTTATTTACAGAATATATGACTTCAACTGCGAAAGGGCAAAGCTGAAAATGCGTACACAGCCGGGATTCGAACCCGGGTGTCCTGCTTTCTAGGCAGTTGCGCTGAGCCCTACACCACTGGGGACACAGTGATCACCGCACCTGCAAGGACTACCTAAGCACGCCTCTCGTCAGACTCAAATTTCCCGTCTTACCCTGCCCACAGTATTCAAACTCGTAGTCACTATGTACTAATTTCCGTAAGAGTAAAGGCTCCAAACTTACCCACCCCTCCTCACTAACGAAAGGATCATTGCGTGTCACTGGCATGTCCACTTTAGGTGGCTCGTTGCCGAAATATTGCAGACGCCGTGTTTGAAGTGACGAAACGGCTCCTCAAAGATAAATAGCAAGTAGTGACGCCACAAAACTCCTAGAGCACGACATTAGCATTGGCTATTTCGTCATATTTATCAATGGCTTTAGGAGGCAGATAAGAAATACTCTCGTACTTGTTTTCAGGTATAACTGTTTTGTCAACTTTACAACGAAACTAGCATCAGTACAATGAACGATGCTGCTATAGAAAACGAAAGTAGTAATAACGAGACTAGTAGGGTGGCCGAGCGCTCTAAGGCGTGTTGCTACTGAGTGCGTGGTTGCTAGCCGTCGGAGGTTCGAGACCTCCCGCGGACATGGTTGTTTGTGTTATCCTTAGTTTAAGTTAATTTAAGTTAGCTTAAGTAGTTTGTAAGCTAGGGACTGATAACCCCGTGGGTTAAGTCGCTTAGATTTCGCAACGTTTGAACTAATAATTATACTCAGAGCTGCATTCGTGACATGGCATTCTAAGGAGTCAATACACCGTTGTATCTTACAGGATTTTCTTTTACAGTCATGTCAAACATTTGCTGATGGTGTTACGCAGTAATTCTACAGTGTTGCAGAGACAGAGAGAAATATCTCATGAATACCAGATGGTTGAAATCGAAGTGCAGGTAATCACATAGGTCAAGTGATGGCTGCTATTATCGTATGGCGAGGATACTTTGTAAATACGCCCATTCAGTGACGCAAAACCGATTCACGTAGGAGGAAATTAGTTCCAGTTTAGGCTATCAGATGCAAGTCTGTCGCTTTATACTGTTCTCGTTGACGTAACCAATGTTCATATTGAACAAATTTCTTAAGAAGCGGTTAATAATAAAATAAAACATTATATCACCCTCATTTCATTTAGCTTTTTGCCTACGTCCTGTTCTTAATACATTAAATATGACAAAATTTTTATACGTCTTTCGTTCATAGTACGAAATTCACACCTGGTGGCCAAAACTGAAATTATTTTTCTGTTCAGATTTAGATGCATTCATGACCGTTGCTTTCAGCTCTTCGTTTCCAAAACGCTGGATGGAGGCCAGGATTTTCTTGATATGCAACAAAAGGTGAAATTCGGTGCCGCACCCAACCAGGTGATCACTGACGAGGGTCGGTCGTCCACTGTGTTCTTTATGATGGGCACTTTGACGACCTTTGGAAATAAGCCTACACCAGCGACGCGTCATCTGTTTCCTCGAATTTTCTGCCCGTATATCAATCTGAGCTTATAATGAATTTCGATGGCTGCTATGTTTTGTGTATTAAGGAAACTCATCACTAACCGTGACGCGCAGGCGACTGAAGAACATATAAGAGACGCAATTTTGGGCACTGCTGCTACGGTACTGGTATAAGGCAGGATTTGTTCTGCCGGAATTTGATTGTCACGCCATAAATCTGTTACACTTGCACAAAATTCCCGCCTAAACACAGTTACTTCAAAATAAATATAATCGGGAAACTGACTTGTCTCATATAAATATTGCCCAATACAATTTAAGTATAACTTTTTCGGAAGTCCGTAATTATGGGCCAGTACGACACAAGTTATTGAAATTTGGCTCACAGGCGCCCACAACGTTCCTCTGTAATGATGGAGATGTATGGCGCCAGGTGACGTAAGCTGCGAGTTTCGCGACGCTTTCAGCACAATATTGGCCAATGCTATCGTGTATTTCGCACACCATGAAAGGGCTGCAACCTCCCCCCAACCCATGCTCTACCCACATTTTAGCCCTCAGTAATGGCCATAACTGCTACATTCAATAGTGAAATTCTGTCTGATCGGGGACAATATTTCAGATGCCCTGCCACTTAGTATCGACCCGAAAAGGCCTCAGCACATGGCTGAAAAGACGGCAATGAAACCACTTCCTTTCGACCGCTGATTTCCAATCATTACGCGATCAACTCGACATTGGGACGGGCAACTGGACGACATACCTAATATCTCTCGATATACTCTTCACTCTCCAGATGAATCAATCCTTCTTTATGGACATCATTTGTCTGCAAACCTAACGAATGTTTGCATATAACACCACCGCAATTTCTACTCTATTAGATTAGGTAGATATATTAGTTATTGTTCAAATCCATTCAACAAAGTCTGAAGGACTTTAGAAGCTTCATATTGCATCATTGCTGGTTTAGATCTTGTTGTTCGCAGCCAGCTGTGACGTGACTAAAACTTTAAACGGTCCCCTTCGACATCCCAGCTTCGTAGCACTCTCGGTGCCACTCACTCTTTCGAGGAGCAAATTCAGGAAGTCGATGTGAAGTGACAGAGTGTACTGGGGCAGGTAAGTGCCGGCGGTATCAGTATGTAATTGGATACAGACGTATCGTACGCGAAAATACTTTGGTTGCGTTATGACGCTGCTCTGGCGTTTACCGACCGCGAGCTATACGTCTAAGTGCCAAATGCATAAATTGTAGAACATTTGCATTACGTAGTGCTGTGTATGCTTTCGTGTCTCATCCTCGTCGCCACTTTTGTGTCTCGTTTCCGCCGGTTGTCCTGGGTGTCGGTGGCAGAGTAGAGAGAGACCGACACAGGAAAATAGCATGCACGCGTGTGCAGGTACGGAGGTGACCAGCCAGTGGGACAGCAGAAACTAGAAACACTAAGCTACATTAGTATAAGAGACATATTTCATAGAAATACATTACTTAACTAAGAGCAGCAGACTAGTAGAATGTTGATACATAGATTAGATAGAGGCCTGCCTACCGATGATTCCTAGTGCCTATCCGATAGCCAAGTCTTAACTGGTGCCTTGATTCCCAAGTGAACGATGCAGTTCAGTGGTGGCCACGAGCGGGGTTGCAGCAGAAGGCGCTCGTGGCCGACGTCGTAAGAATGCCGCGCCGTGCGTGCATGGCGGCGCGCGGCGTAAGTACGTGGCGCGCACTTCATACTTGTGCGACACCATATATGCATATAGATTAACTTAAGTACTACCTGCACGGGATTCGGGAACACATCCAATTATTTATTGCACAAGGACAAAACATTGTACAGATATCATACATATGTCATTTTGAAGTGAAACTCTGAAAGTTTTTTTTTTCCTGTCTGTTGAGATACAAAGGTCGTAAACATCATACCTATGTACAAGCCTCCTGCCTTTCACTAAGGAAGTTGCCGACCGCATAGGTAAAAATCTTCAGGAAAGGAAACTTCGGCATAATATTCAAACCCACCCGAAAGATACAGAATCACTAAAATTTTGTAAGGATGCTCGTGTACCACTAGAAAAATTAAACTTTACAGGATTTTTCTTGCAGTTGTGGGGACGTGTAAATGGGTACCACAACGAAACGGTTAAAAATGACTAGAAGAGTGCAGGATCAATTGTACGAAGGAAGAGATCGATCAGCTGTTGCCGAACATATACGCAGCTAGAAGACCGTCACATTCAATAAAGCAGATTTCAAGGGCTGGAAGCCACAAGCGGGTACCGTGAAAGGCTGAACAGAGACGCAATAGAAAATGTTAAATACCCCATCATGAGTTGATAGCAATAGCAGACTACGGCGAAAATATGGCGTCATGTCTCTGTGCAAGAGCACACGGAAACAGAATTTGACTGCAGTCGGTAGCGAGTCAGGGTGTGATCCGGACATCAATGGAAGTTTCTGTGCCTTTGGATATGTCCTGAGCATATTGGGACTGAAAGTTGGGTGAGAGTCCACCCGACCATGGCTTAACGACCCGGAATATTTTATTAATTTTTGTTACCTTGTTTAACATATGTATCTCTTAATGAATGCAGTATGATAATTTTAAATCTAGTTAATTACTACGTGGAATATAAAAAAAGGTATTTTTATTTTTCCTGGAAGCTGACAGATGTCACCTGCGTCCCGAGAGAATAGCCGCGCGTTCTGAGACGCCATGTCATGGATTGCGCGGTTGCTTCCGTCGGAGGTTCGAGTCCGCTCTTGGGGGTGGGCGTGTGTGTTGTCCATTGCATAAGTTACTTTAATTTGCTTGGCCCCTTTCCTTTCCAAATATCTGAACATTTGAATAGGTCGCCTGTAATAACTACCTCGTCAGACGGGCGAATCCATAAAAATGGGTTTATGTTGTAGGATTATGCTACATCATTAAGACACAACATGTTTCTTATTATTATTACTGTTATTTCCCGACAGAAAAATCATTTCTTGCACTAAAACTGGTATTTACCAGATATTAAAAAAGAGAAACGTAGAAAAGGACGCGTAATGTTATTTTATCGATATTGCTTTGTAAATGTAAACATCTCGTGTGAAGCCAATCAATCTTTGAGCTAAGAGATGTCAAGATGAATATTTTAAGGTGTGATTTGTGCCATACTGATTTCGCAAGATGTTCTGTGCTTTTTACAGCAATACAACGTAAACATTAACTGTGAACAATATAAATATCATATCAAAACGGAACGTAATCTATAGCAACAGATTGTTTGAAATAGCGAAATGGTTCTGAGGGAAAGCGTTTGCTATCTGAACATGGACATGTATGTCCGAAACTGGTAATGGCTTTAAAATAAAAAAAAATAAAAATTATTTGTAGCTCGTTGCGTCGTTCACTAACTAAGAAAAATAGGCGAGATTTTGCTGGTTGTATGACGCCAATGTTCAATGGCTGGCGCAATCGAATGGTATTCACCAGCCTCGTGTAAATCATAACGTGATGTGCTCGTACAAATGGCGTCCATGTATGTACTTAGTCGCGCGACAGATGTGTGTCATCAGGGAGCCGTAGGCTACACGCTCTCTTCTCTTTTCTCTTGTGATGTAGCACGTGCGCCTATGCACTCGGTAACCAAGCAGTGCCGCGGCTGTGCTTCCTGCTAATGGCCTGCAATGCGCACTCTGACTCCCCCCTCCCACGCAACCCCTCACCGTCATTGCTGAGGGGAATTCTCTCCCGCACTTGAAAAGGCCTTTGTTGCTCTTCCCAGCTGTACAGTATTGCGCAAGTCTTACGTCTCTTGCGCAATACGTACCTCCTTCAGAAAATTTCAAAAAAAGTTTCTGTTTTATTACGTATTTCCACAATTGTAAGTTCCGCCTGAGCATTTGTATGTGATGTAACTGCAGATTTTACCTCAGTTAAGTTACGGCTTGTTTGATGTATAAACGGTACACTTTGAACAGCACAAAAGATGAACTGTTTCTCAAAATTCTGGCTGTGACCTAAATAAGTGCGCACGTAAGGGAGTTTGTAGGTGACGGCAGGGAAGGAGAAGGGCCAAGAGCTGGGAATATGGGCTATTTTTAATAGTTTGCAAGATAAATTACGACTTCTAAGTACCGCAGCCCATGTATAAAGCGGGACCACAACGCTGCTTTCAGTACTTAGTCATAGGATTGCACTGACACCTTACCCTCTCTGTACTAATGACTTCGCGCCTATCGGAAAACGCCTTGTTGATGACTGAAGAGCGCAGTTACCACATCGACAATATGTAGAAGGTGCAGGGACTGATATGCCCCGACAACACATTCGGAGCCTATTCGACTCAATGCCGAGACGTATAGCAGCATAACATGATAACACTCAGTTATATATATAATTTGAAGAGAAGACTAGAAGCAGTGACGCATGAGTGGAATAAATAAATACCCGTACAACGTCATCTTTTCAGCTAGCGTGTTTCTTTCAACTGTATGTTTGTCGTCGATTAATTGCAAAAGGCTGTTCTTAAGAAATCTTCAGATTAACCTAGCGTTAGTTCGTGTTTAGTTTGGTAGTGGTTGGTTAAAGGTAATTATTGATTTGAAGAATAAAACGCAAAATACACAGCAATAATTTCTCTTTGGAAACGCTATTTATTCCCCGAATTATCAACTTTAGCATATTTCTAAAAATGGTTTCACTAGTTGCAATATGAATACATACAATGATTATATAATCCTCAGCGAGTTTCTTCTAAATTTACATACTCATATGACAGTCTGACATATTTGTACAGCTAGGACAATCACTGGTATGTAGGTTAATGTTAGATATTTGGAGCGACAGTAGTGCCTCTAGCGGAGAGAGAGAATCATCCGTAACAACAACGATTTCTTTTAATAATATTTCTACTTAGGTAAGGAAATGCTTATTATACTTTTCATGGCCAGCCTTCAATAAATTGTCAAGAGATAAGAATGACCATGAAACAAATGTAAAAAGTAGCGAATATAACTGATTCTATGACGTAAGCTACAACATATTCATGAAGGTATACCTATTCGCGCCACGTTTCGAAAACATTTTAAAAAGAAAGGGTACGAAAGCAGGCTCCATGGATTCATAAGGCTGTCTCCATACCACTATTGGTCCAGCCGCCCGATACCATTCGTAACGACACTTGTCAGAGCAGGCAACGTGTATCCAGTCCACAACAGTACAATGTCGATGTTGAGGAGCCCAGGTTAGGCGTAAGGCTTTGGGTCATGGAGTCAGCAAGGGTGGGCGTTCGGCTCCGAAAGCCCATATGATAATTTTCCGTTGAATGGTTAGGACGCTGACACTTTGTTGATGGTCCAGCGTTGAAATCCGTAGCAATTTGCGGAAGGCTTGCTCGTATGTCACGTTGAAAGATTCACTTCTCTTCAGTCGTCGTTGGTCCCGTTCTTGCAGGATCTTCTTCCAGCCGCAGCCATGTCGGAGTTTTGATATCTTACCGGTTTCGCGATATTTTCGGTGCACTCGTCTCGTGAAACGGCGGTACGGGATAATTCCCACCTCGTCGCTAAGTCGGAAATGTTGTGTCCCACCTCTCGTGCGACGACGAGACGATGTTTAAACTCACTTAAATCGTGATAACCTGCCGCTGTAGCAACAATAAATGAACCATGCGCCTGACCCTGTTGACCTATCTGGGCTTTGCCGACCACAGCGACGTCCTCTGTGTGTTTACATACCTCTGTCTAAATGTTCAAATGTTTGTATTGCTTATGGGACTTAACTACGGGGTCATCAGTCCCTAAACTTACAAACTACTTATGAACTAACTAATACTAAGGACGGCACAAATATCCATGCCCGAGGGGGGATTCGAGCCCCCGACCGTAGTGGCCGTGCAGACCGTGACTGGAGCGCCTCAGTGCCCTCGGCCACCGCGGCCGGCATACCTGTGTCTCTGCATACGCTTATGTATACCAGTTTCTTAGGCTCCTCAATGTACATGGTGTATCAAAACGATGGCGCAAACTTATACGGTTGAATATCGTTAGTGGCGGCTTGGAACTATACATTCGTAATTATCTCGCAAACGGCTAGTTTGCGCACCCATGTTTACTGGGTCATTTTTGCTTCTATTATCTAGTACTTTCAACCGTGTAAGTTTGCGACATGAGTGTGTGTATGTGTGTGTGTTAGCTCCTATTGCTCCTCGGGTTGTACTATAATTTTCAGCAGCGGGTACCAGGCTAGATAGGAATATCGTGTCATGCATCTATATCCTGTACAGTGGGACACATTGGAAAATTTTGTGGAAGTTAGGATTAAGAAAATGCTCCTAGTTATACACGATGGTAATTGTGGCCATACTGAAGAGGGCGTGTGAAATGGAGTTGTTTCTATGGGTACAAGTTATTTTAGAAGGCAGGACGTCTGTGGGTATACTCTACATACAGCGTGTGGCAGCGTTCATAGCGTAATTTTATTGTAGTACAATGACTTACTGCAGAAATGCGCGCCCACTCGTGCCGCATTCGTGTATTAATGGGCTGCCATTTCGAGTGTGACAGTGATATGGAGCGGTGCAGTGCACGGCATCGTGCCTTTACTGTTGGACGTTATTTCAAGAATAACAATTCTGTTATTGCTACCCAGCGTCTATGTCGGCAACGTTTCAACTTGGGATGTGATGGGAAAGTTCAAGGTGGACGGACCATTGTGAGGTGCATACGTGCATTTCGAACATCAAGTTCTGTTTGCAATGATAAGCCGGGAAGAAGTGAAATAACTGTGCGGTCACCAGAAGCCGTGGAAAATGTTCGTGCTGCAATATTGCGTAGCCCATAATGATCTGCTGTACGTCATGCGCAAACTGTGCGTATGTACGATAGCTCATTCCCGGTAATTTCCAGTTTTGGTGACATTTCCTGGCCTCTTCGCTCAACTTTTGGCCCACCTTTAGGTTACGGTAGTAACACTAAAAGTAGGCCTTTGCGATCCTCTTTTGACAGCTCGAAATTTAAATAAAAATAACGGCTTAACTATTCGTCTCACACGAAAATTGAATAACCGAATTTGTAGAGGAGAAAATTCTCTACAACTTTGCTCTCTTATGTTTTTTTTTTTTTTTTTTTTTTTTTTTTTTTTTTTTTTTTTTTTTTTTTTTTTTCATATCTCGTAGCGTTTCAAAGATATTTGCAAAAATAAATTTTCCGGACAAAAATACGGCAGTAATACAAAAAAAAGCAGTTTGTAATATAATTGTAATTGCAAACGAACCGTTCATCTGACACAAAATTCAATAACCTAATTGGTAGAGGAGAACATTACGTAGCTCCCTTACGTTTTTTCATATCACGTATCGTTTACCGAGTGAGGTGGCGCAGTGGTAAGACACTGGACTCGCATTCGGAAGGATGGTGGTTCAAATCCACCTCCGGCCATCCTGATTTAGGTTTTCCGTGATTTCCCTAAATCACTCCAGGCAAATGCCGGGATGGTTCCCTTCAAAAGGCACGGCCGATTTCCTTCCATATCCTTACCAAACATTCCGAGCGTAAGCTCCGTCTCTAATGACCACGCTGTCGACGGGACTTTAAACTCCAAGTTTCCTTCCTTCCTTCGTATCGTTGAGACATATTTGCAAATATCACGGAGATTTGACACCCACCATTGAATTGACGAAAACCAGCCGTTCGGAGATGTAACGTGACATTCCTCGCCCAGAACTCTCTCTGGCATACGCCATCCATCTTGCATTGCGTATTTGATGATTTTCTTATTGTAACTTACACGTTGTCATTTCAAAGCAATGACGCACTGAGGAATTAACAAAAACACATCGTTCTTCGTACGATCAATGATAATCTAGTGTCAACAAATGCCATATTAGCATCAGTTAAGAACGGCCATCAATAGTATGAGATTAAAGGACTTTTGTTTTGATGGATAGCTGTAGCGTAGTGGGCACGGCGTGGGACTATGACGGCAAACGTAGGTGGTTCGGAACCCGCCACTACCTATTTTTTTTCCTAAATTGGTTTCAGACACTCTTAGTAATTAATTTTTTATTATTTAGATTATTATTTTGGCCCAAAATATTTGCAAAAACTTATAAAACTACAAATCTAAAGTGGGCCGTAAAATACGTCAGTGCGATTTTTTTTTCCTTTGGGGCTACCTGAAGCAAGAAGAGTTCCGAACAAGTTGTCTTACCATTCCTGAGTTAAGGATCGCATCAGAAATGCCGTTGGTAATGTCCCAGGGAATATCTTACGCCGAGTTATGGAAATCTTCTAACGCCGCCTAGATGAATGTATTGTGCAGAGGGGGCATCATTTGACAGGAGTCATATTCAAAAAGTAATCGACACAATGGACAATAAGTTACACGTTAGTAAATGGCATAGCTTAAATTATTAATTAACATAAGGGGTAGTAAATAAAATACAGTTACTGCCCGAAGGTGTGTTTCCAATATCCTACTATGAACGCTGCCGCACCCTGTACGATCCGATTGTAGTTACCTCTACTCCGCATGGGTAGGAATGATAAAAGTGAAGACAACGCTTAAACTTAGTTACAGGACAAGAGGTTGCTGGTAATCGGTGCAGAGTATCACTCCTGGAGGCCTAATTTACAGCTGCCGGGAATAATAACGGGGTTAAAGCTCTATTGCTATAGTAACCACTACAGTACTTTTCTGATAATCTTATAGCACAACCTGCTAGAAACTTGACCTTCCTGAATAATACATTGGATCCTACCTTGACTATTTATTTGAGTGAATTATAGCTTCAGATGTGGTGGTTGATCCGATCCGACCCGTTCTTCTATTTAGACTGCCGCGGTGGAGTAGCCGAGCGGTCTAAGGCGCCACGCTGCGGAGGTTCGAGTCCTCCCTGGGCCATGGGCGTGTGTGTTTGTCCTTAGGTTAGTTTACCTAGGTTTAAGTAGTTTGTAAGCTAGGGACTGATGACCACGCAGTTTGGTCCGATAGATTTACAACCATTTGAACATTTTTTTTTTCTATTTATACTGTGTTACCATGTTCGATAACGCGTCAATATCCTTACCGGGTACGGTGAGGTGTGTACGGATAGTTCCGGTTGGAGTGGACAGGGGTTTCGTAACGTTACGGAGATCAACTACATTCGCCCCCTGTGAACACTGTTCCGTGCTTTGTTGAGAACCGAGTTCCAGCCTCTCGTCTACCCCTAACGACGGTCACTTGTTGGAGTGGCTGACGGCCATCCTGCAGCGACGCCGACTAACTTCAAGTTAAGTTATGCCTTCAAGGTACTATTTTCCGTTGGGTTCTTATCTTCTACTCTGAGAACAACGTCGAGGCGTGGTCATGCAATCTGAAAGTTTGACGTGATCTGCTCTTATCTAATTGTATTGTTGTTCTTGTGTTGCTATTACAAGGCGGTCAAAATTTCCCTTCATTTCCTTCATCTTTGTACCCTCTCGTAGTGTTGCTGCTACTCAAAGAATGTAGCAAAAATTTCCCTTTTTCGTTTTGTAACACTGTAACTTCGAGAGGCATGAAATTCATGTGGCGAGAACGCAGAATCTGTCTACACCAGTCCTCAGGCAAAGATAGAGAACTGTAATAATATTACCTTAATTGTGATCACAAATTCTAATTCAAAATTAAATTCAGGGATAATTGATAACAAGTTGATAACAATTAATTATTTAAGAATCATACAAATTTCATTGCGTCATTTATACTATTAATTTTCCCAGATCCACAGACTTTGCCGATTTATTTCCTACATCAGTTGGAGGGGACAAGATAATTGTTGCATTCCTCATTTAGTAAATATAGAAAACGCCCAATTTGACATGACCGTTATTTCAAACTAACTTTGGAAGCAAGAGGTGGCGGAGGGAGACGAGTGATGTGGTTTGGGATTTCGCAGCGGTCCAGTACACCCTAACTTAAGGCCGGAAGTTAGCAGCTGTCGGCGACCAGAAACGCCCGTACAGGCTGCCCTCCCTCTGTTAAGTTCGGTGCAGGAACCTACTCCCATACTTCGGAAGTGCACACTAGTTCGCTGGACGTGTCTTTAAGTAGCCTGTAGAGCAGTTCTCCATGCAATTCCGTTGCAGTTTCTAGTGGTGTAAACATGGCGAAGACGGCGTGCTTCAGTTTTCGTCAGTTTTGGAACATATACTTTGTTCGAATATTATGAACTACCTCGAATAGAACGACCTATTAACCAATAGTCAACTCGGATTCAGAAAGTATCGCTCTTGCGAAACACAGCTTGCCTTTTATTCACATGAAGTGTTAAGTGCCATCGACAAGGGATCTCAAATCGATTCCATATTTCTGGATTTCCAGAAGGCTTTTGACACTGTACCCTAGAAGCGGCTTCTAATGAAATTGCGTGCTTATGGAATATCTTCCCAATTGCGCGATTGGATTCACGATTTCCTATCAGAAAGGACTCAGTTCGTTGTAATTGACGGTAAGTCATCGAGTAAAACAGAAGTGATATCTGGCCTTCCAGAGGGAAGCGTTATAGGTCCCCTACTCTTCCTCGTGTTTATAAACGATTTAGGAGACAATCTGAATAGCTCCCTGAGACTGTTCGCGGATGATGCTGTTGTTTATCGGTTAAGGAAGTCAACAGAGGATCAAAAGGAACTGCAAAGCGATTTAGACAAAATTTCTACAGGGTGTGAAAATTGGCAACTGACACTAAATAAAGAAAAGTGTGAAGTAATACGCAAATACCTAGGAGCTACAATTACGAACAACTTTGACTGGAGAGAACACATATAAACTATTGTGGGAAAGGCAAACCAAAGGTTACGTTTCATTGGCAGAACGCTTAGAGATGCACCAGCTCCACCAAAGAGACTGCCTACATCACACTTGTGCGTCCTCTCCTGGAGTACTGTTGCCCCTTGTGGGACCCTCACCAGGTGGGACTGACGGAAGACATTGAGAAGATTCAGAGAAGGGCAGCTCGTTTTGTTTTATCACGTTACGGGGGGGGGGGGGGGGAGCGTCACGGAAAGTTTGCACGAATATGGGTGGAAATCATTAAAAGAAAGACGTTATTCATTGCGGCGTGATCTGTTTGCGAAGTTTCAATCACAGACTTTTAGACTTTTAGTTCTGAATGTGAAAATATTTTGCTAGCACCCCCTACTTAGGGAGACATGACCATCCCAATAAAATAAGAGAAATCAGATCGAAAACGGAACGATTTAGGTGTTCTTTCTTCCCGAGCGCTATTAGAGAATGGAACGGTAGAGAAAACGTATGAAAGTGGTTAATGAACCCTCTGCCAGGCACTTAAATGTGATTTGCAGGGTATCTATATAGATGTAGATGTAGATTGAGTAGCACGTACTTCTTATTACGTTGGGGCAGTCTGCTTCAGTTAGCCGCGACGACTCCGAGATGTATTGTGCTTATATTCCGCTATTGCGACGGTAGTGATAGTGTTACCGCTGCATTTACACCTCCAAATTCGGGTGCTGCAAAACGGTATGTAGTGTGCTAGTTACCTTGGTCCAACCCCTGTTTCTATGATCGTTTGCGTAATCCATTTCATCTACGTGCTTTCTCTGAGAACTGATCTTCTTTCTCTTAAAGTGTAAAGCAATGCATTACCGACTTGCCGTACAGCAAATATATATGTTGTCCAATAACTGTAGTCATTGAGCAACTATTCTGTTCATGAAAACTTGTGACAGGGCTACCTCGTACATATGTGCCTTTTTCAGAATAGATTTTTCAACTGACATTCCAGACTTTCATAGTCTGAAGCTTCCATTGCTGTCCCATTTTTTAAAATGAATCATCCAATAGACAACGAAACACCTGCTGAAGGGACGACGTCCAATCTCCTGAGACAATAGATCTGCGGGTGCGTGATCTTCCAGGAAACAATTCTAATGGGTACTTCTTTGAAAATTAACTTTTCCATCTCTTATTTATTCAATTTCTCCTGAAACGAGAGATTGCACCTACAGCTGCTTCCTTCAACATTTCCAGGCTACAGTGTCATGTGTTATGTGTTCTGAGTAAATCTTCTGGTTTGTACACTCTCTTATTGCTGTCACTATTCTACATACAATGTGTCTCGAACGGAGCCTCAGGGATACCGGGCGACCTCCCTGAGTAAGTAGCCTTGCACCACGCGTGGTTATCGTGGTATGAACCATATAAATCCCCAAATCTCGTGGGACTAGAGATGAACACCGAGAAAGAAAGTATTTTAAAAGAATCTGAGGGGCAATCTGAGACCTCAGACATCGGGATCAGGACCGATGGAGTGCACTCCTACTTCTGAATCAGGATCTAGACCTGAGCAAGAAGTGGGAACCGTAACAGAGAAGTTGGACCAGATTAGGATTAAGGCCTTGTCTGGAGCTCAGAGGAGGAAACTTCTCAAGGAACAGAAGCAAAAGGAAGGAAAAGAATGGCTTCCTAAGCATAAGTGGTGGAAATCAAAAGGGCTTGAGCCCAAGACCCCCAAAAAGAAACTGCCTTAGGTCGAAGGGAATACACAGACCCCCTCGACGTCAAAGACAGGTGGCAAGAGGGTTGGGGAGGAATCTAAGACTCCCTCCTCTCTGGACAAACGTGGTCCTAAAAGGCTGAGGCAGGAAATAGGAAAACAGACCTATAGTACTGCAGTCTCGGTCTTTAGAATGGCGGTTGTCCAAGAAGGATACCCACTGGTGAGCATCACCTCGCAGCAGGAGCAGCTCGTGCAGATGGCCCTCTTTGAAGAGATTGGGGGAGACGCTGGTCCAGGACCCAAATTCAGGAGGGTCTATCTAGATCACGGTGCCCTCATTTTTGTCTGCGAGGGGGAGCACTCAGCAGAATGGCTTAAGAAAAAGGTGCCCATGATATCCCCATCGGAGGATGCGAAGCTGCTGGTCAAGACAGCAACCGAACTCCTGAAGACCACAAAGATATCAATATGGGTACCAAAGATCCTTAAGGATGTCCCTCCAAAGACTCTATTCGAGAAAATAAGGGTCCAGAACCCAAAAGTCTTGACAGAGGATTGGAGGGTAATTAACCAAAAGGTCGTTCCAGAAGGACGAACCCTGGTGGTGGAGGTCGGAGAGAAGTCCCTGAAGGCAATGTGAGAGCAAGGCCTGAAACTGTTTTTAGGGTTCTCGCAGGTCGCCGTCAGGGTAATCAAAGACCTTAAAGGCAATAATGGCAGCAAGATGGGGTCTGGAAGTGCTGCAGATAAACCTGCAGCACAGTAAGGGGGCCACTGCTGCCCTGAGCCGTCGCCTGGGGAGACAGGAGGTGGACGTGGCCCTGATACAAGAACCCTATTTGTACAAAGGGGGTGTATCGGGCCTTGGTGGTACTGAAGGTAAGCTGATTTATGCTAGAAATCTAAAAAACTCCAGAACATGCATTTATGTTAGAAATGGAATACCTTTCATACCAATGATGGATTTTTGTTCCTGGGACTTGGTGACCATCAGGATGCAGCAACGTGAGGAAGGCATCAAGAAGGAAATTGTTTTGGCCTCGGCATACCTTCCTCATGAAGACAGCTCTCCTCCTCCGTTGGAAGTGAGGAGACTGACGGAAGCCTGCCACCGGCAAGGAGACGAACTTTTGGTGGGATGTGATGCCAATGCCCACAATCTATCGTGGGGCAGCAAGGACACTAACAGTAGAGGTGAGCACCTTCTTGAATTTCGCCTATCTAACAACTTGGAGATCCTGAATAGGGGTGATGAACCTACATTCAGGAATAGTAAAAGGGAAGAAGTAATTGACATAACTTTTGGTTCCATGATGATGGGAAGTTACGTCAAACAGTGGCATGTGGTCCTGGAGCCATCCTCATCAGATCACATGTATATTAAATTCAAGGTTGAAATGGGAACCAGACAGACCATGGCCTATAGGAATCCCAGGAAAACGGACTGGGAGACATTAGGAGAGACCTTGACTTCAGCCTATCCGAAATTAAAACTTCGATAAGGAATCCAGCAGAGTTTGAGGAAGTAGCAGAGGTTGTAACCTCTACTATAGTGACCTCATAGCAGGACAACTGCTCAATCACTAAGAAGTGCACAAATAGGAGTTTGCCTTGGTGCAATAATAACCTGGAAATGCAAAGGAAACAGGTACGAAGACTGTTTAACCTTGCGAGGCACAAAGGACAATGGGCAAAGTATCGTGAGGCCCTTGTCAATTACAACCTTGCCATCAGACGGGCAAAGGAGGCATCCTGGAAGGTATTCTCTGAGGAAGTGGAGGGCACGGCTGCTCAAGCGAGACTTCATAAAATCCTCATTAGAGTACCAACTAATCCAGGAGGTACATTCAGGAAGGAGGATGGGGAGTATACAAAGACAGCACATGAAACGCTGGAACTGCTCCTCAAGACTCACTTTCCTCAATATACTCTGGGGGATAACTCAGACCAGAATGTGATTCCTGAGAGACAACGGTTCTCAGGTATTCGCAAAGAGGACTGGGATCTGGCCAAGGAGTGTGTCGATTTCAGTAAGGTCCGATGAGCGGTGGGAACATTTGACGGTGACAGGCCATGGGAATGACAGGCCATGGGAATTTCAAAAAAACACCTACATACAATCGGAATAACAGAAGAGGACCCTAAATGTACGATCTGTGATGACGGTGATGAAACTGCATTACATCTAATCTTCGAATGCATTGCATTAGAGAGTAAAAGGCACAGAACATTTGGGACAACCAGACCCGAAGAAATTGTGTCTAATAAAGAACTGGTAAAGGGGCCCCTTGCACTGTTCAAGGGCATTGGTTGGCTTTACTAGACATACAGGGAGCGATACCGCACAATAAACGTAGTTTCGGTGCGGGAAGTAGCGGGTTAGACCAAGACTGTTTTGGCTTCCCTGAAAGAATCAAATCAAATCAATTCTACATACATGAATTGTGTTAAAAGTCGTCAAATTTTTTTGCCAATTAACGTAACTGGCGTTGGCGTGTGGGAAGTCAGAGGACTGTGCAGCGTCTGTAGGCAACGCCACCTAGAGACAAGGCCTCACAACAGGCAGTGCCACGTCACACCGAGAGGCCGCGAATGATTGACTGGCTGGCCGCTGGGGCACATCCCACCGCCTCATAACAGCCAGCCAGTCAGCTGGTGGTTGCGGCCTGGTCGGGGTGACGTGACACGGACTACTGTGAAGCCCTGTCTCTAGGCGATGGTGGCTGCAGACTCTGCAGTCCTCTGAGTTCTCGCACAGTGTATCGACAACTTGCATCTGCCAGACTGGCATCCTACTGCCCCATGCGTCAGTTATCATTGGTACTAAAGCACCAGCCCCAGCACTTGGAGCGACGCCAGGCCCAGGAGGCGTGGCCAGAGGTCGAATGACGTGGCATCATGTTCAATTATGACTCCCACTTCTCCATGACCTCCAATGACGTTAGGCGACGTCAAAGGCACAGGTAACATACCGCCAATATTATGGAGAGACACGCACAGGCGTGACCCTTGACATCATTTTGTGGGGAGCTATGGCATATGCGTTCAGGTCATCTCTGGTTATTCTGCATCTCTACCACTCCAGACGTCAGTATACTGTGGGACTGGCTAACAACAATATAATGTACGCCCACATACAGCACGTTTGTCTATGGACAGCGTACATCATGTTGGGGACCTACCGTTATCAGCAAGATGCCCGAACTTCGCCGTCATTGAGCCCCTGTGAGATGACAGTGGCTGTGTCCCAGTGCGAAGCTGCGGGATCTCGAAGAACAGCTGAAACAACTGTAGACAAATGCGCCTGAGGGAAGTATCCAGACACCATTCCGAACCACATGAAGGCCTACATTGTGCTTACATCTACTAATATAGCGCGCAATCCACCCAAAGGTGCGTGGCGGAGGGTACTCAGTTCCACTATTACTTACTTACTTTCCTGTTCCACTCCCACAGAGAACGAACGAAAAACTAATACTTTTATGATCAAAATATCCACGAGTGTACTGCAGATCTATAGTGTCCAACGGGCACAATATTTCGGCGATCATACATGTCGCCATCATCAGGTGAACTGACGGACTGAGCTCCTGGAAACGCGCCGGTACCGAGATCCGCACGCTACGGCTGCTCGAAGGGAACATGATCGCCGAAATATTGTGCCCGTTGGACACTATAGACAGGCAGTACACCCGTGGATATTTTGATTGTCAAATACGCCGGGAGAAACTGAAGAATCAATACTTTTATGCATCCATACAAGCCCTAATCTCTCTAATCTTACCATTGTGGTCTTTACGCGAAATGTAGGTTTCTGGCAGTAGAATCATTCTGTAGTTCGCCTCAAGTTCCGGCTCTAAAAATTTCTTCAACAGTGCTTCTAGAAAAGATCGTCGCCTCCACTCCAGAGACACCCAGTTGAGTTACCGAAGCATTTCGGTCACACTCGTGCATTGATCGAGTCTACCAGTTACAAACTTCGCCGCCCACCTCTGAACTGCCTCTACGTCCTCCTTTAAACCGATCTCGTGGGGATCCCAAACACTTGATCAGTATTCTAGACGGGGTTGTACAAGAATTTTATATGCAGTCTCCTTTACAAATGAATCACAACTTACAAAATTCTCTCAATAAAGCGAAGTTGACCATTTGCCTTCCTCAAGAGTGTCGTTATAGACTCGTTCCATTTCATATCGCTGCGCAGCGTTACGTAAAGGTATTTAACTGACGCGAATCTGTCAAGTAGCACACTACTAATGTTGTCTTCGAAATTACGGGATTGTTTCTCCTACTCACCTGCATCACCTTACATTTTTCTACATTTAGCGATAGTTACCATACCTCACACCACGTATAATTTGGTGCAAGTCATCCTGCATCCTCACCGAATGATACCCTCTTGTACCCACAGCATCATCAGAAAACAGCCGCAGATTGCAACTCGCTCTGCCCGTCAGATCATTTATATAGATAGAAAATAATAGCGGTCCTATCACGCTTCCCTGGAACACTCTGACGGTACCCTAGTCTCTGATGAACACTCGCCATCGAGGACAACATACTGGGGGTTCTATTACTTAAGTAGTCTTCGAACCACTCACATATCTGGGTACCTATTCTATAAGCTCGTACCTTCGTTAGTAGTCTATAGTGCGGTACATTGCCAAACGCTTTTCGAAAATCGAATAATACGCCGTCTGCCTGTTGCCCTTTATCCATAGCACGCATGATGTCATGAGAGAATAGGGCAATCTGAGTTTCGACGATCGATATTCTAAAGCCGAGCTGATGCATGGACAGTAGCTTTTCCGTCTATGTTGAAGAATTCTACAGCAATTTAATGTTAATGATGTACGTCTAGGAATTTTATTAGAGGTACTATGCTCCAGACTGAACTCTGAAAGGCATAATCAGTCTCTCATGATGATGATGATGATGATGATGATATAGGTCTGTAATTTCGTGTGTCCGTTCTTTTGCCTTTCTTATACACGGGAGTTACCTGTGTCTTTCTCCAGTCTCTTGGTACTTTGCGATAGATCAAAGATTCGCGATAAATGCAAGATAAGTAAGGGGCCAATGCCGCCCAGTACTCTTTGCAAACCCGGATTGGTACTGCATCTTGTCCTGGTGACTTGTTTGTTTATAACTCTCGGCTGCTTCTCTGCACCAGCTATGCGTATTACGATGTCGTCCATTTGAGAGTTAGTGCGACCATGAAATGAAGGCATGTTTACAGGGAGTGGGAAACCCTACTGAGTTAGTGCCAACGTTCCACCGGTATTTTCCGATTGCGTTGTTTCTTTCATCCCATATCGTAATCATTTCAAGAAAACAATAGAAAATGGCGAGA
This sequence comes from Locusta migratoria, assembly GCA_026315105.1. Taxonomy (NCBI): domain Eukaryota; kingdom Metazoa; phylum Arthropoda; class Insecta; order Orthoptera; family Acrididae; genus Locusta; species Locusta migratoria. The sequence continues at coordinate 227,870,412 of CM048748.1, read as the reverse complement.
GACGTCGTAGTGTAGTTTCAAAGACTCACTTTTTCTCTAAGGCAATTTATGAAACGGAGAAAGGTAGAATATTACTAAAAGACATTGGCATGTCTATAACAGACGATCTAAATGGCAATGAAGAGAAAAGGAACAACTAAGTAGAAGGCTCTTAGAAGGAGATCGAATGGGTATCGTATTTTATAATTTCTTTATAATTATGGTACCTGAAGTTCAGAACATTAATAACAATCAGCCGAAGTCATTAGACACGATTCTCAAAATTTCTCGAGAAAGTCGACTTCTAAGTTTCGCATAGTTCATGTAGGACGAATAAAAAACGGTTGCAGCATCTGTCCCGGTAGCTTAGGTTGAAGCGTTGTGACTCACAACCGTAGAGTCGCTGGTTCGAATTCCACTGTCACATATATTTTTTTCGTTTTCCAATTCTGTTACATAAAATAATTTGGGATCTGTAATTCCACGGGTTGTTTTAGTTTTGGTTTACGTGTATGTATACGACGTGGAAACCTTGTCGGCAGGTAAAACGATGGTTGAGTAGGTTAGTTGCCTGGAAAGCCATTGGTATCTTTGGGGATGACTTTCAAACAGAGTCGTAGCTCTTCACAAACTGAACAATCAAAGGCTCCTGTCAAGTAATAGTGAAGCCAATAATGTAAAACATAAAATTATGTTTTTAATTGAAACTATAATTGTTAACAATTATCCATAAAATACACAAAGTTACGTGTACACGTATACAAAAATACGTGTACTTATCGTAAAAGTTACCATTAGATATTAATATTGTGTAAGTATTCGAACACAACGGAAAGATATAAAAAGATTTTCACGACGTATTCGAGTCGCCGACCCAAGAATTGGAAGGCCAGAATGCTACTACCTGAGCTGCACCAACAGATGTCGTAATCGTTTAAATTTTTGGTACTTACGTGTATTTTGTAAAATATCATGTGGTGTCGCAGACGTCTGAAGTGCGCGCCAAGTACTTTCGCCGCGCGCCGCCATGCAAGCACGGCGTGGCGTTCTTACGACGTCTGCCACGAGCGCCCTCTGCTGCAATCCTGCTCGTGGCCACCACTGAACTGCATCGGTCACTTGGCACTCGGACAGACGCCAGATAAATCATCAGTAGCCAGGCCTCTACCTAGTCAAACTATGTATCTGCATTCCACTAGTCTTCAGTTAACAAAGATAAGTATTGTACTATCTCTACGAAATATATATCTTGTTCTAATCTAGCTTAGTGTTTCTAGTTTCTGCTGTCCCATTGGCTGGTCACCTCAGACTCTGTACCCGCACACGCGTTGATCCTATTTCCCTGTGTTGGTCTTCCTCTACTGGGCCTCCGACACCTAGGACAACCGGCGGAAACGAGACACAAAAGTGTCAACGAGGATGGGATACAAAAGTGGCGACGAGGATGGGATACAAAATATCAAAGTTTATTTTCTCGAGAATTTTTGAGTGTTACGTGGAATAGCTTTGGCTGATATTTGAGTTCGGAACTCCACGAACCATAAAAATTAAAAAAAAAATTAAATTCCTATACCCTTGTGGTCTCGTTGTAAGCTGTATGTTCAGCGAAACTAGTCTCCAACAATTAAAAACTCTCAAACTATGATAGTTTTTATCAGGGACAAGGGGATTACCTCACAATCTGTTATCTAAAGTAGACCTCTTCTTATGGTGCGGCTTCAACTGAACAAACCCACTGTTTGTGTAAACAGTGGATTAGTACAGTCAGTGTAAACAGTGTGTTTGACAAGTTGAGGCCGCACCATGAGAAGAAGTCTAGGTAACAGATTGTAAGGTAACCCCTGCTCCCTGATACATCTACATCTAGATTGGATACTCTGAAAATCACATTTAAGTGCCTGGCAGAGGGTTCATCGAACCACCGTTATACTATTTTACCTCCCATTACATTCTCGAATAGCGCGCGGGAAGAATGAACACCTGAATCTCTCCGTTCGGGCTGTGATTTCTAGTATTTTATTCTGATGATCATTTCTACCTATGTAAGTGGGAGTCAACAATATATTTTCGCATTCGGAGGAGAATGTTGGCGATTGTAGTTTCGTAAGTAGCCCACGCCGCAACGATAAGCGCCGTTGTTGTAATGATTCCATCCCAGATCCTGTATCATTTCCGTAATGCTGTCTCCCCTGTATCGTGGCAATACAAAACGAGCTGCCCTTCTTTGGACTCTTTGGATGTCCACCGTCAAACCCACCTGATAAGGATCCCACACTGGTCAGCAATACTCCATAAAAGGACGGACAAGCGTAGTGTATGCAGTTTCTTTAGTAGCTCTGTTGCATCTTTTAAGGGTTCTGCCAATAAAACGCAGTCTCTGGTTCGCCTTTCCAATTTAAGTCAGAAGTAATTGTAATTCATAGGTATTTTGTGGAGTTTAGGGCCTTCACACTTGATTGATTTATCATTTAAACAAATTTTACCAGAAACTTCCTGGCAGATTAAAATTGTGTGACGGAACCGGGACTCGAACCTGGGACGTTTTCCTTTCGCGGGCAAGCGCACTACCGACTATGCTATCCCGACACGACTCACGATGCCGCCTCACAACTTTATTTCCGCCAGTACCTCGCCTCCTACTTTCCAAACTTCACAGAAGCTCTCCTGCGAGACCATGCAAGACTAGCACTCCTGGGTTGGACCAAGACTGTTTTGGCTTCCCTGGAAAAATCAATCAATCAATCCCGACACGACTCACGATACCGCCCCACGACTTCTGCCAGTACCTCGCCTCCTACTTTCCAAACTTCACAGAAGCTCCTCTACGAACAATGCAAGACTAGCACTCCTGGAAGAAAGGATATGGTGGAGACCTGGCTTAGCCACAGCCTAAGGGATGTTTCCAGAATGAAACTTTCACTCAGCAGCGGATTTCTTTTCGTACTCATGTGGACGACTTCCCACTTCGCATTATTTAGAGTCAACTGCCAATTCTTACACCATACTAATATCTTATTCAAATCGTTCTGCAGTTGGTTTTGATCTTCAGATGATTTTACTAGACCGTAAAGGACGGCGTCAACTGCAAACAACTTAAGAGAGCCAGTTAGATTTTCCTCTAAATCGTTTATGTAAATAAGGAACAGCAGAGGACCAATAACACTACCCTGTGGAACGCCCGAAATCACCGCCGTTTTAGTCGATGCCTGTCCATCGAGTACTACGAACCGTGTCCTCTCTGAGAGGAAATCCCCTATCCTTCGCAACTATCGAAGTTTGATAGTTTATAATAGAGATTGCCCTAAACGGAGAGTGGCTGGTGGTTCGGTCAGAGTTACTTGGGCTTTGAGTAGCCAGCTACTAGACGGTACATGACGGCGTCATCTGCAAACAACCTAAGAGAGCTACTTAGATTTTTCCCTAAATCGTTTATGTAAATAAGGAATAACAGAGGACCAATGACACTACCCTGTGGAACGCCCGAGATCACCTCCGTTTTAGTCGATGACTTTCCATCGATTACTACAAACTGTGTCCTCTCTGAGAGGAATCCCCTATCCTTCGCAACTATCGAAGTTTGATAGTTTATAATAGAGATTGCCTTAAACGGAGAGTGGCTGGTGGTTCGATCAGAGTTACTCGTTTATGCAATAAAGGAACAGCAGAGGACCAAAAACAGTACCCTGTGGAACGCCCGAAATTATCTCCGTTTTAGTCGATGCCTTTCGATCGATTATAACAGTGTCCTCTCTGAGAGGACATCGCCTATCCTTGGCAACTATCGAAGTTTGATAGTTTATAACGGAGATTGCCCTAAACGGAGAGTGGCTGGTGGTTCGACCAGAGTTGCTTGGGCTTTGAGTAGCCAGCGGTGGGTGAAACGGGCGGGCAGACGGGGCGGCCGGTGTGCTCGGCGGCGCCCGCAGCGGCTCCGGCGGTGCGTGGCGCGCGGCCGGCCGGCACTAACGCGTCTGGCCGTGGCCGACCCACAGCCTCCAGCCGCCGGCCGCCGGCCTTGCCCCAAGGTCCCGGCCGATGACCCAGCCGGGGCGAGGCGCCGGGCCGCCTGCGCGGGGCGCCACCACTACAGTGACCGCGGCGTACGTGCATTATTAAAACTCTGCCACCTTGCAAGCGTCCGTCGTAATATGCTTTGTGGACCTCGGATGATTGACATAGGTTAAAATGAATGGATCCAACAGCAATAACTTTTGTAATCAAATTCAAACGTTGGTGACGTAGACTTTTCCTTCGTAGTAACTGATAATATTTATCTCGGGTATGCAGCCGGATACCGTCGTCAACCATACACGATATTTCAGCAGACCAACTGTATGCCATCTTCAGGTGAGAGCGCAGAACACTAACTCGCCGGAAACTCTCGCGCTCTCACCTGAAGATGGCAGCCAGTTGGTCTGCTGAAATATCGTGTCTGGTTGACGACGGTATCCGGCTGCATACCCGAGATAAATATTATAAATTGAAATGTTCGTAAATCTATCGGACCAAACTGCGTGGTAATCAGTCCGTAACTTACAATCTACTTAAACCTAGATAAACTAACCTAAGGACAAACACACACACCCATGCCCCAGGGGGGGACTCGAATCTCCACGTCCAGCAACCGTGCGCTCTGCAGCGAGACGCTTTAGACCGCTCGGCTACTCCACCGCGGCCTTTTGTAATCCCCATGAACAGCCGAAATTGCCGAGGTGGGACGGCTTGCGAGCCAAAACTATACAGGGTGGTCGGAAATTTCCGTTTCGAGCTTCTAGGACTTGTAGAGGGTAGTGACTACATATTTAAAAAAAAAAAAAAAAAAAAAAAAAAAAAAAAAAAAAAAAAAAAAAAAAAAAAAAAAAAAAAAAAAAGAAGACGAAATTCACATGTTTGTAGGACTTAAGGGACTTAACTACGGGGTCATCAGTCCCTAAGCTTACAAACTACTAATGCACTAGCTACGACTAAGGACGGTACAAATATCCATGCCCGAAGGGGGATTCGAACCTCCGACCGTTGTGGCCGTGCAGACAGTGACTGGAGCGCCTTAATCCCCTCGGCCACCGCGGCCGGCCATACTCCTACTTAGGGCTCTTTTCTTAAAGAAAAGTCTGGGGGTACTCCGAAATTCGATATAATGTAGCGAAAATTACTTATAACTGAAGCATGGGATACCATCCGTCGACTTTTATCCATGACGTCATCAATATGTCGAACTAAATAATAATAATAATAATCCAGAATGAAACTTTCACTCTGCAGCGGAGTGTGCGCTGATATGAAACTTCCTGGCAGATTAAAATTGTGTGCCGGAACCGGGACTCGAACCTGTGACCTTTGCCTTGTGAAGCGGCATCGTGAGTCGTGAGGGATAGCACAGTCGGTAGTGCGTTTGCCCGCGAAAGACAAAGGTCTTAGGTTCGAGTCTCGGTTCCGGCACATAATTTTAATCTGCCAGGAAGTTTCAATAATAATAATAACAATAATAATGGACTCTTCAATTGACTGTGTTACAAATACCCGCAGCAGTAGCACTCATGTCTGGCATTTTCATATCAGCGCACACTCCGCAACAGAGTGAAAGTTTCATTCTGGAAACATCCCTTAGGCTGTGGCTAAGCCATGTCTCCACCACATCCTTTCTTCCAGGAGTGCTAGTCTTGCATGGTTCGCAGGAGAGCTTCTGTGAAGTTTGAAAAGTATGAGGCGAGGTACTGGCAGAAGTAAAGTTGTGGGGCGGTATCGTGAGTCGTGTCGGGATTGATTGATTGATTTTTCCAGGGAAGCCAAAACAGTCTTGGTCCAATCAGCCACTGCCCGCACCGAAACTAAGTTTATTGTGCGGTATCGCTCCCTGTATATCTAGTAAAGCCAACCAATGCCCTTGAACAGTGCAAGGAGTCCCTTTACCATTTCTTTATTAGACAAAATTTCTTCGGGTCTGGTTGTCACAAATGTTCTGTGCCTTTTACTCTCCACTGCAATGCATTCGTAGATTAGATGTGACGCAGTTTCATCAGCGTCATCACATATCCTACATTTAGGGTTCTCTTCTGTTATTCCCATTGTATGTAGGTGGTTTTTGAAATTCCCATGGCCTGTCAGCAATCCAACCATGAGTCTAATCTCTCTCCAGTTCAGGCCCAGGATTGCAGAGCTTCTTTTAAAACATGGCTTTGGCATCATTACCTTGCCATGGTTTTGTTGATAGAGTTTGGTCCCATATTCTATGTGCTGTCTTCTGAGCCAGTTACGTTGCTCCAATTTGATCATTGCCTTGGTGATTGTCAGGACAGGTTCCAGTCCAATAAATGGAGTCTCTGCCCCCATCCTGGCTAATCTGTCGGCATGTTCGTTGCCACTGATCCCCGAGTGGTCAGGGACCCACAATAGGTTTACTCTATTGTTTTCCCCTATCTCCACCAGAACCCTTTGACATTCTGCAACAATTTTAGACCTTGTTGCAGTTGCTGCCAGTGATCTCAGGGCTGCCTGGCTCTCTGAATAGATATAGATGCTACGATCTTTGTAGCACCTACGCAAATTCTCCTCCACACACGCCCTGATGGCAGTGATTTCGGCCTAGTATACTGAGGTCAGTTTCCTTAGAGAGATGACGCCCTCCAGTCTCGGCTGCACCCCGTATACCCCGGCCCCAACGCCTTGGTCTGATTTTGACCTGTCAGGCCGCGGTGGAGTAGCCGAGCGGTCTAAAGCACCTCGCTGCGGAGCGCGCGGTTGCTCGCCGTGGAGGTTCGAGTCCTCCCTGGGGCATGGGTGTGTGTGTTTGTCCGTAGGTTAGTTTACCTAGGTTTAAGTAGTTTGTAAGCTATGGACTGATGACCACGCAGTTTGGTCCGATAGATTTACAGACATTTGACCTGTCAGTGAACCAGACAATATCCTCCGTACGGTGTCTATTTTCTCCAGTGGGAGAAAGGCTTGTTGAAGCAGTATGGGGTTATAATATAGTCGGCTGGCATTTCCCCAACCTTTCCTATATTTACCTCACTCACTATTTTAATGTGTGATTCTGGCTATCCCAAATAGTTCCAGTTGTTGCCAGTTTTGAGTCTGTATGCACCAGCCGCTGCCTCCATCTTGACTCAAAGGTGTAATGGGGGCATATACACCATGGTTTCCATTCCAGCAGTTAGTGTGCTGCTAATTCCGCCTGTGGATGAATGGATCCAACAGCAATAACTTTTGTAATCCCCATGAACAGCCGACTTTGCCGAGGTGGGGTGGCTTGCGAGCCAAAACTATACAGGGTGGTCGGAAATTCCCGTTACATATTTCTAGGACTTGTAAGAGGGTTTTTATTTATTTATTTTGCGTTCGATATGCCACGTGCCTTACAGTACAAAACACATTCAAACGAGGAATCTAAATTAACATACAAATCTAACAAAACATTATTCATTATAAAATGAGTTATACTTATTGCAATGCTTATAAATTAAGAATTAAAGGGAACACAAATTTGTCAAAATAATTTACTACTAAACGGAAACTCTTAAATTACAAAGCCAAGAAATGACAGTGTCTGTAAGTCTATGCAGATCCTCCAGCGAACCGTCCCGAAAACCATGTATTTTACAATCAAATATGTGCTGCATCGTCTGTATTTCGCCGCAGTCACAGTGAGGATCGTCCACGTAACCCCACTTGGCCATCAGCTCGTTGCACCGTCCAACACCGGTTCTCATTCTCTTTAATGCCACCCAGGTTCTTCGAGGGAGGTAGAAACTAAGAACACGATCAGCCGGGTTCTTAATGAGGTGTCCATAGTGAACATTTGCTTTCTGCCGTAGGTGGTTCCATTCTGTTACGGTGTTCCAATTGTTCGACGAGTGGTTCCAGAAGGGATTTCTAGACATTAATCGTGTGGGGCCATGTAGATCAGCGTGTATGGGAAGTGTGATGTCAGCAGCAATTTTTTCCATTTCTCTTTGGATTGCATGTTGTCTGCGGAGTGACGGAGGTTCAATATTTGCTTGCACAGAGAGCCATGGTGTAGGAGTAGGTCTCAAAGTTCGAGTTGTTGTCCGCAAGGTGTCATTCAGGCGAACATCTACTTTGTTGACGTGCGAACTGTTAGCCCATACAGGTGCGCAGTATTCTGCAACGCTGTAGATTAGAGCCATGTAGAGGGTAGTGACTACATACACGTACTTAGTGCTCTTTTTCTAAAGAAAAGTCTGGGGATACTCCGACATTCGATATAATGCAGCGAAAATTACTTATAACTGAAGCATGGGATACCACCCGTCGACTTTTATCCATGACGTCATCAATATGTCGAACTAAATAATAATAATAATAATAATCCAGAATGAAACTTTCACTCTGCAGCGGAGAGTGCGGTGATATGAAACTTCCTGGCAGATTAGTATTGTGTGCCGGAACCGGGACTCGAACCTGGGACCTTTGCCTTGTGAGGCGGCATCGTGAGTCGTGTCGGGATAGCACAGTCGGTAGAGCGCTTGCCCGCGGAAGGCAAAGGTCCCAGGTTCGAGTCCCGGTTCCGGCACACAATTTTAATCTGCCAGGAAGTTTCAATAATAATAATAACAATAATAATGGACTCTTCAATTGACTGTGTTACAAATACCTGCAGCAGTAGCACTGTTCAGCTGAACTATGTCATTAAAATCATGTCTGGCAGTTTGGTTCGAAAAAAAATTATTACAGACGATAACTAGTAATTCTGTCAGAGACCGCAAAAGATCTGGAAGAGCAATTAAATTGAATCGACAGTGTTTTGAAAGGAAGATCAACATTAACAAGAGTAAAACGAAGGTAATGGAATGTAATGTCAGAAAATCAGGCGATGCTGAAGGAATTAGACTAGGTAATGAGACAATAGAAGTAGTACATGATTTTTGTTATTTGGGTAGCAAGATTACTTCTGACTGCCGAAGTAAAGAAGATATAAAATGCAGAATGGCTATGGGAAGGAAAGAATTTCTAAAGAAGCGAAACTTATTAACATCCAATATTAATTTAAATGTTAGAAAGTCGTTTCTGAAAGCATTTGTCTGGAGTGTTGAATTGTATGGGAGTGAAACGTGGACGATAAGGAGTTCAGATAAAAAGATGATAGAAGCTTTTGAAATGTGGCACTACAGACGAATGATGATAATTAGATGGGTAGATCACGTAACTAATGAGGAGGTGCTTAACCAAATTGGGGAGAAAAGGAGTTTCTGGCATATCCTGACATATTCTGAGACATCAAGGAATTGTCAACTTAACCTTAGAAGGTTGCGTGTGGCGTAAAAATCGTAGAGGGAGACCGAGGGACGAATATAGTAAGCAGATTCAAAAGGATGTAGGTTGACGAATGTATTCTCAGATGAAAAGGCTTGCACAGGACAGGGTGGCGTGGAGAGCTGCATCAAACCATTCTACGGACTGAAGACCACAAAAACAACTAGCTGATTATTATGCTCTCATCAATCATTAATGACATCTTTGATTTCGTTTCAATAATTTTTTTAATCACTGTGTTTCTCATTTCCTGTGCATTGTGATTAATAATGTCAGTGCATGCATTTCCAGAATGTAAAATGTGGCCCATGTCAACTTCATTAAGTTCTTGCAAGTCCGTTTCGGTTTCAGAATCGTTGAATGCTTGGTTATTTTTCGCGACTTTATAAGCAGTGCGAACTATATTTTCAGTCACCTCCTGCTCATTTTGTAACGCATTAATGCAAACATTTTCCATAGTCTTCTGTTTGGCACAACGTATTATTTGGGCAGCAGCTTGGTGAGGGTAACTTTCTTGACGTTTAATTTTTTCCGCGAAGAAACCATTTCTTCTTTTCTGGAACCACCTGAAGACGACACAGATTCGGTAGCCCGAGGGTGTGTAACGTTCATGTCTTGTTTCATTTCTTTCTACGCATAAACTTCCTACTACTTTGCAATGTTTTTTGTTTGAAACGATCAACCAGTCTTTTTCTGAAACAATGCGATTTCTTGTTCCAAGTCCAACATTCTGGACGATGAGTTACTTTTCTACCATTCACACGTTAGTTCACTGAATTTTCACAAGTAGGTTCAGTGCTCAGATTTACAGTTTACTTTCGTCATGTACTGATGTTAAACTTACTGGTTTTCCCACTCGCGCATGGATTATTGAGAGGTTTCTTTTTCTTTTAGATGCAGGAGAACAAGTGAAATAGTTTATTTTTCTTCTCATCTGTCACCTCCAACTTAAGTTACAAGTTGCAACGAAAGGCAGGACATACTGCAAAACTTCGCACAACCGACAAGAACGGAACAGCAAACGCAAACGAATAGAGAACATCAAAAATTAAAATGTTTGTTAAGCTTATGGGACTTAACTACGGGGTCATCAGTCCCTAAACTTACAAACTACTTATGAACTAGCTACAACTAAGGACGGCACAAATATCCATGCCCGAGGGGGGGATTCGAAACCCCGACCGTAGTGGCCGTGCAGACCGTGTCTGAAGCGCCTCAGTCCCCTCGGTCATCGTGGCAGGCCGAGCATCAAAACAAAGATGGCAATGATTCGCGAAGGATAATGGTAGCGAGACCGTAGAGAGATCTATCGGTAGCTGGACGTTTGAACGTAGGCATACCCGTTTAGCACTACCATCGCCTACTGGTAGCGAGCGAGGGCACTACATGTTTGTCGAACTGGCTGCTACCGATGCAGTTGTCAAGAACGGTAGCCACAGTTTCGAAATGCTTGAAAGAGTCCGTGACTTCGCTTTTCTCACCAAACCGTCACTGCTATCGTTCGTATTGCAATTATCAGCACGAAGAAATGAAATAAAAATTTGCACCCGTGAAATAAATCTTTGTCTTTCTTCCAAGTTCTCAACATAGTAAAAAAGTTACTTCATGGACGAAAAAGTTTAGGGGTACGCGTCCCCCAGCTTTCCCCAGAGAAAGAGCACTGCTCCTACTTGAGGAATGTAATTGGGCGTGACCCAGTACAATTGTTGCAATCAATTTGGAAAGAATACTGAATCGTTCCGTGATTACTTACGCATTTTCATTACAATTTAGACCTTATGGTTTACATTAGTCGACAAAAACAAGAACCCAGCATCTACGGCACCAGCGGCAACGTACTGAGGCGCTCCAGTCACGGTCTACACGGTCACTACAGTTGGGGGTTCGGATCCCCCCTCGGGCAAGGATATTTGTGCAGTCCTTAGTCTTAGCTAGTTGATAAGTAGTTCGTAAGCTTAGGGAATGATGACCCCGTAGTCAAGTCCCATAAGTTCTACAAACATTTGAACATTTGAGCAACGTTCTGAAGCATCACAATAGCGGCTCGATGTGGCGACCTGGATTTAACCCGTATTGACTACTTCTTGTGGGGTCGTATGAAGAGCCAGAGGAAGATCTACTGGCACGAGTTCTGGCCGCTGCATAAGACACTGAAGGGACATCAGGTGGGATGGAGAGAGTGTACCATAAAGCGCTTCGGAGGTGCAATATGTGTACCTTGGGCAAACAGTTAGCAGACGTTGACGAGTTACACATTTGAATTGAAACTGTCGTAGAACGGAAACGATACGTTTCCGGATATGGGTTCCTATTCAAAATGTCATCTACTCTCTACCGTCTAGAAATCCTAGAAGTCTGTAACAGGAATTTCTGACCATCGTGTATAGATAGCCGTTTTGTAGGGGGCAACCTTAGCGGAGGGATATCCGTGGAGAGGGAGACGGGCCTGAAGACGGGCAGCAGCCTTTTCAGTAGTGGCAGGGGCAACAGTCTGGGTGACCGACTAAGCTTGCCTTGTTACATCAGCTAATGTGGCTTTGTAATGCAGTTACAGCGAATGACTAAAAACAAGGGGAAACTACAGTCGTTACTTTTCACGAGACCATGCAACTCTACTGTATGAATATATGATGATAGAGCCTTGTTGAGTAAAATATTCCGTAGGTAAAATACTCCCCCATTCGGATCTGCGGACGGGGACTACTCGGGAGGATGGCGGCATCAATAAAAACCAAATAAAATGAAGAATGGCTATGACAAGAAAAGCTTTTTAAAAGAAGCGAAATTTATTGACATCCAACATTAATTTAAACGTTTGTAAATCCTTTCTGAAATCATTTGTCTTGAGTGTAGCATTTGAAACATGGACGATAAGGAGTCAGACAAAAACATGATAGCTTTTGAAATGTGGTGCAACAGGCGGACAATGAAGAGTAGATGTGCAGGTCACGCACTAATGAAAAGGTGTTCAATAAAAATGGGGACAAAAGGAGTTTCTTTAATATCCTGACTAAGAGAAGGGGTAGGTTGTTGGGGCAGATTCTAAGACGTCAAGGTATCGTCAACTTACCATTAGAAGGAAGTGCGTGGGGTAAAAATCGTAGGATGAGACCGAGAGACGAATTCGTCTCTCATTCGAATACAGTAAGAAGATTGAAAAGGATGTAGGTTGACGTTCTTATTCACAGGTAAAGAGATTTGCACAGGACAGGGTGGCATGGTCAGCTGCATCAAAACAGTCTGAGGACTGTAAACCACAACAACAACCAATTTCGGCTTCAAATAGAAGCCCTCTACAGGCCCCATAGAGCTTTCATGTAATCTTACAGTACTAAGAGCCTATGACTGATATCGTGGAACAACTCCGTCTCCGGCCATACAAATCCAGGTTCACTCTTATTCCGTTAAATCATTCCAGCCAAATGCAGCGATGGTTGTTTTGAAAGTGCACAGCCCATTTTCTTCCCCCACCCTTACCCAAACAATCCGAGCGTGAGTTACATTACTAATGACCACGCTGTCGACGGGACACTCGACTGTCTCGGGCAGCCGTTTTCGTTTAGACGTTATCATCAATACTTTAGAGCTGCTGCTGTGCACTTTTTTTTAAATAGGAGCTGGCATTGATAATTGAGTTTAGTAATGTTCTAGTCAAATGCCATGGGGTAAATTCTGTATACTATTGAGAACCTAAAAAATAGGAAAAGTGTTGTCCATGCATTTCATAACTTATTTCTTTTCTGAAGAAAATGTATACTTACCAACACATGAGACATTATCAAATATTCAGTTAAAAGCTTCTTTTCACGTCAGTTACATGTATTGTTTTCTTGCTAACGGACATATCGTCGAAAATAATTTTCTCGTCTCATAATTATGAATGTTTCACTGTTGACAAAAATTCTCGTGTATTTATTTATATATTTATTTAATGACAACACAAAGCAAGTAACAGCATAACGTTTAAGAAATGCAAAAGTATTCTATAATATGAATGAAGTACACCAGAATTCGATAACTTCCGATATTAGCAGACACCGTTACAGTTCTTTGCTTCTGCACATGGCCATTCTGCAGCACACTTGGGCTTAATCTTTCTTTCTTACTTTTTGATGTCACGGATTTGAGTAATTCCTTCACCTGCCATCAATATCGACTGAGGATTCTTCGACACAACTGTTGAAAACGACGACTCTCTTGAATTTGCTCATTAAATGTCTAGATACAACAAGATGAGAAGAAGAAATATGAGAAGATTGATATTTGTCTCTTACATCTCTTCCACAGCAAAGAGCTGACGCTCGTTGGCGGCATGTGAGGGATTTACTCGAATACACGACACCTAATGTTCAAATGTTTGTAAATCTATCGGACCAAACTGCGTGGTCATCAGACCGTAGCTTACAAACTACTTAAACCTAGGTAAACTAACCTAAGGACAAACATACACACACCCATGACCCAGGAAGGACTCGAACCTCCAAGGCGAGCAACCGGGCGCTCCGCTTTAGACCGCTCGGTTACTCCACCGCGGCTACAGGACACCAATTGCAGCTTACTGTTACTGTAAAAACAGAATATTTGTTATTCTGCTCCAATATGATGGAACCTTAATAAATTACTACACAAATTACGACTGTCTGTTCAATTCAATTTAACATACTGCAAGCGTCTGGCCCAGCCTTGTAACATTAGCCAATTGGACATTGACATACATGTGGGCCTACTGCAAGGGAAACTACGCCCTGTTTAGTGCCCTTAAAACAATAACAACAACAACGATAACAACAAACTACAGCCGCTATTTTTCCTGAGGACATGCACCAATACTACATCGATAAATGAAGATGATATTCTTTAGGAAAAACATTCGGGGCCCACTATAATAATCACCGTGGTGGAAAGTCTCAGGAGGATATCCTTAGCCGCCTCGGAGTAGCGAGCGGTCTGGAGCTCCATGTTACAGATCCCGCGGCCTCCCGCATCGGAGGTTGAAGCCTCCCTTGGGCATGGATGTTCAATTGTTTGTAAATATATCGGACCAAACTGCGTGGTCATACGTCCGTAACCTACAAACTAGTTAAACTATGGTAAACTTACCTAAGAACACCACACACACCCATGCCCCAGAGAGGACTCGAACCTCCAACGGCGAGCAACCGCGCGCTCCGCAGCGAGTGCCTTAGACCACTCGGCTACTCCACCGCGGCGGGCATGGATGTTAGTAGTAATTAATTGGGGCACCAACGACAAAATTCAAGATGGCGGCCAGAAAAACCCACCTCCGCTGCTTCTGGGGAAAACCCTGACACTTCCTTCCAGCGCCGCCACTAGCCTGACGCCACCTCCGACATGTCCACACCTATTCACACCCAGCAGACTGACGCCACTCCTCCCCCCACCCCCCAACCCTCCGCACCCCCAGGAAAACTTCGACGCCGCCTCCGGCACCGCCGCCAGCCTGACTCCACCTGCGACTTGTCCAGACCCGTCCATCCTCGCCAATCCGTCACCGCCCCCACCACCCCCGACGATCGCGTACTTCTAATACAGTGCATACGCGAAAGAATTGCCGCAGTGCATTTACGGTGACCGCGCCGCTAGAAAAGCGTGCCGGTCGCCACCTTCCTGACATTGCGCAGAATTATTTAAGCGCCCCGCGAGAAAAGAGCGTCGCTGATCGCGCGCCGTACCTCACTGCTCAGTTGTTACCACCACCCACCACCCCCGATTAATTTGATTAAATTTGTATATGAAATTAATTTTGAGCATCTTAACCGCCACTGTCCGCCCCCGCTCCCACCCCCACTACCGCCCACACCACCATCCCACTCAAGTCCTAAAGATTGTCGCCCCCCTCTCGACCCACGCCCCTAAAATAAAAATTCCAAAAGTTATTACTTTCGACTTACACCAATATTGGGAACAAAATAAGCCAATTATTGCATACTTCGGACAATACAATCCCAACTGTTTGTAGAGCTTATGGGACTTAACTACGGGGTCATCAGCCCCTAAACTTACAAACTACCTATAAACTACCTAATACTAAGGACGGCACAAATGTCTATGCCTGAGGGGGGATTCGAACCCCCGACCGTAGTGGCCGTGCAGACTGTGACTGGCGCACCGCAATCGGCCACCGCGGCCGGCCCACCAATCCTAATTATTAATTGCGACATCCAGTGTTTTAATTAGGACTTGTTCTTCTTCTTAGATGTTAATGGAGAAGTGATTCGAGATAGCATAGCGGTTAGGTGTATCGCATCTGGTTAACACCACGTCTCCTGCTTCAGTCATTATTGTATATTTAGTTGTAGGATTTTCGAAAAATTGATTTGTATGTATCTGAAAATTTTAAAAGTTCTGTAAATTACAATATTACCAACTATTTACGTTGCTGACAGTTTCAGGTTTTACAAAGCTCAAACGAATATGGATTTAGATCTACAGTAGCAGAGAATGGTGTAAAGTGAGTACGATTTGTTGTGAATAGATAAGCAGGGCAGATAGTGAGCTACTGTGGACAGTTTAGAGATATATCTTTTCTCTGATAATTGACAGCAACCCGACAACGACATTTCAAGTATAGAAGCGGACGTAACAAGCATATATGAAGACTCGATATCAGATAAGACAGAATGTATAAATAAAATACAATAGTAATTTTCAGAATGATTGGGTAAGTAGCAACCAAACAGCTATAGAATAGTGTGTAATCTATGAGGTCAGTAAACTAAAATAAGACTGTCGGGAAAGTATCATGGATGCATTGCTGAGGATAAGTGTTGAGAACTATCGCACAATCGGCATAATAGCTCTTGCATAGAATCTATAGACAAGAATAACATACAGAAGACTGGAAAATAAAACTGAAGATCAGTTAGTTTAGGACCATTTTCGTTTCAAGAAAGGTAATGACGCCAGAGAGGCAATAATGACATTGCGCTTTATGAGGGGCAACAATGAAGAGAAATGAAGACAATTTAAAATCATTTGTCAAACTAGGACAGGGGTTACACAGCTTTAAAATAGTGAACTTTATTCCAAATTGTGACAAACATCGGAATGAGATGTAGGGGAAGAAAGGTAATATAATGAGTGTACCACAACCAAGTGAGAATGAGAAGATAGTAACTCCAAGAAAGAAGTGCTTCTGTTAAAAAAGTGATGCAGTATTTCGCTTCTACTCTCCTAAATTTACATAGAACAATCAATGAGAGAAATGAAAGAATGTTTTACGAGTGGGATAAAAACTCAGGATGCAATTATGTAATTGATAATTGATAATATTCGCTGACGACAATGCTATCCTCAGTGAAAATGAACAATTAACAGGAACTGTTGAATGTAATGGTTAGTTTAATGAGAACAATATACGTTTTTAGTTTAAACACCAACACTTATGTGATTCTACAAGAGTTTTTACAAGCGTCGATGTTCGTTTCGTGTGAGCTGACGATTAATTTGCGTTTTGTGATCTTGAGACGGACTTGGTAATTAAGCATAGTCACCTCGTACTTCATAGGATGGAACATCTGTCATCGTGTGCTCTTTTGATACAGATCTTCAAAGTATGTGAGACTTCTTGATGTTTTGTGCCAAGAGTGGAAACAATATTTTAACGAGTGTGTAGGCTAAAATCATAGTTCCTAGAGTAGTTCTGTTCGTTTGCGATAGACAGAAACTTGTAATTATTGATTTAAAAAGTCAGTTCAAACCAATGGAATTAAAGTTGGTAATTAACACAAAAGTGTCATTATTCTTGGACAATACAGAAATAAATGGAAATAGTGTAAACATGAGCTTGCGCTGCATTCCATTGATTTTGACACGTAGAGTATTGCTGTTACGTGGTCTCGCTTAGGGGAGATGTTTGAACTGTACGTCATGACAATTCGTTGGTCGTTAGAAGAGATCGTTTGATATCGGCAAAAACATTGATTTCGAAAAACGCTTTAGTGCAGACGAACGGAAATTGGTTCCTGTACAGTCTTAAATTATGACTTGTTTTGTTTTTCTTTCTTAAATTGTGTTTTTTTAAATACTGTTTCTTGTGCTACTTTGCAATAGAACATTTTATTTATTTAGTTTTTTGTAATTTGAGAACCAGGTTATTCTCCTTGTTCAGTGTGCGACTATCGTAGTTGCACTTTGTCACGCATCAGTTAAATGTTGTAAAGACTTAGAATGTTTCGAGTAGGCTTTTACAGGATTTCGGAATACTTCGAACACGTGGTGCTCGAGTTTAAATGGGTGTTGGATTCATATAGAATAGGCGAGAGACTCATTACAAAATATATATCGTGAGAAGGTGGGTTGGTCGAGAATAGAAATGTTTGAAGTGTGTAATAGTTTTTAATTTTTTTATTTTATTTTATTTTATTTTATTTATTTATTTATTTACATCCGTAAATGAAACTCAGCTGTCTGATGCGAGAAATGAAGTTTAAAGTCTGTGATAGTTCAAGGCCTCAAAGTGGTTTAGTTTCCACTGATGGAGAGTGTATGATGTAAATTATCCCACTCCCCATTATCTTACTACGCATTACTATTCGTATGAACCTTTACCCCATTGCAGTCGAGCGGTTACTGGCAAGTTAGTGCGTTTTGGGTACGTGGATGAATTAATCGTTCATCGGTGTTTTTTCTAAATGTGCTTAGTGCACACGCGTTATTTATTACCGTTTCAGTGCTTAGCGCATTTTTAACTCTCTGCAGACTTGTGATTGTGTGTGTGTGTGTGTGTGTGTGTGTGTGTGTGTGTGTGTGTGTGTGGTCTCAGTGTGCAACTATTCATGGTAACATTTATTGGTAAGGTAATGGGAGTACGCATCAGTGTTCGAGATTCACAGCTACTATGCAGAGATTGTAGTCGAAGTGGAATAAATAAAGAAAAATGATTTCCCTGCGTTTTACGTGATTCCTGTCAGTAAATTCATATATTTTTATAAAGACCTCATATGCTGATGAATTGTCATGTGGGTGGACTTGTACAAGAGCACATCCAAATAGTGATTATTGATCTGGAATCGAGTTCGCCGACTTGTGGATGTCGAAATTGCTAAAGCACGTCTTTGATCCAACGCTTGCGCGTTACACGTTAATGGGGCTTAGTTAGTTTGCAGACACGGCCTGCAACTGTCGCACACACTGCCAACACACAGAGCGTGGCTGGTGGTTATGAGGTGACGTAATTTTACATCACCAACAAGTTTCTGAATGGCCTGTATCTATTGGGTGTCAGTTATCGTCTTCCAAGTGTGTAATTGCTTACTTTTGATGGTAATTTTTTGTATGTTTGTGACTGTTGTAGGTGAAATATGGTACCAGCTGCAAAGTATACAAATGCAAGGAGTTCTCGAGCAATACAGAGTGCCGCCGTTCTAGGAATAAATAGAGAGATGATATCTAGCATCTAGATAATACAAGGTAGTATCAAGACAAATTTCTTTTGCATAGTGTGATCTTTCCACATAACTGATATTTGTTAGAACCTCTTGAAGGATAATTACAACAGTTATTATTTACAGAAAGCTAAAGATTGATTTTTTATGTTCTTAGACAGTTTTCTGTCAATAAGTACTATCACACATCCATGCATCTTCGACGAAATAACTCGACATTTGATACTAGATAAAAGAAGTCTCTGTGTTAGCTTGTATCACAACAGCTCACCAATTAAAAATATAGTGAATAGTTTTCAATTTATTAAGGATAACACTTTGTGCTTATCGAAATCTAAAGCCAACCTTGAAGGTAATCCGATTACAAAGATCAACTGTGTTGTCTTATTAGAGCTACAGCCTAAAGTTTATACACTTAGAACCTGGATTATCTTACAAAACTAGTGAACGGAGATGTGCCTGTATAAGACTTTTAATATAAAATGGATCTAACGACCAGAAATAAAATTAGTCTAGGAACGGACGACGAAAGTGCGTACACTTTAGGGTTTGCTTTCATGATACGAAAATCTTGTCTAGCCTTTCGTTCATGCACGTAAAAATGAAGCGTGATAATTTCATGTTGAGAGCTGCATCAAACCAGTCTGCGGACTCAAGACCAAAACAACAAAAACAACAAATATCGTAAGAAATATGAGAAACTTTGAGAATCTTTGAAGTAACATAGTTGCTGATCTACTTAACGGCGGTATTTCATGCTGAGAGTTTAGGCCCATCCATCCAAGATCCCACATGATGTGCACTTTAACTTTCTATAGTCGTAGGATTTTCACCTGATGACTCACAGATGGAGTGCATGTGTGTGAACATGTAATTAACAATGTAAGTAGTAGTGCAATAAGAGTTACATACCTATGACTTTACAATTGAATTTCTTCACATTACATTTATATGTACATGCAATTTTCTATGCAGTATGACCTGTAATTAAGGTTAACTGAACAAAGTGTACCGAGATTTCGTATATACGGTCATACTGAGACAATAAGTCACAAAGGAATTCGGAGAAATGATTTTTTTTTTCTCGCAAGTAGTTAATGTGCACTTAGTTCCTTCTAAGATATTTGACATGATTGATAATTATTTAAACAAATACCTCTGCATGTACATAGGGGGATATTTTATTAATCTCTTAATTTTCATTAAAGGTGATAACATCTCGTAATGAAAGTTATATTTATCTTCCTGCAAAAAACTTATTGGTTATGGCCAATAACAAGCAAGTAAAATTAGAAAGTACATTTTGAATCTCCCGCCAATGTGACAGCTGTGATCTCCCAAGTGATTTGTGTCACATGAGGCTGCCTTTGGGCGTGATGGGCTTAATTATGCAAAGTGCTAAAAAATTGTGCCCAGATGCTCAATGTAGTGTGCTGTGTGGAGGCAATGGTGGCAAAGGCGGTGGCAGAGATTGCGCTCTCCCAAGTGAGAGGTGATGTGGCGACTGAAGTCATGTCCAGTTCACTTGTTCTTTAGTGAGATTGGGGGAGTTTAGTGGATTGCATTGTATATGAGGTTGCACTTTCATATTAGATGTCTGTTGTCGTTAAGTGAAATGTAGTGTGTACAAAAATTTAAATTTAATGTTAGATGTCAGTTGTCCTTAACTGCCATTAGATGTCAATTATCCAGGTACCATTTGTTCGGTGCAGAACAACATTGTATTGTGAGATTCCTCCCCTTGCCACTCCCTGTAATAGGTCCCGACAAATTGTGTCTTGGCTACAAGACATAGTTTTATTGGGAGGAGGTGCGGTGTGGTGGGGCTCACTGTAATAAAACATTTACCTAACTTGCGTGTTTGGCCATTGCGTTTAAAACCGACGATCCAGGGTCTTGCAGCAGTTCAGTTCACTTTATTCAAGGAAATAAAAGGTGATCGATGTTAAATGATTGTATTTTTGTGTCCCAGCCTCGTCGCCGCTTTTGTGTCTCGTTCCATCGTAGGTGTCGGTGACCGAGTGGAATGAGACCGACACAGGAATAAAGATAACACGCTGGTGCAGGTACGGAGGGGAGCAGCCAGAAACTGGAAACACTAGAGTAAATTAGAACGAGATATATATTGAACAGAATTTATACAATACTTAACTTTTACATAGCTTAGTACTGCAGAATGTTGATACATAGTTGAGCTAGAGTCCTGCCTAGTGCGTGTCCGATAGCCAAGTCTTCACTGGTGCCTATCTGATTCCGAAGGTCCTAACTGGTTGCTCTCTCAGTCCCAAGTGAACGATGTCGTTCAGTGGTGGCCACGAGCGGAGTTGCAGCAGAGGGCGCTCGTGGCTGTCGTAAGAACGCCGCGCCGTGCGTGCATGGCGGCGCGCGGCGAAAGTAGGTGGCGCGCAGTTTGGACTTGTGCGACACCACAGGTATCATGTTGCTTTTCTTTTCTTTTTATATGTTTATTTACATTTAAAACATTTCTGTACTTGTTGCACAATTACTTGATGGACAACGAGAGAGTGTGCGCTGATATGAAACTTCTTGGCAGATTAAAATTGTGTGCCGGAACCGGGACTCGAACCTGGGACCTTTGCCTTTCGCGGGCAAGCGCTCTACCACTGAGCTACCCCGACACGACTCACGATGCCGCCTCACAACTTTACTTCCGCCATTACCTCGCCTCCTACTTTCCAAACTTCATAGAAGTTCTCCTGCGAAACTTGCAAGACTAGCACTCCTGGAAGAAAGGATATGGTGGAGACATGGCTTAGCCACAGCCTAGGGGATGTTTCCAGAATGAAACTTTCACTCTGCAGCGGAGTGTGCGCTGATATGAAACTTCCTGGCAGATTAAAATTGTGTGCCGGAACCGGGACTCGAACCAGGGACCTTTGCCTTTCGCGGGCAAGCGCTCTACCACTGAGCACAGTGGTAGAGCGCTTGCCCGCGAAAGGCAAAGGTCCCTGGTTCGAGTCCCGGTTCCGGCACACAATTTTAATCTGCCAGGAAGTTTCATATCAGCGCACACTCCGCTGCAGAGTGAAAGTTTCATTCTGGAAACATCCCCTAGGCTGTGGCTAAGCCATGTCTCCACCATATCCTTTCTTCCAGGAGTGCTAGTCTTGCAAGTTTCGCAGGAGAACTTCTATGAAGTTTGGAAAGTAGGAGGCGAGGTAATGGCGGAAGTAAAGTTGTGAGGCGGCATCGTGAGTCGTGTCGGGGTAGCTCAGTGGTAGAGCGCTTGCCCGCGAAAGGCAAAGGTCCCAGGTTCGAGTCCCGGCTCCGGCACACAATTTTAATCTGCCAGGAAGTTTCATATCAGCGCACACTCCGCTGCAGAGTGAAAGTTTCATTCAGGATGAAATTTCATGCTACCAAGGAAACTCACTACAGGTAAACTAGGTGAGTGTGTATACACTGCACTTACAACTGGTAATTCCTGTATGTCTTCTTTAAGGTGCTGCAGATCATTCTGCACTTTTACATCTTTATGCTGCAATTTGTTTACATTAGAATCAACTTGAGTACATTGGTCTATGTGGTACCTGACACACTTCCAATTTTATTATTAACGTTATTGATGTGTAAAATATTGAGATTGTTAGTGCATGTATCCTCCAACGCAAGGAACTTTTCCTTACATTAAATCCTACTAAGGTTCTGGATCTGACCCTCAACGGCAACCAGTTTCTCACTATTTTTAGAGATGTCATAAAAATCCACAGACACTTCGCTTTTTATTTTGTTAATTTCAGTATTAAACAGCTCATATAACTGAGACTTAGATTGTTTTATTTCAACACTTAATTGCTTAACTTTTTCTTCTAGTTTTGTATCCAGCTGACTGACCTTCCTCTCTAAGTTTAAAATGTGTTTGTTTATCTCAGTCATAGATTTGTCAAGTTTAATGTTTATTTGGTCCAGTTTAGAGTTTAATTCAGAAAATTGTTCATCTTATTTTAAAAATCGCTTATTTTGTTTCAAAAACTGCTCATCTTGTTTAACAGAATTCTGATAAAACAATTGAATAATTTTTTTAAATCTTCTGACATTTCAGTCTTAGTTCAGTTTTTTCCCCACCTCCTGCCATTTCGTTTTCTAAGGGGTCAGTATGCACTAAGCTATGTACTCATAGTCCTGTTTGAGCACTAGGTAACGGAGTAGAGCTCACTATTTTAGACACCCCTAACCAAATGTCAATATTGAAATCAAAAGTTTTATTAGCAGTTTCTGTCATTTCCTTGTCTTCTTTTTTTCGGCCTGTTTCGACACTAACGTTTTTCCACTTTCTTTTAACAACACTACCTAGAAGTATACACACACCTAATATCACTCCACACAAGAACCACAGTCTAGGAAAGTCAGTGGAAATCTACTTAACTTTTCACAGGGATGTGTTGATGCAGGAATCGGGGTCTTCACATTGTCTACATCTTCCGCCATTCCATTTTTTCGTCCTCCATTTTCCTTTTTTATGGTCGCGTCCTCTTCATTAACGTGTTTTTTTTCGTCACTTCGTTTCTGATCTACACATATAAAACTTTCTTTACCCTGAAACAGTTTATCTATGTTTGTACTGCACACAAATGAATCCTGGTGACGGCACCAGGTGTAAGTTTCCTCCCCTGTGCCGTTCCCTAAAATAGGTCCTGAAAAATTGTGTCTTGGCTAAAAGACAGCGCTCTATTAGGAGGTCGTGCCGGTGTGGTGGTACTTACTGTAACGAAAACATTTACTTAACTTGCGTGTTGGTGATTGCGTTGAAAACCGACGATCCAGGATCTTGCAGCAGTACAGTTCACCTTATTCAAGGCAATAAAAAGTGATGGATGTTAAATGACGGAAACATGTCATTTTTCTTTTCTTTTTATATATCTATTTACATTTAAAACATTTCTGTACTTGTTCACAATCAGTTAACGGACAATGAGACCAAAAAAACTGCTCGTGAGCATACCCCAAACTAGTCTGCCACGATATGGCGTCTCTCCAAACATTTGAGAGAATACAGCATAAACATGAAAACAATTCAATTACGAAATTTTTATACACAGGTTAAACTCAGATTTAAATTGTGCTTTTTAATTTATTTTCACAGTAGTTAATTATTGTGAACACATGGATGCACTGTCTTACAGTAATTTATTTAAAATAGTAGTTCCAATAACAAGCATGCACTTGAGTTCATAAATTTACATACTAGGCCTACTCATATTATTGGTTCTATTTATGATTTTTACGTAGGTAAACATTTATTTAAGACTCCTAAATGTTACGTCTGTAATGTTGGCAATAAAAATATATCGTAATGTAAGGGATGTGCAACATATAAGAAACATTACAGTACGGGGGAGGAGGGGTGGGGTGATGTGGGTGGGGGTGGTGGGAGTCAGCGCCTGGGTGACATCATAAGATGAGAGGATGTCTCAGAATGCCCATCATCCCATTACTTAACATAGTCCGTCCGAACAGCTTTACCTGTGCCAGTACCTCACTTCCTACTTTCCTGAGCGCTTGCCTGCGAATGGCAAACGTCCACTTTCGAATCCTAGGGACGTCGTACAGTTTCAATCTGTTGCAAAGGTTCATATCAGCGCACACGCCGCGGTGGGGTAGCCGAGCGGTCTAAGGCACCTCGCTGAGGAGTGCGCGGTTGCTCGCCATCGATGGTTCGAGTCCTCCCTGGGGCAGGTGTGTGTGTCTGTGTTTGGGTGTTGTCCTTAGATTAGTTTACCTTAGTTTAAGTAGTTTGTAAGCTGCGGACTGATGACCACGTAGTTTGGTCCGATAGATTTACAAACATTTGAACGTTTTTTTTCTGCACGCACACCGCTGCAGAGTGAAAATATCATTCTGGAAACATCCCCTACGTTATGACTAAGCCCTGTCTCCACCATATCCTTTCTCCCTGTAGTGCTAGTCCTGTTAAGTTGGCAGGAGAACTTCAGTGAAACTTGAAAAGTAGGTGGCGAGGTACTGGCAGAAGTAAAGCTGTGAGAACGGACCGTGTAATGTGGCGGGATAGCCCAGTTGGTGGAGCGCCTGCACTGCAAGGAAAAAGATCCCAGGTGCGGATCCCGGTTCCAAAACACAGTTTTAATCTTCCAGGAAGTACTAGCTTCGCATTTTCGTGAATATAAATCGACAAGTCATTAACGGTCCCATGACCTGAGCCCTGTGGACCCCGATGTTTGATAGCTGCTAAGGTTCAGAAAACAAATGACTGTTGTGCACTATGTGAACCACTTAATTAAATTTTCTACACCCTTCCAGTAAAGCAAGAATTAAACCTTTCGTGCAGTTGTTGAGGTGGCAGCCTGTTTCCAGGCATTGCTTCTCACATTTTAGAACAATGCAAACGTACCTTGCATGTCAGCATCATTTCGTTAATGATCTTTTGACTGAACCTTTTATTTTGCATTTGAATGGATACCATTTACGCAGGAATCTCATGAGTGGTCAGGAGGGCAGTAGTACAGTAGCATATAACCTTTTCATGTTATTTATGACAATCATCAGTTGCACTACGGATGTTGTTGTTGGGTCAGTAAAGGCCCGAGTTTCGATGACTGTAGGAAAGAGGGATAGTTGGTCGCACGAACTAAGAGCTAGCACATTAGTAGCATAGAATACGCGAGACACTGACAGACAGGTCGAGTGAATGGGTTAAGTGGAGTGGCGCCGTTTCGAGAAGCCGGTGGCCGGAATCCTGCTGGATAAGGGCGTTGGCGGTGATGGCCATAGGGTGGCAGCTTTCGATGGACTACACAGAACATTGTTGACTCCCACTTACATAGGTAAAAATGATCATCAGAATAAAATACGAGAAATCAGAGCTCGAACAGAGAGATTCAGGTGTTCTTTCTTCCCGCGCGCTATTTGAGAATGGAATGGGAGATAAATAGTATAATTGTTACTGTCAATAAAATTCTTCCGAGTATGAGACCGTGTCGTCATTTTATAAACTCCACCGACGTTTCGGCCACTGTTGCAGGCGGCCTTCATCAGGGTCTGTGTCTGACTGCTGAATATACGATAGCTTGGGGTTTATATAGCAGCGGATTCTACTATTCAGCAGTCAGACACAGACCCTGATGAAGGCCGCCTGCAACAGTGGTCGAAACGTCGGTGGAGTTTATAAAATGACGTCGCGGTCTCATACCCGGAAGAATTTTATTGATAGTGACAACAGCCGCGGAAGCCTACGTTTGCAGTGTAATTGTGGTTCGATGAACCCTCTGCCAGGCACTTAAATGTGTAGATGTAGATATAGATGAACACGTGGTAAATCCGGTATTCACAACACTTCTAAAAATTCCGTCTCCTTGTGGGAAGGCGGCCTTGAGATTTCACGGATCGCCACACCAAAGCCTGAGAACAGCCAGTAGAATGTATTTAGTGTAAGCAAGTCTGCCATTGGCAGAGGAGACCTAAAATTTAGGTGGAAGCAAGAAAACTTGTTATACGACGCATCATTGTAAGGAACAGTTGGGCACTTTTGACCATTGGTCGGAAAATGACGGCCAGATGATGTGCAAATTGGGGAAGAGGAGCGAGACGAGATATTATATTTCTACTCGTATTTCGGAAACGAGGATATACGGACATACACCATTCGGTCATTTGATGGACCGGTGTAGTTTGTGACGATGCCTCGCGGATCTTAGAAATTTTCGATATACTCGAAGCAGTATTCCCGTAAGCACAAGTCAGGAGCAATATCAAACCGACGTACGCAGCAAGCAGCCGCCGTCCTTCAACGCCGCTGCTAGCAGACCGATATTATGAGGGGCAAGGACGCACTTACATTGCTTACAGCAGATCAGCACTGTGGAAACGGGTCTTGGAAATTCTCTAGTTGTTTATCCAATGTAAGTATCGGATACAGTAAGCGCCACAAGCAACATTACGACCAACCAGCATTAGTCTAGGCATCACGTTTGTTTGTATTTACAGATCAGTTTGTTTATATTTGAATTATTTGCTTCTTTATACAAGTGATATGTCCCTGTCCCTTTACCATAAGCACTAGATGAGACCGTCTTTGTAACTACTTTTTACGTTATCCTAATTGTGCAACATTTGATTAACTTTACATAACCTAGTTGCTTCATGGAGGTAATTCATTGCCTTGTCTCATCTGAGGCGAGCCTGTTTATCTTGTTTTAAAATTCAAATTACCCACGAGGCACTTGTGAGGAACGTTCTTCCACCACTCATACCGACTCTTGGCAGACTGCCCCACTCATACTGCAATTACACGAACAAAAGCCTTTGACAGATCACAAAATAAATAATAAAAAGAACCCAACAGGTGATGTCCATTAGTTCAAAGCATTTAACAGTTGATCAACAAAAGCTTATATAGCATTTTCTTTTGAAAACATTTTCTGAAAACTGACTTTTCTATTACCTTATTATTTTGAAATATCTGAAACTACTCTTGAATCCATTACTTTTCCTAGAAATTTGGTTTAAGTTACCAGATATGAGATTCGGCGATAGTTGTTGACATCAGACCTGTCCCCTTTTGTATGTAATGGCCTTAAAATAACCTGCTTCTGAGAGCTATTACATATGTGGCTGAGAATCCTAATTAACTCTTGCGAACAAGCTTGTAGTATTCTGCTAGATTTGCCAACAATTTCAAGCGAGCTTTTGTTGTGAGTTCATTATTTTTGTAATTTCAAAGGTAAAATAGGTGTAATATCAATTGCATCAAATTTCTTAGT
Source organism: Locusta migratoria (assembly GCA_026315105.1). Classification (NCBI taxonomy): domain Eukaryota; kingdom Metazoa; phylum Arthropoda; class Insecta; order Orthoptera; family Acrididae; genus Locusta; species Locusta migratoria. The sequence goes on along the minus strand of CM048748.1, from coordinate 227,843,015 downwards.
TTCAGCCTGTTCCATTAACAGTCTTTTCTAATGAATGTCTGGATCATATATGTACAACATTTAAAAAATGATCATTAAAATATTCTCAACTTTTGGTTAGTAAACCTTACATTCAGTATGCCGATAATACACTCTTCCTATTTTTTGATTGCCCTCCTTCCCGTTCAATAATGATCCATACTGTTTTATTATATTGTCACGTTGAAAACTGCAGGTGGGCGAATTCAAAGGCTGGCCGTTAATAGATCACAACGCTTTACACTTAGAACAGGTTTACTACTGACACGAGCAAACTCTCAGAATTGACTGCTACCTGTTTGCAGCATTCCGCTTTTTATACATAGAAATAATTCTCTGGAACTTACAAGTACATCAATCACAAGAAACACGTAGAACATTATAGAAGTAGTATAGACAAATAAATAATTTCTCTGGCAGTGGCGGGATTTGAAGCGGGGACCGGCAGTACAGCAATATATGACGCTGATCACTGTACCAGGCGTTAATTTCTGTCTGTCAGTCGTGATAGCTATACTTGTATCGTCAGCAAAAAGAACTAGCATAGCATTTAAGTGATTATAGAATGGCAAGTCATTAATATACATTAAGAACATCAGAGGACCCAAGACCGGACCTTGTGTGAGCCCATTAGTGATAGCTCCTTCTTGCATATTATGTTTACTGCTTATTTCAACTTTCTGCATTCTTCCAGTTAAGTATGATTTAACTATTTGTGCACTGTTGCACTAATATCACAATACATAAGCTTATCTAGAAGAATTCCATGATTTATATAATCAAAAGCCTTTGAGAGAACACAAAAAATCCCGACGGGTAATGTCCGCTTATTTAGAGCATTTAATATTTCATCAGTGAAGCTGTATATATATATATATATATATATATATATATATATATATATATATATATATATATATATATATATATATATATATAGCATTACCTGCTATAACTTTATTTTTACTAATATGGGAAGCTACTCAAGAACACATAACACTTTCAAAAATTTTGGATAAAGCCGTCAGAATTGAGTTTAGACGGTAGTTGTTGACATCAGACGTATACCTTGTATCAACGTTCCAATTGTTCCCTATGGAAGGTGTCTGTAGAGTCGGCATCGACTAGTTTTCCGGAACTGATACTCAACACTTATAAAAACAATTCATGCGATACATTAATTTCACGGACTAGATGTACTGATAGTTTACAACTGGAAGATTCAACCACAGAGAGAAAATTGCTACTTCTAGGTGATCTGTCCCTCAATAGCCCGTAAACGCGACAGAAACATATGGAACACATATTTCTGACACCAATTTTGAAATAACAGTGCTGACAAGCAGTGACTAATTACTACAGTTTTCTGTGCCGGGACTCACCGCTTCAACTGTACTGCTTTCCCTCCACCTCTACCCGCTCTAAGAATAAAAAGAAATACTGTACAAAAAGTATGATAAAACTTACAACAACAAAAAAAAAAACACTTTTTACAGAATTCTCTTATGAAAATCAGGCACAGTGGCAAATTATAGATACTTAGCGATTTAATGCATGTGATTACTATTTTTTAATCTGCTGTGCTAGCTTGTTACAGCGAGATAAAAAAATCCCCGCCCTTACCTACAATGCAGAAAATTCAATGTTGCTGGAACGCAGCCCCCACCAAAACTTCACACTAATCTACATTTTGTTACTGCAGTTAAAAGAAAAGGAAAAATACTAGTTTAGTTCGTCGAGCACCTTGATAATATCCAGTATATATTGCATTAAATTTACGTTCACGGTTTGTTTCTCCAACAAATGTTACATCAAGTAAAACGTCTGAAACATCTTGGAAAGTTTTTCAGTCGTATAAAATTTAGGGTACCCTCCATGAGACGGCATCTGGTGCATTTGGAAGTTAATATGCGAATCATAATACGGTGGTCAGAACAATGACGGGATCAGTTGAGATATGTAGGTTATGAAGTACTGTCATCGGCAGAATGTACTCAAATGGTTCGAGGTCTTTCTGTCGGTTCTCCAGAGTGGAGACAACAACATTGCGGCAACTAAGATAGTGGTAATAACAGAAAGTTGGTGTTGACTTGTGGCTACACTAACAAATGAATTACACCATCAGATGAGTGCAGATAGTGTTGTGAGTATGTAGTGCGATGCAACAACAACGTGACTCAACCGCATGAAAGCGGGAAAGACACAAAGGAAGATGTCTGCAGCTATTGGAATGTCCGAAAGTGTAATTTCCTGGACCTGGACGCGAGTTTAGACAACAGAAACCGTTAAAAGAAGCCAAGTCCAATGTCGTCCACGGGTAACATCAGCAAGAAATGATTGTTATCTCCAGTTAACAGACCGTCGAGACAGTGAGACAGTGAGACAGACAAAAACTGCAACTGCAAAGCACCCTCCAGGCAGCTACAGGGCGCGCAATGTCAACACAAACAATCCGCATTTTCTTTCGAGAATGTGGCCTCTACGCAAGGAGGATTATGCTGTCCGTCCCATTAAAACTACGACACCGTTTTAGCCCGTAGAAATTGGCAGGAGGAACATCAGGATTGGTGTCGTAACGAATGATGTCAGGTTCTGTTCACAGACGAGTGAAGGTTTTGTGATCAGCTGGGCAATTGTCGTTCTCTTATTTGGAGACAACGTGGTAATCGGAATAATCCTGCTTATTTAACATTCATAAAATTTTAAACATTTTGTTTAAAATTGATTATAAGAGCCTGGATAGCAAATTTTTTTTTCATTTACAAAGTGGTGACTAGTTTCGACTTGTCAGACATTTACATCAGTTGCTTGTGGTATTGGGAGGTTGCCCAATACCATAAGCAACATTTGTATTTTATGCTTACTAGACAAATTTTTAATTGATGGAATTAACATTTTTGACTGCTCAGGTTCATTCCTGGTTTACATATTCAATCAAAAACAGTCGTTCGTATATGATTGACGAGTCGAAACTAGTCACCACTTTGGAAAAAAAAAAAAAAATAAATAAAAAATAAAAAAATAAAAAAAATAAATAAATAAAAATTGCGGTCTAGGCTATTTTTCTCAATTTTAAACAGATTCAAAAGGATGTAGGCTTCGTTCTCATTCTCAGATGAAGAGGCATGCACAGGATCAATTTTAAACTAACTGTAAAAGATCCCCCTATCTCCACGCTGACAATGTCAGATTTTACAATCCTGTTTATATCGAAGAAACATGACCATATCATGGTGGTGGACGAGTGGTGTCGGCAGTACTCGCGAACGTACGCACCTCTACGTCTTTAGCCTGACGCTTTGTCTGCTCAGAGGTAGAGAGACCAAATCCTTCCACCTTTTCTTGTGTTGCTGACATAGAAATGGGTTCCTACTCGTGAACGATAACGCCCGACCCCACAAAGCTGCACTCGTGGACAACATGCTTATAGCCGAGGGAATAAACCGGATTTAAACCCGATGGAACATGTCTGGGATGCACTAGACAGACGCATTGCAACCAGAACAGCACCTCCATAACAGTTGCAGAGCTTGATATTGCACTCATGGAAGAAAGAGCAAATATCCCTGATTGATAGCCTCATACTGTCTATGTCACGCTGGTGTGAAACTGTACTGGCCGTGCGAGGTGATCACACACCATATTAGAGAATGAATAACATTTTATTATTATGGTAGTCCCATGGAGCCTCGCTCTAAGTAAACGACGTGTAAACCTCAAGTGAAAGTACCGTACTGTATCACACACAAATTACAATTATTGTGACCTATATCTGAATAGAATACGTTACCATAGCCGGCCGCAGTGACCGAGCGGTCTGCGGCGCGCCAGTCATAGTCTGCACGACTGCTACGGTCGGGGGTTCGAATCCCCCCCTCGGGCATGGATGTTTGTGTCGTCTTTAGTATAAGGTAGTTCATAAGTACACTCCTGGAAAATGAAAAAAGAACATCATGAATTCGTCAACCCAGCAGAGCGAAATTTTGTTGACACATTGTTGAGGGTGTATACAACACACGATCATGCAGTCAGAATCATGCGCACGTCAGTACAGTCACCAGAGCGTGGACAATGTCGACGCTAGTATCGTGTATACCCTCATTTTGCAGCAATGCAGGGTGCAACTTTCTCATGAAGACGATCGCAGAGGTGCCGAATGAAGTCATTAGGTAGGGCCTGCCAAGCAAATTCCTTCTGATTCCTCAGTTGGACCATATCTCGTGCCGGTCGTGTAGACTGCGCCAAGATGACGTTTCATCTGGTCCCAGACATACTCAATGGGGGAGAGATCTGGGGATAATGATGGGCAGGGTAGTTGTGTATACAAAGAAGAGCACGTTGGGTTGTACAGGATATATGCATTGTCCTGTTGGGAAAGCACGTCGCCTTGTTGGTGCATGAACGGTGGCAGGACGGGTTGAATGATGGTTTCAATGTTCCGTGTACTGTTCAATTTTCCCACAACGAACACTAGAGGAGAACGGCCAGTGTAGGATATGGCTCCCCACACCATGATGCCAGGTGTCTGCCCCTTTTGCCTCTCTCGCGTACACTCCAGATTTACGCACTCCTCTGCACGACACCACACACATGTACGACCATCATTGACACCGAGGCAGCGATGTCTCTTATCACTGAAGTCGACATGTCTGCATTCGTCCCTTCATAAGCGCTTAACATGACACCATGGAGGCGGATTGAACGATGTTGGGGTGTGAGCAGAGAATACTCTAACAGCACATGATCACGCATCATTGTGAGGGAAGCGATATTCTACACTCGCCATTCTCCTCTAGTGATCGTCAAGAGAACATTGAACAGTGCACGGTACACTGAAATCGTCATTTAAACCGTCTTGCTACCACTCATGCACCAACAGGGTAATATACTTTTCCAATAGGACAATGCAAATCCACATGTATTCCGTATCACCAATGTGCTCTTCAGGGTGTACGTCAACTACCATGGCCAGCACGATCCCCAGATCTCTCCCCCATTGAGCATGTTTGGGATCGCATGAAACGTCATGTTGGGCGGTCTGCATGAGCGGCACGAAATCTGGGCTAACTGAGCACCAGGTGGAAATTGCAAGGCAGGCCATTCCACATAACCACACATGGAACCTCTACGATCGTTTCCATGAAAGAATTACAGCTTGCATTGCTGCAAAAGGAGGGTATACACGATATTAACATCAACATTGCAGACGATCTGGTGACTGTACTCACGGGAATACGGTTCTGCCTATGTGATCCTGTGTTGTATACAACCTCAAGAATGTGTCAATAAAATTTCCCTGTGCTGGGTTGACGAATTCATGGTGTTCTTTTTTAATTTTCCAGGAGTGTAGTTTGGAAGTTTAGGGATTGATGACCCCACAGTTAAGTCCCGTAAACTTAACAAACATTTGAACATTTGAACTTTACCATATGTATATTGTGTATACCTCACCTGATCCCCTGATTGTTTTGAGCAGTGTTCTTAGCGTATAAAAGAATTTTGCAAGTATTTCATCGGGCAGACAGCATGCAATGTGGGCTATGTCTAGAAAGTAAATTGTTTGCAGCGTAATATACGATAGAAAATGACAATAAAATCGCCGGCCGCGGTGGCCGAGCTTTCTGCGGCGCGCTAGTCACGGTCTGCACGGCCACTACGGTCTGGGGTTCGAATTCCCCCTCGGGCATGGATATTTGTGCTGTCCTTAGTATTAGCTAGTTCATAAGTAGTTTGTACTTTTAGGGACTGATGACCTCGTAGTTAAGTCCCATAAGCTCTATAAACATTTGAACATTTTTGAAAATCAAATCAGCTACAATAGGCATATAGCACCATAAAAAAGCATAGGAATTTCAGTACTGTGTCAATGAAGTGTCATTAAGAGACAAAGTACGTCTTTAACTTGAGAGAAGCTTGTAGGATACTGAGAAATTTTATAATTGAAGAATTCGTACGAGTGAAAGTATCAGATAAGATTCTGAGTTATAGCCCTATCTGTGCAATGTTTAGGAGGCACTTATCGCGAGGTTGAGTACTTTCAATGGAGACCTGGAATTGTACAGGAGACCGTTGGATGGCTGTAGGAGGATGATAATATCAATTTCTGTAGAAACGTCATTACAATATGTCTACAGTGCATACAGTATAGTCAGGATAGTGTGATTCGTTAACTTTTACTTTTTGCGGTAATATCTTTTCCAGCAGTTTGAGCCGTGGATATGTCGCCGTAGATATTTCATTTTCCTGGATAGCCGCATTCGCCGGAGAGCTATGTCAGGCCGGCTCCCTACCACCTGATCGTCCTTGACAGAGACCGCGTGTCGCCCACTTCGCCAAGATGTATGGCACAGACAAGCCGCACTAGCACGGTGGCTTACATGTTGCAATATCTGTTTACGAAGTCGCTAGCTATAAAGCTGTCTTCTCGACATGTTTCAGCGAAGCAGTATCAGATGTTATCCTCCCCTACAAGCTCAAAGTTTTGATCAACATCACCCTTGTTACTGGATACCGACAACGTAATACGAATTCTCTACGGCTGCCACTCGTGGCTTCTGTAGAGCAGTGGTTCCCCAGATTTATCAAGTAAAACAAACATACACACCGAAATACATATCTCTGTCCTGTTTCTGTAGTTTCCAAGTCTCATTAAATCTGTGGCTGCATGAAAAATATCCTAGCATTAATGCTTTCTCTGATTTCTCCACAAAACTCTCCATAACGTTTAACTATAGACGGTGCTGGCGGATCTCAACCATAACAATGCACAAGTAACATTGAGACTAGATTTTCAGTGCATTCTGAAATTTTGTGTGTGAAACGTAGAGGTAATATACTGAGTAAAACTTTTAGATTTCCTCTCTCTCTATTTTTTGCCGGCCGCGGTGGCCGAGGGGACTGAGGCGCTCCAGTCACGGTCTGCACGGCCACTACGGTCGGGGGTTCGTATCCCCCCTCGGGCATGGATATTTGTGCCGTCCTAGTTCGTAAGTAGTTCATAAGTAGTTTGTAAGTTTAGGGACTGATGACCCCGTAGTTAAGTCCCATAAGCTTAACAAACATTTGAACATTTTCTCTCTATTTTGCAACGACGTTGCTAAAAATAATGACAAATGCCGAAACGCTATTACCTACGTATCAGCTGTACAGACTGCACTAGTGTAAATCCTGGTGTTAGCCAGGTATGAAAAATTCCAGCGAATTATAATCGAGCATCATCTGCACAGAAACTGAACTCATTCGAAAGAACGCGATTCAATTCTTGGGTCGTCAACCACTTATTGGTAACCTGCAACCGGCCATATTAAGCTGGTATCGTTCCTTACAAACTTAATGGACGCTTCCTTCCCGTTCAGCAGTTATAAGTCCGCTCAAAACTCTGGCTCTAATAACGTTATAACATATAAGCCATTATCTACCTCTGCGGTTTTTGTTGTCTAATGAGCAAATACAAAAGGGTACAAAACATGCCTGAACTCTTATGAGAATACGAGCAACTCTTTCAGTCCCACATTATGAATTCAGCTTCGGAAGAATTAAAATTCAGTGTTTTCTGTATTAACGCAATGCATTAAACATAAAGACGAGCGTTTTACAACTATTGTTTTTTTATGTATTGTATTTCATACGCAACACCCACGTTTGTATCGAGGCACTTTATTACTTGACACGTTATTTTGTTGATAACACTTCCAGATCAATAATGCTAGCGTAATCTTCGCCACAGCACCAAAGACAAGACAATTCACTGCTGAAATATACTCCTGGCCATTAAAATTGCTACAACACGAAGATGACGTGCTACAGACGCTAAATTTAACCGACAGGAAGTAGATGCTGTGTATGTAAATGATTAGCTTATCAGACCATTCACACAAGGTTGGCGCCGGTGACAACACCTACAACGTGCTGACTTGAGGAAAGTTTGCAACCGATTTCTCATACACAAACAGCAGTTGGCCGGCGATGCCTGGTGAAACGTTGTGATGCCTCGTGTAAGAAGGATAAATGCGTACTACCACGTTTCCGACTTTGATAAAGGTCGGATTGTAGCCTATCGCGATTGCGGTTTATCGTATCACGACATTGCTCTTCGCGTTGATTGCGATCCAATGACGTTAGCAGAATACGGAATCGGTGGGTTCAGGAGAGCAATACAGAACGCCGTGCTGGATCCCAACGACCTCGTATCAATAGCAATTGCGATGACAGGCATCTTATACGCATAGCTGTAACGAATCGTGCAGCCACGTCTCGATCCCTGAGTCAACAGATGGGGAGTTTTGAAAGACAACAACCATGTGCAGGGACAGTTCGACGACGTTTGCAGCAGCAAGGACTATCAGCTCGCAGACCATGGCTATGATTACCCTTGACGCTGCATCACAGACAGGAGCGTCTGCGATGATGTACGCAACGACGAACTTGGGTGCACGAATGGCATAACGTCATTTTTACGGATGAATCCAGGTTCTGTTTACAGCATCATGATGGTCGCATCCGTGTTTGGCGACATCGCGGTGAACGCACATTGGAAGCATTTATTCGTCATCGCCATACTGGCGTATCACCCGGCGTGATGGTATGGGGTGCCATTGGTTACACGTCTCGGACACCTCTTATTCGCATCGACGGCACTTTGAACAGTGGCCGTTACATTTCGGATGTGTTACGACCCGTGGCACTAACCTTCATTCGATCCCTGGGAAACGCTACATTTCAGCAGGATAATGCACGGCCGCATGTTGCAGGTCCTGTACGGTCTTTCTGGATATGGAAAATGTTCGACTGCTGCCCTGGCCAGCACATTCTCCAGATCTCTCACCAATTGAAAACATTTGCTCAATGGTGACCGAGCAACTAGCTCGTCACAGTACGCCAGTCACTACTCTACATGAACTGTGGAATCGTGTTGAAGCTGCATGGGCATCTGTACTTGTACACGCCATCCAAGCTCTTTTTGACGCAATGCCTAGGCGTATAAAGGCCGTTATTACAGCCAGAGGTGGTTATTCTGGGTACTGATTTCTCAGGATATATGCATCCAAATTGAGTGAAAATGTAATTACATGTCAGTTCTGGTAAATATATCTGTCTAGTGTATACCCGTTTATCATCTACATTTCTTCTTGGCGTAGCAATTTTAGTGACCAGTAGAGTAAAATAATATGATCCATACTCTCGCTCACAGCCACATACAGACGGCAACGTAACACAACCTCCACGACGGATAAATTAATGTCTCAGAAGTGGCGACACGCCGTACCAAGCAGATAAATATCGTACTAGAAGCATGTTGTTCGTCACCAACCATGCGACGTTAAAGAATGATACACAAAATACAGTATAAATGAACTTTTAAGATTTTGTTGTCCAGGAAAAACATTGGGAATGAAAGGGTTCGAATCCCAGTCCAGCACAAATTTTCACCTTCGACGTTGAATTTATCTGAATACACTAACAGTTGTCATGTTTGAACATCTGGAATTTATGAATTTACTTTCTGTTTTTCTATTATTATTTTTTTGAAACCGCTTCTAGATCAATCATCTGACTAGTCCCGTAACAGAAAGTAAAAAGTGAAACATGATGGGTCACAGCCAACTTACATGGATTAGAACATTCAAAACAACATTGGCAACGGTGCAACAGAGAAGCATTTTAATTTGTAATAGTTCGATTTTTTATTTTGACTGAATATTATTTCACAGTTGCTGGTAAGGTTCTGGTCTAATGACCGATAACAGCAAACTTTTTTAAACCTGTGAGACCAAAGGAGAATTATCCCTTACAACTTACTTAAGCTAACTTATGCTAAAAACAACAGACATCGAAGTCCGAGGGAGGCCTCAACGGGAGTGGCCATATAATCCGAGACAAGACGTCTCAGACCGTGAGGTATAATCAAGTTAATTAGAAAGGCGTTTTCGTCAACAACTGTGTTACAGAAATTACGAGGGCAAAATACGAGTGGTCTGCGGCATGTTACTTGTTTACGTCATGAGCAGGCAGCAAGTGCAACGCTCTGTTGTTATTGTGGCCTTCAGTCCGCAGACTGGTTTGGTGCAGCTCTCCAGGCTACCCTATGCTGTGCAAGCCTCTTCATTTGAGAATGAGAACGAAAGCCTACATCCTTTTGAATCTGCTTACTGTATTCGTCCCTCGATCTCCCTTTACGATATGTACACCACATACTTCCTTCTAATGCTACGTTGACGATTCCTTGATATCTCATAATGTGCCCCACCAAATTGTGACATTACAGATACAGGGGGAAGCTGACTGTTTGCATGTGAAAGGCGGGTTTTGTCAGACTGTTGGGTTCCCCTGCCGGCCGGCTAACAGTTTGGACCTAGTGAATGGAATACAGGTAGTTAGGGTTTTCCTAATGTGCTCGAAAATCGGAAACGACGCTCTTGGCTGAGCGAGGGCGGCTCTCCCAGATTGCAACTGAAATACAATAAAGCCACAAACATTATTCTAAAAATCCATATAAAATCAGGGAATGATCATACGCCAAATATAATTATATGAATGGATTAAGGAGACTTGTGAGAATCAAACGTCGTAATTACAATTTCAGTATCCCTTACAGATAAAAAGTCGATAAATTTCAGTACTATAATAATAATAATAATAATAATAATAATATAAGACTTATAATTATTGATACCTAGTATTTATCAGTAACCGTTTAGGAATCAAATGGGCAACATTGCACCACGCTACCTATCTTAATAGACGTACCACGTTATTTCCGTATTCTTTCAGTAAACTTTATTTTACTCTCATGTTCTGCTTTTCGTTGAGGTAGTAATGCTCTTGTGTCAGAACATAGATTCCACCACAGAAACACAAAACATGAACTCAGCAAAGCGCATTACATTTATATATATTTATTTTATTATATTTAATATTATTCTTATTAACGTTCGTTTTATGTTGTAGACTGCCAATTAAATATTTCATGGCCGACTAAAATAGTAGATATGTAGCAGATAATTTATATAGAAACAATTATATGTATTTGTGGACAAGAACTGAATATATTTGCATAAAAAGCCATGATAAATCAAATATTGTGTAACTATATTTCGACGGCGGCAGTATATTTTAACAGTGAGACGCCACGCTAAATAGCTATCTGAGCAAAGAGCTTCAGTGTCAACCGTTTTTAGTATTGATAAATATGTATTTGTTTGTTAAATGTAAACAACATTTATAGGGAGGTGGTCAAAGCATTTAATTCTGTTATATTGAAATGTATAATATTTTGGAAGGGAAATTGTATGTCCATTCCTTTTAATTGCTCTTCTAGGTCCTTTATTGTCTCTTGACAGAATAACTATGTCGTCAGCACGTTGAATATAGCTGTTCGCGACCTATATTTTACCCCTGCTACTTTCAGAATCTGAAAAAAATGTATTCCAGTCAACACTGTCAAAAGCTTTCTTAAGATTCATAAATGCTAAAAATGTAGGTTTCCCTTTCCTTAACCCTTTGAGGCCCATGAACAAACATAGGTAGAAAACTATAACAATTTCTTCCAAATCTACTTTTACTGTCTCAAAAAGCAATAATATAGTGTAATGACAATAAAATTGGTATTTCACAATAAAATATTATAGGTGGTTTCATAGAGACACAACTGGGCTGTTGCGACAGTTGGGACAATTGAACCACAGTCCTGTGACAACTCAGTTGCTTCATTTGACAGTGCTGTATCTGTTGTACCCATTAAATATGCTCTTTTAGCTCTGTATTGTCATAACATGCATCACATCGTCTTCAATGTAGCCACTACTAACGTAAAGAGACACTTTCAGCACACAATTTCATTGACAACTGCTTCAAATTAAACTACTCACTCATCAGGTGAAAGAAGTCGAAGTTGTCCATCTTTTTCATCTCATTAATTTCCAAAATCCAACACAGCTGACTCAGTATCACACTTTCAGCAAGTATACATTAGCGTATTTGTGCTAAGATCACAAGGTCTGAATTGCTGCTTTACGCTTGATAGTGGTCTATTATCCATGCCGTAACGCTGTAAAGAATAATATAAAATGAAACCTGTAGATTTACCGTTATTGAATGTGGTTATGTCCCAGTGGTTTCATTCTGTAACCACCTACATTTTCGTAAAAAAAAAAAAAAAAAAAAAAAAAAAAAAAAAAAAAAAAAACTTCATATTACATTTATTAGTGAAAATACCTTCCAAATATCATAAAATGGTTTTTAAGAATAATTCAATACCTGAAATTCCAATTACCTGCTGTATAGAAGTCACAAACTAATTTTATTTTGAAGTCTGGGTTGAAAGCACTAGTACTCGTCGCAGCGCTACACTAAAATAGCTTTTACCCAACAGCAATGACTTTGCTACTGTAACAAGTATCTGGCGCTGACGCTAGATGTCACCAGTAATCAATTTGTGGTGGTGGTTTCAAGAAGGAACCATTGGGCCGGAAAAGCACGCAAAGTAAAAATGTGGCTTCAGGCTGAAACCACTGAGCCGGAAAGGGTTAACTTACCCTCTAAGGTACGTCGTAATGTATCGCCTCGCGTGTTCCTACATTTCTCCTAAATCCAAATTGATCTTCCCCAGGGTCAGATTCCACCAGATTTTCCGTTCATCTCTAAATAATTCGTGGTAGTATTTTGCAACCATGACTTATTAAACTGATAGTTCTATATTTTTCACATTTTTCTGCACTTGTTGTGTTAGGAATTGGAATCACTATATTATTCTTGAAGACTGAAGGTATTTCTCACGTCTCATATATCTTGTATACCAGGTGGAACAATTTCTTCATGACTGGCTCTCAACAATAATAGCATTTCAAAGGGAACTTCATCTACTCTAAGGGCCTTGTTTCTACCGAAATCTTTTAGTGTTCTGTCAGATTCTTCTCCTATCTCATCTACCTCTACTTCGTCTTCCATTTCTAGAATGCTGCCTTCAAGTTTATTTCCTTTGTACAGGCGTTCTACATATTGCTTCCACCTTTGAACTTTCCCTTCTTTTGCTTAGTACTGGTTTTCCACCTCAGTTCTTGATATTCATACCGCTGCTTTTCTTGTCTCCAAATGTCTTATTTTCTCCTAGTTATACATTCTTCGACGGTCTTGTATTTCTCCTCAAGCCACTCCTGCTTATCCAGTCTGCACTTCCCGTCAACCTCATTTTTCAGGCGTCTGTCCTTCCTTATATCTGCCCCTGGATATGTCTTACAGTTTAAAACCTGGTCTCTAATCCTTTATAAAGACAATCTGGTACCTCACAGTCTCTCCTGGTCTCCTCCACGTATATAACCTTGTTTCATGAAGATTAACCATGTGTTTGTGGTGATTAAATTGTAGTCTCCACAAAATTCTACCAGGCGACCTCCTCTTTCATTCCTTTTGCCCAGTCCATATTCACCTACATTTCCTTCTGTTACCTTTCCTACTACCTAGTTCCAGTCCCTCATCAAAATTAAGATTTCTTCTCGTTTAACGGTCTGAATAATTTCGTTTATCTCCTTATGTAGTTCTTCGTTCTATTCATCATCAGTAGACCTACTCGGCATATAAACTTATGCTACTGTGGTCGGTGTTGGCTTCTTGTCTATCTTTGCTACGATAATGGGTTCACTATTCTGTTGATAGTAACTTACCCGCATTTGTATTTTCCTATTCATTATCAGACGTACTCCACCATTACCACCAATTGATTTTGTATTTATAGCCCTGTACTCACATGACCAGAAATCCTGTTCATCCTTCCGCCGAACTTATTTTACTAATTCCCACCGTATCTAACTTTAACCCATCCATTTCTCTTATCAAATTTTCTGACTTACCTACCCGATTGAAGGATAGAACATTTCACGCTCCAATCCGCAGAATGCCTGTTTTGTTTTTCTTAATGACGACATCCTCGTAAGTAGTTCAAATTTTCAAATGTCTGTAAATCTATCGGCCCAAACTGCTTGGTCATCAGTCCGTAGCTTACAAACTACTTAAACCTAGGTAAACTAACCTACGGAGAAACACATACACCCATGCCCAGGGAGGACTCGAACCTCCACGGCGAGCAACCGGGCGCTCTGCAGCGAGGTGCTTTAGACCGCTCGGCTACTCCACCGCGGCCGTAAGTAGTTCCCGCCCGAATATACGATGGGGAACTATTTTACCTCCAGAGTAACGGCTGTAGTTTCCCCTTGCTTTAGCCATTCGCAGTAACAGCATGGCAAAGCCATGTTACTGATGTTACAAGGCCAGCTCAGTCAATCATCCAGATTGTTGCCCCTGTAACTACTGAAAAGGCTGCTGCCCCTCGTCAGGAACCACATATTTGTTTGGCCTCTCCACAGATACCCCTCCGCTGTGGTTGCACGCACTGTACGTAGTCATTAGGAGGGATTTAAAATGGAACGACTATATAAAATCAATCGTTTGTAAATCAGATGCCAGATTCACTGGGAGAATTCTAAGGAAATGCAGTCCTAAAATATAGGAAGTAGGTTACAGTACACTTGTTCGCCCACAGCTTGAATACTGCTCACTGGTGTGGGATCCGTACCAGGTGGGATTGATAGAGGAAGTGGAGAAGATCCAACGGAGAGCAGCGCGATTCGTTACAGGATCATTTGGTAATCGTGAAAGCGTTACGGAGATGATCGCTAAACTCCAGTGGAAGAAAATGTTCAAATGTTTGTAGAACTTATGAGACTTAACTACGGGGTCATCAGTCCCTGAGCTTACAAACTACTTATGAACTACCTAAGACTAAGGATGGCACAAATATCCATGCCCGAGAGGGGATTAGAACCCCCGAACGCAGTGGCCGTGCAGACCGTGACTGGAGCGCCTCAGTCCCCTCGGCCACCGCGGCCGGCTCCAGTGGAAGACTTTGCAGGGGAGACGCTCTGTCGCGCGGTACGGGCTTTTGTCGAAGTTTCGAGAACTTACCTTTACTTAGGAGTCTAGCAGTATATTGCTCTCTCCTACGTATATCTCGCGAAGAGATCGTGAGGATAAAATCAGAGAGATTAGAGCTCACACAGAGGCATACCGACAATCCTTCTTTCCGCGAACAATACATGACTGGAATAGGAGGGAAAATCGATAGTGATACTCAAGGTACCCTCCGCCACAAACCGTCGGATGGCTTGCGGAGTATGGTTGTAGATGTAGGTACGGCTATCAGTATTGTTGTGGCACGCAAGCCACCCAACCTCGGCATGCCTGTGGTCCATGAGGGTGGAGCAAAGCTCTATGTGTAAAACAAGAAGGGGAAGGTGGCATAGTAGGTCTGGAGGCTACAGAACAGACCATTATCTTTTCCAGTGTTCTAGGATGTCCAAAGTGTTATTTAGTTCTGTATTCTATGACCTCGACGACTGGCGAGTGAAATTACTGAACCTGCCAAAACGTTATTATGTGGCTGCGTTCGCTGACAGCGTGAGAATAAAATCAGAGAGATTAGAGCCCACATAGATGCATACCGAGAATCCTTCTTTCCGCGAACTGGAATAGGAGGAAAAATCGATAGTGGTACTCAAGGTACCCTCCGCCACACACTGTCGGGTGGCTTGCGGAGTATGGTTGTAGATGTAGATGTAGGTATGGCTATCAGTATTATTGCGGCACGCATGCCACCCAACCACGGCATGCCTGAAGTGCATGAGGGTGGAGCAAAGCTCTATGTGTAAAACAAGAAGGGGAAGAGGGGAAGGTGGTATAGCGGGTCTCGAGGCTACAGAACAGACCATTATCTTTTGCAGTGTTCTAGGATAGCGTCATGATGTTCAAAGTGTTATTTAATTCTGTATTCCACGACCTCGACGACTGGCGAGTGGAATTACTGCACCTGCCGAAACCTTTTTTATGCGGTTGCGTTGGCTGGCGGCTGGCGGCGGCCCGCGTGTGGGGAAGTCCGGCTGCAGACTGCAGACTGCAGCGGAGGTGCGCCCCACTGCAACGTGAGTCAGGCGGTAATTGCAGCATCCGCCCACGGCGGCGGCGCTAACTGCCGGCTGCAGCGCACAGCGCACACACCCCACGCCGCCTTTTTGTGCGTCTGCGCACGACAGGTGGAGGCGAGGCCAGGCGTGTGTCTGGTCCGAGGTAAACACCAAATAACTTGCTGCAGCCTCCGCCTGAAGGCCAGATTGCTTCATTACGGAAGGCCTGTAAAATTACAATATCACGAAGACATCGAATAACGACATTTGACTGATGTACGTACAGTATAGTAAGAACGTATAATTGTGGACTGTATCGTGGTATACACAGATCTGTCTCCTAGGGCGCTACGGCTCTGGTACAACTGTGTATCGTAACGATGTTTCGAGAAAGATACTGGTCCATCATTCCATGCGGCCTGCAGATTTATACTGGAGTCCATCAACTTGCTGCAACCTCCACCTGAAGAGCAGATTGATCCTTTACGGAAGGCCTGTAAAATTGCAATATCACGAAGACATCAAATAACGACATTTGACTGATGTACGTACAGTATAGTAAGAACTTAAAATTGTGGACTGTATCGTGGTATACACAGATCTGTCTCCTCTGGCGCTACGGCTGTGGTACAACTGTGTATCGTAACGATGTTTCGAGAAAGATACTGGTCCATCATTCCATGTGGCCTGCAGAATTATACTGCATTCCATCAACTTGCTGCAACCTCCACCTGAAGGGCAGATTGCTTCATTACAGAAGGCCTGTAAAATTGCAATATCACGAAGACATCAAATAACGACATTTGACTGATGTACGTACAGTATAGTAAGAACTTAAAATTGTGGACTGTATCGTGGTATACACAGATCTGTCTCCTCTGGCGCTACAGCTGTGGTACAACTGTGTATCGTAACGATGTTTCGAGAAAGATACTGGTCCATCATTCCATGCGACCTGCAGATTTATACTGGAGTCCATCAACTTGCTGCAACCTCCACCTGAAGGGCAGATTGCTTCATTACAGAAGGCCTGTAAAATTGCAATATCACGAAGACATCAAATAACGACATTTGACTGATGTACGTATAGTATAGTAAGAACTTACAATTGTGGACTGTATCGTGGTATACACAGATCTGTCTCCTCTGGCGCAATGGCTCTGGTTCAGCTCCGTATCGGAACGGTGGTTCGAGTCAGATACTGGTCCATCATTCCATGTGGCCTGCCGATTTATACTTGCTCCAACCTCCACCTGAAGGGCAGATTGCTTCATTACGCTAGGCCTGTAAAATTGCAATATCACGAAGACATCAAATAACGACATTTGAATGATGTACGTATAGTATAGTAAGAACTTACAATTGTGGACTGTATCGTGGTATACACAGATCTGTCTCCTCTGGCGCAATGGCTCTGGTTCAGCTCCGTATCGGAACGGTGGTTCGAGTCAGATACTGGTCCATCATTCCATGTGGCCTGCCGATTTATACTTGCTCCAAACTCCACCTGAAGGGCAGATTGCTTCATTACGCTAGGCCTGTAAAATTGCAATATCACGAAGACATCAAATAACGACATTTGAATGATGTACGTATAGTATAGTAAGAACTTACAATTGTGGACTGTATCGTGGTATACACAGATCTGTCTCCTCTGGCGCAATGGCTCTGGCTCAGCTCCGTATCGGAACGGTGGTTCGAGTCAGATACTGGTCCATCATTCCATGTGGCCTGCCGATTTATACTTGCTCCAACCTCCACCTGAAGGGCAGATTGCTTCATTACGCTAGGCCTGTAAAATTGCAATATCACGAAGACATCAAATAACGACATTTGAATGATGTACGTATAGTATAGTAAGAACTTACAATTGTGGACTGTATCGTGGTATACACAGATCTGTCTCCTCTGGCGCAATGGCTCTGGCTCAGCTCCGTATCGGAACGGTGGTTCGAGTCAGATACTGGTCCATCATTCCATGTGGCCTGCCGATTTATACTTGCTCCAACCTCCACCTGAAGTGCAGATTGCTTCATTACGCTAGGCCTGTAAAATTGCAATATCACGAAGACATCAAATAACGACATTTGAATGATGTACGTATAGTATAGTAAGTACTTACAATTGTGGACTGTATCGTGGTATACACAGATCTGTCTCCTCTGGCGCAATGGCTCTGGTTCAGCTCCGTATCGGAACGGTGGTTCGAGTCAGATACTGGTCCATCATTCCATGTGGCCTGCCGATTTATACTTGCTCCAACCTCCACCTGAAGGGCAGATTGCTTCATTACGCTAGGCCTGTAAAATTGCAATATCACGAAGACATCAAATAACGACATTTGAATGATGTACGTATAGTATAGTAAGAACTTACAATTGTGGACTGTATCGTGGTATACACAGATCTGTCTCCTCTGGCGCAATGGCTCTGGTTCAGCTCCGTATCGGAACGGTGGTTCGAGTCAGATACTGGTCCATCATTCCATGTGGCCTGCCGATTTATACTTGCTCCAACCTCCACCTGAAGGGCAGATTGCTTCATTACGCTAGGCCTGTAAAATTGCAATATCACGAAGACATCAAATAACGACATTTGAATGATGTACGTATAGTATAGTAAGAACTTACAATTGTGGACTGTATCGTGGTATACACAGATCTGTCTCCTCTGGCGAAATGGCTCTGGCTCAGCTCCGTATCGGAACGGTGGTTCGAGTCAGATACTGGTCCATCATTCCATGTGGCCTGCCGATTTATACTTGCTCCAACCTCCACCTGAAGTGCAGATTGCTTCATTACGCTAGGCCTGTAAAATTGCAATATCACGAAGACATCAAATAACGACATTTGAATGATGTACGTATAGTATAGTAAGAACTTACAATTGTGGACTGTATCGTGGTATACACAGATCTGTCTCCTCTGGCGCAATGGCTCTGGTTCAGCTCCGTATCGGAACGGTGGTTCGAGTCAGATACTGGTCCATCATTCCATGTGGCCTGCCGATTTATACTTGCTCCAACCTCCACCTGAAGTGCAGATTGCTTCATTACGCTAGGCCTGTAAAATTGCAATATCACGAATACATCAAATAACGACATTTGACTGATGTACGTATAGTATAGTAAGAACTTACAATTGTGGACTGTATCGTGGTATACACAGATCTGTCTCCTCTGGCGCAATGGCTCTGGTTCAGCTCCGTATCGGAACGGTGGTTCGAGTCAGATACTGGTCCATCATTCCATGTGGCCTGCCGATTTATACTTGCTCCAACCTCCACCTGAAGGGCAGATTGCTTCATTACGCTAGGCCTGTAAAATTGCAATATCACGAAGACATCAAATAACGACATTTGAATGATGTACGTATAGTATAGTAAGAACTTACAATTGTGGACTGTATCGTGGTATACACAGATCTGTCTCCTCTGGCGCAATGGCTCTGGTTCAGCTCCGTATCGGAACGGTGGTTCGAGTCAGATACTGGTCCATCATTCCATGTGGCCTGCCGATTTATACTTGCTCCAACCTCCACCTGAAGTGCAGATTGCTTCATTACGCTAGGCCTTTAAAATTGCAATATCACGAAGACATCAAATAACGACATTTGAATGATGTACGTATAGTATAGTAAGAACTTACAATTGTGGACTGTATCGTGGTATACACAGATCTGTCTCCTCTGGCGCAATGGCTCTGGTTCAGCTCCGTATCGGAACGGTGGTTCGAGTCAGATACTGGTCCATCATTCCATGTGGCCTGCCGATTTATACTTGCTCCAACCTCCACCTGAAGGGCAGATTGCTTCATTACGCTAGGCCTGTAAAATTGCAATATCACGAATACATCAAATAACGACATTTGACTGATGTACGTATAGTATAGTAAGAACTTACAATTGTGGACTGTATCGTGGTATACACAGATCTGTCTCCTCTGGTGCAATGGCTCTGGTTCAGCTCCGTATCGGAACGGTGGTTCGAGTCAGATACTGGTCCATCATTCCATGTGGCCTGCCGATTTATACTTGCTCCAAACTCCACCTGAAGGGCAGATTGCTTCATTACGCTAGGCCTGTAAAATTGCAATATCACGAAGACATCAAATAACGACATTTGACTGATGTACGTATAGTATAGTAAGAACTTACAATTGTGGACTGTATCGTGGTATACACAGATCTGTCTCCTCTGGTGCAATGGCTCTGGTTCAGCTCCGTATCGGAACGGTGGTTCGAGTCAGATACTGGTCCATCATTCCATGTGGCCTGCCGATTTATACTTGCTCCAACCTCCACCTGAAGGGCAGATTGCTTCATTACGCTAGGCCTGTAAAATTGCAATATCACGAAGACATCAAATAACGACATTTGTCTGATGTACGTACAGTATAGTAAGAACGTATAATTGTTGACTGTATCGTGGTATACACAGATCTGTCTCCTCTGGTGCAACGGCTCTGGTTCAGCTGCGTATCGCAGGTCGCGGTGGCCGAGGAGACTGAGGCGCTCCAGTCACGGTCTGCACGGCCACAACGGTCGGGGGTTCGAATCCCCCCTCGGGCATGGATATTTGTGCCGTCCTTAGGATTAGCTAGTTCATAAGTAGTTAGTGACTGATGACCCCGTAGTTAAGTCCCATAGACTTTACAAACATTTGAACATTTTTTTCTGCTGCGTATCGGAACGGTGTTTCGAGAAACATACTGGTGCATCATTCCATGCGGCCTGCCGATTTATACTGGAGTCCATCAACTTGCTGCAACCTCCACCTGAAGGGCAGATTGCTTCATTACGGAAGGCCTGTAAAATTGCAATATCACGAAGACATCAAATAACGATATTTGACTGATGTACGTACAGTATAGCAAGAACGTAAAATTGTGGACTGTATCTTGGTATACACAGATCTGTCTCTTCTGGCACAACGGCTCTGATTCAGCTGCGTATCGGTACGGTGTTTCGAGAAAGATGCTGCTTAGGGGGAAGAATTAAAAACATTGCGTTTTGCCGACGATATAGTAATTCTGTCAGATACAGCAAAGGACCTAGAAGTGCAATTGAACGGAATGGACAGTTTGCTGAAAGGCGCATATAAGATGAACATTAATAAGAGCAAACATAGGGTAATGGAGTGCAGTCTAAGAAAATCAGGTGATGCTGAAGGAATTAGATTAGGTGACGAAGCAATAAAAGAGGTAGATGAGTTTTGTTACTTGGGCAGTAAAATAACAAATTATGGTCGCAGTACAGAGGATATAAAATGCCGAATGGCAATGGGTAGAAAAGCGTTCTTGAAAAAGAGAAATTTGTTAACATCGAATATTGATTTAAGCCTAAGGAAGTCATTTCTGAAGGCATTTGTATGGAGTGTTGCCTTGTATGGGAGTGAAACATGGACGATAAACATTACGGACAGGAAGAGAATAGAGGCTTTTGAAATGTGTTGCTACAGAAGAATGCTGAAGATTAGGTGTGTGGATCGCATAACTAATGAGGAGGTACTGAACAGAATTGGGGAGAAAAGAAATTTCTGGCGGACCTTGACTGAAAGAAGGGATAGATTGGTAGGACACATTCTTAGACATCAAGGAATTGTGAATGTAGCGTTGGAGGGAAGTGTGTGGGGTAAAAACCGCAGAGGATGACCAAGAGATGGATACAGTAAGCAGATTCAGTCAGATGTAGGTTGCCGTTCTTATATGGAGATGAAGAGGCTTGCTCAGGATAGGGTATTGTGGAGAGCTGCAACAAACCTGTCTCCGGACTGAAGACCACAACAACAACAACTGGTCAGAATGAAACTTTCACTCTGCAGCGGAGTGTGCGCTGATATGAAACTTCTTGGCAGATTAAAATTGTGTGCCGGAACCGGGACTAGAACCTGGGACCTTTTCCTTTCGCGGGCAAGCGCTCTACCCCGACACGACTCACGATGCCGCCCCTTTGAAAGGCAAAGATCCCAGGTTCGAGTCCCAGTTCCGGCACACAATTTTAATCTGCCAGGAAGTTTCAAGATACGGCCTGCAGATTTATACTGGTGTCCATCAATCGCAGTGACTGCAGAGAGGCATCGAGCAAGTCTAACGAAGATCCTGGTTGGAGCTACATTCCAATAATCTCTGGAATGGGGTCGACCAGGGCTACACGAGAGACATCTTTTTCAAAGATAATGTAATGGAGCCTCGAGGGTAGTGTGTTGGTCATTTTGGTGTAAATAACGACGTGCTGTGATATATTTGGTTAAG
Organism: Locusta migratoria; assembly: GCA_026315105.1. Classification (NCBI taxonomy): domain Eukaryota; kingdom Metazoa; phylum Arthropoda; class Insecta; order Orthoptera; family Acrididae; genus Locusta; species Locusta migratoria. The sequence continues at coordinate 227,820,797 of CM048748.1, read as the reverse complement.
TTTGTGTTACGAGTTATTAAATCAATCCCAACCCACAAACTACGTGGCGATAAAAAGTTGAAATTGCAGTTGGAGATCTGCAACCGATGATTCTGAAACATTCCTTCCCTTCTTCATTATTCAGTTAACAACACACTTTTCCCTAAATCTATACACTACTTTGCTATACTTTGCCATGCTGATGCCGTATATTCCTCATCCATATGTTAATTATATACAACCTTTTCCGAAGTGCCGTTTCGAAGAAGAAGAAGAAGAAAAAGAAGAAGAAGAAGAAGAAAAAAAAACAATATTTGCATCTACACTTCGCATTTTATAGAATCTTGATAAATAGAATATGAAGAAAACAGTGTCTGTTCTGTTTTTCCACTCTCAATCCTCAATGCCGTTTTGCAAGAATAGAACACTGTAGATACAAAAATATATCATTAATTATTAATTACATAAAACGGTAAAAACGTCCAGTTGTCATACTTGACGTGCTGTGAGTTATCCTTATTAATAACATCTTCAGTTAAACACATGCATTGATACTGGCCAGTTACTGGCGGAAATCATGATTTGCTAATAGAGATTTTTAAAAAGATCGACTGTTAGCTGAAAATCTCAGAGTATTGGAAACATATGACAGTCGTCGAGCACAAACCATGGAAAGTGACCTGATATTATTAATTATCATTAGGTATTACACATATTTATACTATAATGGGGTGTTTGGCGTTTAGGGATGTATTCTATTATATGCAGATAGTTTTGAGGAAGCAAACTAATTTACAATATCATAGAAAATTATTGACTGACATGACAAATCCACTACATGGCGCCTCAGACTACTGTGGCTAGGTAGGGAGATACTGTCTGCCTGCAGTAAGTAGACTACCATGACTCTGCAGATATATTTCTTTTTAACTTAATGTAGTCCAAACACATGACATTAATGGCCAGTCAATATCCATCGCAGAGTTAAAAAATGAGACAGAAGACATATACATTAACCATACAACTAACAATAAACATACTGAATAATTATATCCTCTGAGTAAGAGTCAGTGACATGCCCATTTACTACTTATGAGTCTCTAACATGTAAGCATACTACTAATGGGAGATTTTCGGTATGGAGCCACGACAGTGTTGCCAGTTGTCCTCCCCTTTCTTGGATGCCTGGGCACCAATGCGACATCCTCGCAAAGACGTCTTCCAAAATGAATGGCTTCCGGTTACAGAACATGGCCGCAAGGGAGAAACCAGGACCACGCTCACTTCCTGTCCTACTTCTGTGACGTAAATCAAGTTGGCGTCCATTGGGAAAATTTAATTTTTAATTTTACTCGTACATTGTCGGCAATGCACCGAAATATTTTGATGAGAAACTAGATGCCGCTATGACAGCACGACTATGCTCCCCTTCTCCTTCAATATAACGAATAATGGCATCCACCGAAATATTAGATTTTTTCAAATCTACCTCTATCACTATTGGCAATTCTCCAAAGTTTCTTTGGTGGGGAAAATCTTCCATACGCCTGCTTCCCCCAATGTTAAATTAGCGAGAAACCCAGTCGCTTTCCTCCAAGACGCAGACAAGTGAGGAAATAGACATCAGCACCAAAAGCACTACCCTACTGGACATAATTATTGTTCATAAACATTCAATAACAATTATTTAAAACAATTATCATTAACGAATGGGAACTGTGTTTGCATTACTATAAAAAAATATAAGTTTGGTTTCTTGAAAATCATGTGACTTATTACATTTTTCTTCATAGGATTTTCGGACCACGGAGGGGCAGGCTGGCAACAGCTTTAGTGCCGCTGTATAGCCCAGAGTACATACATGTTTGTCTATTTGAGTTTATATACTGTAGAGGTGACAAAAGGAAGACTTTTAAAACATACTGAGGTGAAAACTGTAGAATTAAAAATGACAAGGAGAGATAAAATCACACACAGCCTGATTAAAAACATTGGATAAAACTGTACACAGACATTACGACATAACACTGAATAGTCATGAGAGACGAAGACATGGTAAAAAACAAAACAACACATGATGTGCCAGTGTCCGTCAATTGTATAAGTATTAAAAATGAATGAGCACTACACCACACTAACACTTATAGCGGCGCATATGAGTTAAATACACAAGCACAGAAACTCCGCATGCGGAAATGGAGAGGAGCAGATGGGCAGAGGAGCAAGAGAGGGAAAATGTGGGATGAGTCGCAGGAGAGGAGCATAAGGACTCCAGGGGGAAGTAGACAGGAGGAAGAAGACTAAGCGAGGGAGCGGAAAAAGGAGGGGAGGGGGAGAAGGTCACGCCATATATGGGGAAGAAGAAGGATTATAACAGTAGGGGGGATAGATGTCGGGACGGAGGGCGTCATCAGGGAAGGGAAGGTGACAGAAGTTATTCTGGGAAAAATGCGGAGAGTGTGGAAGTGAAGGGAGGGAGGGATGCATTGGTCTCAACACAACACAGGCCCAGGATTCAAGAGTACACAAGACACCAGATTCTATTTACTGGGAGATGTAAAGAATTTGGATATGCTCCAGGAACTTGAGAAGTTGAGGGAAAGAAATTAGATCGTAAAGGATTTGCATTAGGGAAGGGTGGCAGATACGGTAAGTGAAGCAGAGGATGTGGCACTCAATGATTTTGAGGGAATTGTAATGGGCCGGACAAGTGGAAATCCAGGTGGGATTCAAGACAGGAGACACCAGAGGGTGACATGCATTAAGGAGCGGTAGTTGTATAGGATAGTGGAGGGGATAAGTGCCCATGTCCAGCCAGAGAAGAGCTTTAGGAGGATGAGACGAGAGACGGCTTGCTGGTGGACAGTCTGAAGGTGAAGATACCTAGAAAGTGAGTGGTTAAGGGTGAGGCCAACATTCTTGAGGATATGATTTGGCAGATAGGATGATCATGGAGGGTTATGTGCAGGTCAAGGTGATGGAAGGAGCAGGTGGTACGACCGATCATGATAGCATGGGATTGTCGGGGTTGATGGAAAGGAGATACTGGTTGCACCATGTGGCGAACTGGGGGAGGTGAGACTGGAGAAGGTGCTTAGAGGGGGCAAGGGAGGGGGCAAGGGCAAGGAAGGTTGTATCGTCAGAATACTGAAGGAGATAGACAGGAGGCTAGGGTTCCAGCATGTCAGCCGAGTAAGTAGGGTACAGGAGAGGTGAAAGGACGACGCCCTGGGCCACCCCGATGTATGGATAAAACAAACGGGTGTCAAAGTTGTTGACAGTGACATATGACAGGTGTTGGGAGGGTAGGGAAACGATAAAACGGACATAATTCATGGGAAAGGCATACTTCTGGAGCTTGAAAAGGAGAGCAGAATGTCATACACGGTCATAGGGCTTCTAAATTTCAAGGGACTCATAGATGACCGTTCGATGAGAATTCAGTTGCACATAGAGGAGGTGAGTGAGATGGAGAATTTTTTCATCGCTGAGAAGGATGGTCGAAAGCTACAGTGCGAAAGGGGAAGGGGTTGGTGTTGTGAGGGTGTTGATGTGGGAAAGGATGGTTTCCAGGACCTTTTGAACACTGAGGTGATGCTGACGGAGTGGTAGGATGAGGCTTTGAAGGGTAGTTTGTCAGGTTTCGGAGACATATCTGGGAGGTGTTCCACAGGTCAGGGAAAAAGAAAAGCTGACATAGAAGGGTGTAAGGGTGGCATACCTGTAGGTTAAGCGGTCGTGGCCAGGGACAGTCATATGTTTAGTGTGGAGCGGCAATTCAATGTCAAGAGTGGTAATAGGAGTATTAGTTTCTGAAGTGGGAATGTGGTACAGATACTGGAACCCAGGAGCGAAGGGGGTGGAGGTGTCGATGCACTCGTGGACATCAGAAAAGGGGGAGTAGTCGAACCTGGGATAGTCCAACCTAGGATTGTCTGGAATGAAAAAGATGTTGGACACATAGGAGAAGAAATTTTCTGCCTTACTGTCATTGATGAGAAAGATATGGTCATTGTGAAGGAGAGGGGGGACAGTGCGACTGTCACTAAGGCAGTGGAAGGCGTGCCATTACTTGGAAGAATTCGTAGATAGTGAGACATTAAGATGGGTGCATGTCTGATGCCAAGCGCAGTGGCCAGTCACAGTCAAGAGGTTTCTAAAATGACATTGGAGGGGTCAGGGGTGAGCTGGTTGGTCCTCGTCCTGCCCCAGGATTATTATTCAAAATGGGAATAGTAAGCTGAACGACAGCACCTAGCGATCACCAACCGCCTCTGTGCCTCCCGGCGTAGCCATATCCCCAAGAAGAAGAAGGAGCTGACGCGTAAGCGCGACCATCACCAAGAACAGGTGAAACACTCACTAATTATGTATCAAGGTAATATAGAAGGTTACAGTGAAGCGAAAGGAGAACTACTGTCCAAAATCATGAATGACAACAAAGTGGACGTCCTCGTATTGATAGAAACCCACCTAATGGTAGACAACATATCCAAGATTAAAGTACATGGTTTCAGGACAGGTGCTTTTGTTGGACACGAAAAACATAGTATAGCCGCCCTACTAAGGAACAACCTGTTAAGCAACAGAACAAAAATTAACAGTAGCCACGACTTCACTTGGGAATCAAGGTGAACGACATGACGATCTTTAATGTGTAAAAACCACCCTCCAGCTCTAGGTCCCCATCCATGTGGCACTGTATCCCTCTGTCTACATAGGAGATTTCAACTCTCATCATTTCAAGTGGGAATATAACAATAGTGATGGCATCTGTCAAGCTGATCTGACTGAAACCAACAACTACCAACTTTTGTATGATACCAAAGATTGTCCACTATTCACTCGAGTGTATGGAAGACTAAAACTCCTCCCGACTTATGTTTGAATTGTTGAATCCGAATTGCTCTTGTAAATTATGTATCCATTGATTCCAGCAATATTTAGAAGGGAAGAAAAAATTATAAATGGCCATCTTCTGGTAATTCTTGTCACAGAGTATGTACATTTCATCTCATCAACTTTATCCACACCAGATTTAGTCACGTTGTAAAATATTATTTCTGGCTTGCACTTTTCCGAATCACTGTCAATACTGTCATCATCATGTAAAGTAGACAGTACAAGAACAACCTTGTCTTTCTTAGGTTTATATGAAACCAGTGTCATATTCTTCCTAAATGCAAAAATGCTGGATTCCACAGGACGATCTTTTGCTACTGTCATAAATGGAGGAATTTCACGTTTATTTTTTCGAATGGTTCCAACAACTCAGCCGCAATTGGAATTGATGTGAACCAATTATCACATGTTACATTTCTGCCAGATTTGGATATGCATTTCACCAATCTTTTGACAATAGCATGAGGTGTGTTATCGCAGAGATAAGGTCCATCCACTTGCTTTCCACAGTATATTTCTAAATGGCTGGTATAGAACATCCTTGCATCTGTAATTGCAAACATTTTTATACCATATTTTACCGGTTTTGATGGCATGTGTTGTATAAATCCACATCTGCCTCTGAATGCATCCAGCATTTCATCTACTGTAACTAGTTCTGATAAACTGTAATGTTTCTTGCAGTTTTCATTTAACTGATATCAAGAATCGGACAGCAGCTAATTTCTCTGTTTCCTTCCAATGAGCTCTGTCAACAAGAAACGAAAACGATTTATGCCCATTGAAAGTCTGAAGAACTCCACACCAGTACCATCTGCAGCCCAGAGATCTAGTAAATTTGTGTGTGATGTTCGTAACACACCCGCCAAGGAAAGGAGTCCTAAACAAGCTTTGATTTCTGTAATGTTAGTGTCTGCAGCATCTCTTTCTCTGGAATATTTAGAATGGATGGTAGCAATGTAAATATTAGCACAGCGAACAATTTCTTCTAAAATGTCATCTGTTAAGAAAAGTTGTAAACAATCAATTAGACGCTTGGCATTTTTTGCTTCGCCTGTGACTCCCGGTAAATGCTGGACAACATTATGTTGAGGTATTCTTACTCTTCTGTTTTGCATACCGTCTTTCCGAACATACAAGTCAACTTTTTCGATAGAATTACTTTCGTCCAGCGACTGTTCACTATCTGAATAGTGATCACTTTCGAATATTGACTCCAGGTCACTACATTCTTCATTACCAAGCTCTTAGTCCAACCACTGCGAAACCTGATCGTCATCCACCGTTCTTCTGAAATAAAAAGAATGTGTATAACTTATTTCACTAATCGATGTTGGTCAATGAAAAGACTAATAATTGTATGTCAGTTAGGATAATAAATAAAAAAAAGTTCTAAACGTAACTCTCTATTTTTTGTAATATAATAAAGGAAGAAACCTCCTTACCTGCAATACATCGTAAAAGAACTGGTGATAGAACTGCGCCACATGAATGCACGCACGCGGACTGACACTCCGCACCTCACGAGGCTGCTGCTTCTGACAATAATGACTAACTTCAATTGTTGCCAATAATTCGTTACGGAAGGAGAGGAAGGTAGACAAAGCCACTAATGGAAATCTTGAATTTATAACTGATTGTTGATGGAAAGATAAAACTGCGGACTCACAGTCCGTGGTGCGTGTAACGGAGGGTTAATTGTGAGGTCTTCACCCCTTTCTGTGTCTTTCGTTATGAAACACGTTCAACGTGCAATTGACGAACTATGTTAACTCTCAAAGTGGCCGACATGTTCCACTGAAATATTGCTCGTTTGTAGTCAAGCAATGTAAAGAAGAAATAATCTGGCTTATGATATTACGTGTTAGTGAAGGTAAAAGATGCGCTAAATTATAACAATGCTTCATCTAACTGATAATTTCCCCAGTCAGGTCATGACATTTATTTGAGAACAATATATAATTAATTAATTAATTTTTGCACTGTGACGTCTTCGTTTCCCACAAAAACCAATGTTTGTTAACCGTGAATTATCACTATCTACATTTTCATTTTCTTACCTGAAGGGGAAAGCGATAGAGAAATGTTTTTGTTATAAGCACACACCTCTCTTCATTGTAGAGTCCTACAAGCATTTGTACGTATTGTAGTTCCAACATTGTTCACACGTTTGAGTAAGCTGGCTGGCTGTTAATGATCCAAATAACTAATTTCGTTAGTTAAACAAAGGGCCACGTACAGTCATTTAGTGGTTTCCTGTGCGCAGTACTTGCATTCGCTGTAGAGTAATGATGTGCAGTACTCTTTACCATATTTGAAAATTATTTGACAATCTCCATTTATTCGTAGGATGCTTGTTATGCTTACTATTGCTACGGCCGCAATTGGGCAGTTGAAACCGTCCCTAGAAATATGTCAGCATGACCTGCGTATAACACATTCAGAGGCACAGGGGACGGGTAGGTTCACGCGCTTCCGCGCAATTATACACTCCTGGCCATTAAAATTGCTACACCAGGAAGATGACGTGCTACAGACGCAAAATTTAACCGACAGGAAGAAGATGCGTTGATATGCAAATGGTTAGCTTTTCAAAGCATTCACACAACGTTGGCGTCGCTGGCGACACCTATAACGTGCTGACATGAGGGAAGTTTCCAACCGATTTCTCATACACAAACAAAAGGTGACCGGCATTGCCTGGTGAAACGTTGTTGTGATGCCTCGTGTAAAGAGGAGAAATGCGTAATATCACGTTTCCGACTTCGGTAAAGGTCGGATTGAAGCCTATCGCGATTGCGGTTTATCGTATCGCAATGCAGCTCGCGTTGGGCGCGATCCAATGACTGCTAGCAGGATATGGAATTGGTGGGTTTAGGAGGGCAATACTGAAGCTGTGCTGGATTCCAACGGCCTCGTATCACTAGCAGACGAGATGACAGGCATCTTATCCGCTTGGCTGTAACGGATCGTGCACCCACGTCTAGATCCCTGAGTCAACAGATGGGAACGTTTGCAAGACAACAACCATCAGCATGAACAGTTCTACGACGTTTGCAGCAGCATGGACTATCAGCTCGGAGACCGTGACTGCGGTTACCCTTGACGCTGCATCAAGGACAGGAGCACCTGCGATGGTGTACGCAACGACGAACCTGGGTGCACGAATGGCAAAACCTCATTTTTTGTATTTTTTTTTTTTTTTTTTTTTTGATGAATCCAGATTCTGTTTAAGGCATCATGATGGCCGCATCCGAGTTTGGCGACATCGCGGTGAACGCACATTGGAAGCGTGTATTCGTCATCGCTATACTGGCGTATCACCCGGCGTGATGGGGTGCCATTGGTTACACGCCTCAGTCAGCTCTTGTTCGCATCGAAGGCACTTTCAACAGTGTCAGTTACATTTCAGATGTATTACGACCCATGGCTCTACCCTTCATTCGATCCCTACGAAACCCTGCATTTGAGCAGGATAATGCACGACCGTATGTTGCAGGTCCTGTACGGGCCTTTCTGGATACGGAAAATGTTCGACTCCTGCCCTGGCCTCACATTCTCCAGATCTCTCACCAACTGAGAACGTCTGGTCAATGGTGGCCGAGCTCCTAGCTCGTCACAATACGCCAGTCACTACTCTTGATGAACTGTGGTATCGTGTTGAAGCTGCATGAGCAACTGTACCTGTACACGCCATCCAAGCTCTGACTGAATGCCCAGGCATATCAAGGCCAGAGGTGGCTGTTCTGGGTACTGATTTCTCAGGATCTATGCACCCACATTGCATGAAAATGTAATCACATATCAGTTCTAGTATAATATATTTGTCCAATGAATATCGGTTTATCACTTGCATTTCTTCTGGGTGTAGCAATTTTAATGGCGAGTAGTGTATATTGATAGAGTGGTATCAGCTTTGTTTTCTGCAGATACACCGGCGCTTTCCGGCGGGGGCGGGGGCATACGTTGACTCAGTGGCCCTGGCGCCGTGTGTACAACGCAGAAACGCGTTCACAACACTCTCGTTGAGCAGCCGTCCTCTGTGCGTATCGTTCCGCCTTGTGTGAGAAACAGCGCGCTACGGCGCCTACAGAAGACAGCTTGGTGGCGGAAGGCGGTTGACGAAGATGCCCTGTCTCGTGGTTGGAAGTACCCACTGGCACCGTCCGGTATGAACGGTCCGCTATTGCTGTCTCGAACAGAAAGGTCTTCCTCGTCACTTAACAGGAACAAGTCTTCTGGTCCGGATTGTATACCCATTAGATTTGTATCTGATTATGCTCCTTACTTAACAGTCATATACAACCGCTCTCTCATAGAAGGAACTGTACCAAAAGATTGGAAAGTTGCCCAGGTCACACCTATATTCAAGAATGGCAGTAGGAGTAACCCACTAAACTTCAGGTCTATTTCATTGACGTCAATTTGCAGCAGGGTTTTGGAACATATCCTGTATTCAAATATTATGAATTATCTCGAACAGAACGGTCTATTGACCCAAGGTCAACACGGATTTAGAAAATATCGTTCATGCGAAACACAACTAGCTATTTATTCACACGAAGTGATGGGTGCTATCGACAAGGGTTCGCAAATCGATTCCGTATTTCTTGATTTCCAGAAAGCTTTTGACACCGTTCCTCACAAACGGCTTTTAATCAAATTGCGTGGTTATGGTATATCGCCCCAAATTTGCGATTGGATAGGGAATTTCTTGTCAGAGAGGACACAGTTCGTAGTAATCGATGGTAAGGCACAGAGGTGATATCGGGCGTTCCACAGGGTAGTGTTATTGGTCCTCTGCTGTTCCTTATTTACATAAAAGATTTAGGGGAAAATCTAAGTAGCTCTCTTGAATTGTTTGCAGATGACGCCGTCATTTACCGTCTAGTAAAATAATCTGAAGATCAATACCAACTGCAGAACGATCTGAAGAAGATATCAGTTTGGAGTAAAAATTTAAAATTGACTCTAAATAATGAGAAGTGTGAAGTCGTCCGCATGAGTAAGGAAAAAAAAATCAGTTAAACTTTGTTTACGAGATAAATCAATCAAAAGTGAAGGCCGTAAACTCCACAAAATACCTAGGAATTACTATTACTTCAGACGTAAATTGGAAAGAACACGTAGATAATGTCGTGGGAAAGGCGAACCAGGGACTGCGTTTTATTGGCAGAACCCTTAAAAGATGCAACAGAACTACAAAAGAAACTGCATACACTACGGTTGCCCGTCCATTTTTGGAGTATTGCTGCCCATTGTCGGGTCATTATCAGGTCGGTTTGACGGAGGACATCGATAGAGTCCAAAGAAGGGCAGGGGAGACAGTGTTACGGAAATGATACAGGATCTGGGATGGGAATCATTACAACAACGGCGCTTATCGCTACGGCGTGGGCTACTTACGAAACTCCAATCGCCAACATTCTCCTCCGAATGCGAAAACATATTGTTGACTCCCACTTACGTAGGTAGGTATCATCATCAGAATAAAATACGCGAAATCAGAGGTCAAACAGAGAGATTCAGGTGTTCTTTCTTCCCGCGCGCTATTCGAGAATGGAATGGGAGATAAAAGTATAATTTATATATCTGTGGCGTCTGTTCCGAAAGAAAGTATAATTGTGGTTCGATGAACCCTCTGCCAGGCACTTAAACGTGATTTGCAGAGTATCCCATGTAGATGTAGATGAAGATGTAGATTCCCATCTCGTGCGGACGAATTGCAGGAGACCTGCTGTCGGATCTTCAAAGGTGTCATCTGGACCAGGCGTGGACCGCTCCGCGTAGTCGTGGTGATGGCGGTGACCCACTGTTACCAAGAGGCAGTGTTGATCGTCTCGGCTTCGAAGCTGCAGACATCCTCGCCTGGCCGTACTCGGACAAGTCCAGAGTAGCGCAGAACATATATGTCCTTTCCTGCCCCGCTTGTGACGCGTTATGCCTGTCAACTGCACCGCGGACGATTTTCCCGCATGCTCAGCGGTTCGTTTGAAAGTGTCCCAAGCCCCGTGCTTCAGTCTGAAGCAAATATTGCAATGCGTGTGCTTTTGCTTGGCAACTTTCCACGTGCTCTTTCGACACTGATCTAGTTGCTAACTCTGCTGGCACATACAGCTGTTTACTTTCTTTGTGACCTGATGTTGCCACAGCGAGTTATTGCTGTACTCTCGCTGTCCAACTCTCTACTGCTAATCTCTATCAAAATTACTTATCACTAATTCCAGTCCCTTTAGAGTGTTTTCAGACAATTTATTATGGAAAACAGCCAAGATCGCAAATAATCTTTATTCAGGAGAGTGGTTTCGTCAGATTAACTGCTACCATTGGATCTTTCATTTTATTCACCTCATTTTGTTTCTTTGTAAAAATCTTTCCTTTGAGATGTGGTGAATGAAATGAAAGATCCGATAATGGCTGTTTAAAATGACGAAACCTGTCATCTGAGTTATAACCTGTATCGTCTGTTTTCCATAATAAATTGAATGAACAGATCGTCCTCCAAATATGGCAAACTTTTACTTTCACACAGATTAAAAATAATAATGTGGGATCTCTTTATATGCTCACCACATATTCATTACTAATGTGGAAGTGCCAGTGCATCAGTTCCATATCGTTAAAGCTATAGTTTTACTTTTTCGCCAATCACTTTCAATTCAGTAATTCAATCAACACGTACACGTTCGTACCAGCACAACGGGCTCGTAAATATTTTATTCCTGTGGAGGATGGGGAGGGGAGGGCGGGAGAGTTCAGTTCCCAAGAACAAGAAGTGCATTCAGATATCCAACAGAGTTTGCTCAAAGCATCGGCTCTAACGATCTGTACTGTGGACTGTATATAAGACACTACTCTTCCACTAGTATTTCTTGTTGTGCAATGAACAAATACAAATGAATCGGGTAATTTCAATTGTGTGGTGTAAGATCAACAACTTTATTTAATATGTTTTCCAGATTGTGCGGCACAGTTACAAATTATGTTGTTCTTATTATTGCTAAAGAGTTTAGGATTCTAAATCCATCATGAGACCAGTGGCTTAACAGCAAATCGCAAATGTGATCATCAGTGAAACACATTGGGTAACATCCAACAATCATGAATTAAAAGTCTCATAATAAATGTGACTGCGGTGCAACAGGAAAGATTTTTAATTCGAAATAGTTGAATGTGACGCAACATGTTTAATTCTGCCTGAATGGTCTGGTGTACGACGCGACCTGTTGTCTTTAACATAATTAAAAAGAATTTACCAACTGGCAGTTATTCGTACTATGACTGTGACTCTACAGTTTCCACACGCAAATTTTCTTACTAACACATTCATACATACTTCATTTCTCAAGTACAAAAAGTTAATTCCGGTCAGTATCTGAAATATCTACAGAGAACTGCCAAGCCATTTAAGCATAGGACCATAGCTTGCATGCCATGTGAGCGGAAAAAAAGAAGGAAAAATAACGAACCTTCACGGTTATGGCTGGGGGGTGGGGGGGGGAGTGAGGGGGTTGGACCTTCCGTCTCCACACCTCCCCCCAACTTTTTCTACGCCCTTGCAGCGTTCAATGAAGTTGTAACTGGTCATTCACCTTGACTGTGGCAAGGAGATTTTTATTGCGAAGTGGTGTAAAGATATGTCGTAAGGTCAATAATAATTTACGAAATCGAAATATTGGAACATTCCGACATTTTCGGAAGGTTGAAATAAATTCAAAGTTGAAAATTCGTGCTGAACCGGGAATCGAACCAGGATTTATCGCTCCGTGCCAACAGTCGCCTTACTCGATTAGGCTATCCAGGCACACTTTCTTTCCAACCCAGATTCTCAACCTCTAGCGTCCTGCCCAATGATTCCTCTTGCTCGCAGCCGATACTGGAAACCTGCACAGGATCGAACGTTTGAATGCGTCCACATTGAAATTGGCATTGCCTGTTGTGTGCATATTCGCAATTATTGATATGGTGCCTGTTCTTTTCAGATATGCCCACAACAGGCAATGACAAGTTCAACGTTCGGAAACGGTCGAAATGTTTTAATATTTCCATTTCGTTAAATTACGACAGTGACTGTCAACTAAGGGTGTATGTTCATTCGGACATTTCCGGAAAAAAAAAAAATACCCACACACACACACACACACACACACACACACACATATATATATATATATAATTCGCTTCTTATTATGGTTCTGTACAACAAGACTATGTCATCAGAGTTTTTGTCCACATTCTTATTTTTCTACATGTCTCATGCAACCACTGTTGGACGAAAGTCATAAAAGAAAAAAAAAAAAAGTTCAAATGTTTGTAAATCTATCGCACCAAACTGCGTGGTCATCAGTCCGTAGCTTACAAACTACTTTAACTAAGGTAAACTAACCTAAGGACAATACACACACACCCCTGCCCCAGGGAGAACTCGAACCTCAGACGGCGAGCAACCGCGCGCTCCGCAGCAAGGCGCCTTAGACCGCTCGGCTATTCCACCGCGGCAAAGGCATAAAAGGTAAAATATTCGTAATTATTACTATGTTTACTTGGAACATTCAAATCACCAGAAGAAGAAGGTTTAAAGGCTTCACTAATCCCTCAATAATGAACGCTAATAGGTGTCGAGTTGATTTTGATCTGTTACCACGTTTCTTCCCACCAAACACACCTCAATAATTTGACCACACCATGAAAATCTGAGAAATCAGAGCCAATATCAAGGTTTGTTGACAAGCGCCCTTCTGTAGCGTTATACACGAATGGAGTAGGGAAGCCGGCCGCGGTGGCTGAGGGGACTGAGGCGCTCCAGTCACGGTCTGCACGGCCACTACGGTCGGGGGTTCGAATCCCTCCTCGGGCATGGATATTTGTGCCGTCCTAGTTCGTAAGTAGTTTATAAGTAGTTTGTAAGTTTAGGAACTGATGACCCCGTAGTTAAGTCGCATAAGCTATACAAACAGTTGAACAGTTGGAGTAGGGAACTGTGGATAGATAGCAGTGCCGTCTGCCACATGTCGTATAAGAGCTTGCTGAGTATTGATGGAGATAAACACACTTTACCAGTGAGTCATCGAATGTTTTCTCCAGATCAAGTCGAAAAGGTAGCTTCTTAGCAAAGCTGGCATTTTATAGAGAGTATTTGGAAATTCCTGTTCAACACTTTGAGGACTTGCAGAGGTGACGACTACATAATACTCTTCTAAGGAACCAATGTCTGCAAATGTGTTCAAGTGACGCTTTGAGTATTGCTTTATTTTTGACATCCAGAAAAATATTTCTTCTACTTGAAGCTCTTTGCTTTCCACATTCGTCCCAAATAAAGAAAATGTCTTATACACATGCCAACTGAAATGGATACTCTACGAGCTATTATCACGTCTACTTCAAATGTTTGTTAAGCTTAAGGGACTTAGCTGCGGTGTCACCAGTCTCAAAACTTACAAATTACTTATGAACTACCTTATACTAAAGACGACAAACATTCATGCCCGATGGGGGATTCGGCATCGCGCAACGGAGCATAGCGCCTCAATGCGCTGGGCCGCTCCGCCGCGGCACGTTTACGTCGTCGATACTCCTGACCTAATGCTCATAGTTTTTAAGATGTGCCATTCAGAGTCTACGTTTACTACACTTCTTTTCTTGTTTTGGTCCAATTCTATCTTCTTCCAAAATATGAAAAAGCAAAGAATTTGCAGTAGAGGTGGCTTGTTCCACAGTGTCACCCTGTAATACTCCTGCTGTATGGGATACACTGAAATAATTTATGGAAAACGGCAAGTTAAGTGCAGTAAATTTGTGCTGTTGAAGGTCTACCTACTGCACTGTTCCGAACCGCTTCCGAAAATTACACACAGTTCCTGAACAGTAACACGCCACTCCGAGAGGATTACCGTGTGCGTACTAATGGATAATTGAACAATGGCATCAAACCTTTCGTTTCGTCTCTCGAAGACTTAATACTTGGGGAAATATTACAAACTAACGCAATAGTGGTGTGAAAATTAATGTTTACTTGTACTAAAGTACGGAGAAATTTAGTAATAATTACGGTCGCTAGACTATACAGGGTGAGGCGGCTGTCATAACAGCCCTAGTATCTCCCCAAACGTAATAAATACAAAGATGCCGTTTGGACAGTGAATTGGAGGGCAGGGGCTACTTGAGTACATGATATTTCATGTTTGTGCTATTTTGTATTACAGAGATATGAAGTTTGCTTTTCTTTTAACACTTTGGCTGGCGCGATGACGTCAGAGGCGTGCCAGAGCCCCTGCTGTGGCCGTCGGCGGCCACACGGCAGCGAACGTCTTACATGGAACCCTATGTTAAATTTTAGCGTAACAAAATGGACTTTAAAAGACGTTTCCAAATATGTTTATATCACAATATTTAGGCGAATAGTTTTTCAGGCATAGATATGTTCTATTGTGTTCGGCCTTCGAAGCGGCATTGTCCAGTGCGACCATTCCGGTTGTGTAGACTACACGTTAAATGTCGCGAGTCCGTCCTTATACAAACAACGCCACTTCGAAGGACGAATAAGATACGGGAACATAAAAAAATGTTCAAATGTTTGTATAGCTTATGGGACTTAACTTCGGGGTCATCAGTCCCTAAACTTACAAACTACTTATGAACTAGCTAACACTAAGGACGGCTCAAATATCCATACCCGAGGAGGGATTCGAACCCCCGACCGTAGTGGCCGTGCGGACCGTGACTGGCGCGACGCAGTCCCCTCGGCCACCGCGGCCGGCGATACGGGAACATATGGAGACCTAGGGGGAAAATAATGATTACCCTCATTTATAAAGTGCTGAGATATGATGACTTGTATGTTTGAAAAAGAGTTTCTATTACAAGTTTTAATGTTTGTATTTGCCATCTCTCTGCAGCTTCATGTACTACTTGAGAAAAATGAATCATTCTGTCGGATATGATTGTTAGCACCAAATACATTAAAAATACATAAGTTGAGCGTTGTCATTATTTACCCCCGACGTCTTCATCTTTGCGTCCCAAAAACTATGATACACACATATTTGAAAGCCGCGGTGGAGTAGTCGAGTGGTCTAAGGCGCCTTGCTGAAGAGCGCCTGGTTGCTCGCCGTCGGAGGTTCGAGTCCTCGCTGGGTAATGGTTTCAAATGTTCAGATGTTTGTATAGCTTATGGGACTTAACTACGAGGTCATCAGTCCCTAAACTTACAAACTACTTGTCAACTAGCTTATCCTAAGGACGGCACAAATATCCATGCCCGAGGGGGGATTCGAACCCCCGACCGTAGTGGCCGTGCAGACCGTCACTGGAGCGCCTCAGTTCCCTCGGCCACCGCGGCCGGCCTGGATAATGGGTGTGTGTGTTGTCCTTAGGTTAGTTTACCTTAGTTTAAGTAGTTTGTAAACTACGGACTGATGACCACGTAGTTTGGTCCGATAGATTTACAAAACTTTTTGAACACCGCCGCGGCAATAAAATAACATACGATTTTCATAGTACTAGTGGTATAAACTGCAGACTAGCAATGGAAGAAAACGTTTTATTGTTCAAATGTTTGTTAATCTTATGGGACTTAACTACGGGGTCATCAGTCCCTGAACTTACAAACTACTTATCAACTACCTTATACTAAAGACGGCACAAATATCTATGCCCGAGGGGGGATTCGAACCCCCGACCGTAGTGGCCGTGCAGACCGTGACTGGAGCGCCACAGTCTCCTCGGCCACCGCGGCCGGCAACGTTTTATTGAATAGAATCCAAAACCGAAAATAAGTGTTACTGCAACATTTCGGAGTTAGATTGCTATATTTAAATGTAATTATATTTTTTTTCGTCTGGAAGTAGTATCAGAGACCACATCTTGTGCGTAGAAAGAAGTAACGAATATAAACAGACCCTAATAAGTTTTCTACCAATTGATAGAAGGAATCTTTTCTAGAATATCGACTTTGAGTGTTGATTTTAATTAAAACAGATATAAAACTTTATTCGAAGAATGAGGTTTTTCAGAGCAGATGTCAATCCGACAGAAGTATATACAGAGTGTTACAGAAAGGTACAGCCAAACGTTCAGGGAAATACCTCACACACAAAGAAAGAAAATATGTTATGTGGACATGTGTCCGGAAACGCTGAATTTCCTTGTTAGAGCTCATTTTAGTATTTATCTTTAAATGTAAATTGAAATAATTCGTGCAGACCATTGTCAAAATGCCCTATTGTTTCTTTAGTATCTACTGTACTTCCTCGATACACCGCATTTGTAAACATTACACTGACTGCAGAACCACGTTCGTGATGAACACTAACCAGTTGATGCTACGTACTGATGTGCTTGATGCTAGTACTGTAGAGCAATGAGTCGCATGTCAACACAAGCACTGAAGTCAACATTACCTTCCTTCAATTGGTCAACTGGCGGTGAATCGAGGAAGTACATTACATACTAACGAAACAATTGGGTACTTTGACAATTGTCTGCACGAATTATTTCAATTTACATTTAAAGAGAAATACTAAAATGAGCTCTAATGTGTAAATTAAGCGTTTCCTGACATATGTTCACATAACATATTTTCTTTCTTTGTGTGTGAGGAATTGAGGAATGTTTCCTGAAAGTTTGGCAGTACCTTTTTTTTTTTTTTTTTTTTTTTTTTTTTTTTTTTTTTTTTTTTTTTTTTTTTTTTTTTTTTTTTTTGCTTATGGGACTTAACTACGGGGTCATCAGTCAGTACCTTTTTGTAACACCCTGTATATCTCTGACTTTGGTTGGGAGATAAATATTGCCAAAGTAAGTGACAAAGGTTACTTGCTATAAACACAAAGACATTTTGTTATAGAAACAGTCGCAACAGTAAAATTAAACCAAAACACAAAAATGAAGTCCTATATTTTCGTAAAAAATCCGATATTTACAAGCTAACCATTCACCCCATTAACTACATACGTTTTGGTTTGCAGATGACAAACTGTCAAAAATTCTCAGTGATGTTTTGCGATTTAAAGAACCACAAACACAACTAAATTTGGTATTAAGGTAGGCCTAGTATACCTATAGAAATAAGAAACGATTTATATTAGTTTCACAATTATCTGTAGTTTTTACACTTAATGTACAAAAAGTAACAATCATTTCATTGTTAATTTGACAGACAGTATGAATTAAACATTCCACTGATGATGCTGCAACGCCAGCGAAACATGTATGGGAGAAACTAAAATATTTGTGTTTGCTCAAGGCGGACCATACCTATAAAGCAAATTTATTCTTTGGAATATTTAAAGTAAGAGGTGGCGCAGCAGTCACATTTTGACTTTTACGAGAGTTTATTAATAGTAATTCATACTACTCAGCAATCAAAGAAAGAATAACGGTGATGTACAGCACGATGTTAATTTTTGACCAAGAGTGTGACTATAGGACTGGTGCACAGAACCTACATTCTTCTAAAATTAAAACGCAGTCAGATCAAAATTATTTTATTATTACTCTTGCTCACACTCAGTGTTCAAGTACGTGCGTGTGTGTCGTTAGTAGAAAGTAATTCAAAATGTTCAAATGTTTGTAGAGCTTATGGGACAGCCGACAGCGGTGGCCGAGGGGACTGCGGCGCTCCAGTCATGGTCTGCACGGCAACTACGGTCGGGGGTTCGAATCCCCCCTCGGGCATGAATATTTGTGCCGTCCTTAGTATAAGGTAGTTTATAAAGTAGTTTGTAAGTTTAGGGACTGATGACCCCGTAGTTAAGTCCCATAAGCTCTACAAACATTTGAAACATTTGCTTTGGCCGTGCAACCGTGACTGGAGCGCCTCAGTCCCCTCGGCCACCGCTGCCGGCTAGAAAGTAATTGCGTTGTCCAGCACAGGCGTGACAACTTACTGTGTCCGTCAGGCTTCTAAGCTAGCCGACTCGTAAAGAAAAATTCAGTGGCATACAGCTAACTACTACGAAACGACATGCAGCAAGTTTCACCTGGCTCCAACACAATGCCCCCATACTACGCGGAACGCCGCTGTGACCGAGCCTGACACTTGCAGCGTGCTAAGAGCATTGCGCAACTCTCATTCGTAGTCAAATACGACAGCGCCGTCTGCAGCCTTGGCTAGATTCAGCTTTTACGACCAAGCCAGCATTTACCGCGGGTTTCCCGTACTATTATACAATGCCTGCATGTACCTGCAGACAAATGGAAAGTTAGCAATCTAACCTTTTTTTTTTTTTCTACAGATCACAAAATTTTATGACCACCCCACTTGGTATTTAAATTCCGCTCGTTGACAGCACAGGAGAATATCAGTCTTCAATACTGATTGTGACGTTTCAGTTTTTTATGATGCACCACTGACGTTTCTGATGGAAAAGTGTTACAAAAAAAATATGAGGACGTCCCAAATTCTCGGATATGGGAATTTCTGGACAGTAAAAGAATCGTTCGGAATATAAATCGCATGTGTGATGTTGCCGCCGAACCGACTTTAAAATGGTCATTTCAGTGTGCTACCCGCCAGCCCTTAAGACTTTTACGAGGCACTAAATGTGTTCTATTTATGGAGCTAGGGTTTTACTAGCGCGCTGCGCTCACTGTGCCTGTTAATTTTACGTGAAACTCTCTTTCTAGGAATGAGGGCCGGGCGATGAGCGGTCGCGGTCGCGGGCGCTCCCGTCGAAATAACGGCCTTTGTGTTCGCGCGGGGCGATTTACTAAGCGTGGAGGGGCGCCGCGCCTCACCAGGAATCCGCCCTTCAACGAACCGCCTCTGTCCGCGGAGCGCTTCCGTCTGCTGCCTGCGTTCTCTCCCCCACAGCTCGACCACCACACTACTTCTACAACTACGTACATACTCCGCAATTCACCGTAAGGTGCGTGGCGGAGGGTACACTGTACCACTACTAGGCATTTCCTTTCCTATTCCACTCCCAAATGGAACGAGGAAAAAAAAAGAGAATGCCTATATGCCTCCGTACGAGCCCCAATTTCTCTTATCTTGTCTTTGTGAGCTTTACGCGAAATATAAGTAAACGGCAGCATGATCGTACTACACTTAGCTTCAAATTCCGGCCCTCTAAATTTACTCAACAGAAATTCACGAAAAGAACGTCGTCTTTCCTCCAGCGATTCCCAATTGAGTTGCCGGAGCATTTCCGTGACACTCGCGCATTGGTCGAACCTACCGGTAACAAATCTAGCTGCTCGCCTCTGAACCGCCTCTATGTCTTCCTTTAAACTGATCTGCTGCGGGTCCCAAACACTTGAGCAATTCTCAAGACGTGGTCTTACAAGCGTTTTATACGCGGTCTCCTTTACAGGTGAAGTACATCTTCCCAAAATTCTCCCAATAAACCGAAGTCGGCTGTCCGCCTTACTCACAACTGTCCTTACATGCTCGTTCCATTTCATATCGCTCTGCAATGTTACGCCTAGATATTTGAACGACGCGATAGCATCAAGAAGCTCACTACTAATGCTGTATTCGAACACTATAGTATTGTTTTTCCTACTCATGCGCATCACCTTACATTTTTCTACATTGAGAGCTAGTTGCCATTCTTCGCACGAGCTAGAAATTTTGTCTAAGTCATCCTATATGCTATTACAGTCAGTTAAACACCCTCCCATACACCACAGCATCATCAGCAAACAGCCGCAAATAACAACTTACTCTGTCCATTAGATTATTTATATAGATTGAAAATAATTGCGGTCCTATCACACTGCCCTGGGGCACGCCTGACGATACACTCGTCTCTGATGAACACTCGCCGTCGAGAACAACGCACTGCGTTCTATTACTTAGGAAGTCTTCCAGCCAGTCACAAATCTATGAACCTATTCCATAAGCTCGTATCTTCGTTTGCAGTTTGCAGTGTGTCACCGCGTCGAACGCCTTTTTGAAGTCGAGAAAAACACAATCCACCTGTTGCCCTTCATCCATGGCTCGGAAGATGTCATGTGAGAAAAGGGCAAGCTGACTTTCACATGAACGATCTTTGCTAACTTCCAAGCACTCGAGTCTGCAGAGGCAGGGCAATTTTCCAACTCCTGGAATAAGGGAAAAAATGTGGTTAAAAGTTCCTTCGAGTGTTTGGGTAAACATGGGCAATGAAATAGGTCCTGCTGTCTCAAAGGAACCACCATCCAAACATTTGCCTAGAGCCATCTAGAAAAATCGCTAAACATTCAAATCTGGATGCTCGGAGATGGATTTTATCCACCGTCTTCCCGAATGCGAGTTCAGTGTGCTAACCGCTCCTGGACTAAGAGAACTGCCGAATATTTAAAACGGCACTCTCAAGTTTAATGTATTCGTGCTTTTTCGTCGTCAGTCAATTCCTATTATCATTCTGGCGTGGATTGCTTACTGGCAATTTGAGGAAGGTGCAAGTGGCTGGCAAGGCGCTGGCTGAGACACGATGTGCTCAAAACAGAACACACTTTTATTTTACACAGAAATTCTTCCATAGGGGAAACAAAAGAACATAACAGTACTTATCTTTTCACAGTCACTGCTGTATCATGAAAACAGTAACAAAGATCAAACTTGGTACAATGTCCTGTTCATGTCTAACTGAACATTCAATAGTAGAAAAGATCCCCGCGATTTGAGTATATACAGTAATACTTAAAACAGTCTGCAGCGGGCCACATACTAATACAGACCACCTTTCCTATAGTCCACTCTTCCAGGGCACGTCTACCACACAACTCACTTTTCACTTCACATAGGTTGCTTAGCTAACGTGGATTGGCGGTGGCGCTGCGAACTTCAGGAGGGCGTGGCGGCCACCTTGCGATCTCACTGGAGGCCGCTGGCAGCGACCGTATCTTACTTCTTCTTTCGTTGTGTGGTGCCAAACTTTCCTTGGGTTTGGATCCCACAAAGTTTATTTAGTAACAACAGCCAGTGGTTTAACATTGCAGTGATTTAATATCCCCCATTGGCGAAGGTATATTCCGTGACTTTGAACACCGATGCAAGTAAGAAAAGGGGACGCATCATAATGGGTGTATTCCTTACTTAGCTAACGAGAATCCCTAGAAATATCCAGATGAACAGATTTACAAGCACACAGCCAATCAGTCGCTAGTAATATTGGTCTTAACCAAGGTTTCGACACCCCTGAAAGTCTCTCATTAAGAAGGACGTAACTGTTTGCCTAAAAAAATTAAGAAACAAAGGAAATTAAATCTGCCTCCAATATAACAGTACAACATTATTTTTCTTTAAAATATTTAAATTACTTAGTTACATCACATGAACATGAACAGTTGCCAATGTCGTGAGCTATGTCGCTCAAATCGAGAAATGAAAACTTTAAAACAATACTTTACATTATTTAAAATGGTACGGCATCACAGACATCGGACGAAACACATGGCACAGAATTGCCGAAACCTGGTATATACATTTTATCTCTGCAGCAGAGGGCTGTTTTACTACTATTTGTAATTTATAATTCTACTTTTGTTGAAGCTACCTACAGGTACCGGGGGAGGAGTGCAAGGACTGTGTTTAGCTATCTGAGATCTCTGCCGGTATGTGGCGCTGCTGTAGACCTTCTGTTTTACATTTTCAATATTTTACTTTTTCCTGTTAATACGTAAATTATGACGCTGGTGTTTTGCAGACCAATACCATAATCTTATGTAATGACGCCAATGTATCTCATTTTTAATTGTCTATAATAACGCCGACACTATTGTAAGGAACACTACAGGTGGCGGCCTCTAACTGATCCACGAGGTATCACCTAAACGACGTTGACATGCACAGTACACGCTGGAGGCCCGTGGATGCATCACCTGTTTTAATTGATTAAATTTTAATGTAATTAGTGACATGTATTAACAGTGGATAATGTACAACATTTTATCAGCCATTTGCTACATGCATTGTATTATTACTATTGGAAAAAGGTAAACCTGCAAATGCGACTTTTCTATTATCAATACCAACTGCTGGTTTTATGATTTTTAATATGGACAGTGTAACTTAATGCTTGTATATTTCTTTTTGTAGGCCAACGGTTTGATAATGGACGGTAGAGTCCGAAACTAGTCACTAACTCCAAAATTGTGCAACTGTGACGGACAAAATAAATTGTTTTCAAAATATTACCAGTTGCTGATCCTGCACCATCTTTGCGATGAATTTTCATAAAATTCTAAATAATAATATTAGCAAAATAAACTAATTTCAGTGTAATTTAATGTGACGTATGCCAAAAGACTGTCAGCAGATCATTAACTTCTTACTGCAAGGAATGAATTTAGAACATGCGTTACATACTACCTTATACATCAACGGTTCAAGGACAGTAATATGCAAGGAGAAAATTCTATTTAAAGAACAGTAAAACAAACAAATTAAAATAAGGAAGACAAACCTGTAGTAATATCATCTGCCCACACAACAAACATGAAAAAATATTATTGGTGAAATGCGCCAATGGGTAGGTTTTCTAATATAGGACAAAGAAATAGGTCACGCTATAAAAACAAGTTTTCAAGAACATGTGCTCACTAAAATTAGTGCAATTTCGCTGAATTTCTCTAGTGGACATATTCAACTCTCTCTTGAATCCTTCCAGATCATACATGCGGCACCTAAAGGGAAAAAAAATTGACCCTCTAGAAGTTGATGTAAATGAATTTTCAAAGCCGTATAATGATGTTAGCCTGAATGATCAGTTAAAAACAAAAATATCAGATTTTTATGGTAATACGACGAAAGTCTTGTTACAATTTAATTAATTTTGTTTGCCCATAAGCCATTTCTTCTTTTTGCAATTGTCTCCTACCACCAGGGCCCTAAGTCTGACGATTCCAAATTCATCAATTTAGTTTTCTTTTAGAAGTACTAGCCAATCCTCCTCCTCAGTTTTCTACTACATTTCCCCCTTCCTTCCTCCCTCACCCTCCCCACAGACATACATTTACATACACATCGCCACATCCACCTGACTAAAGGCCCACTAGCTTCAAAAATTTTAGTTTTGCAAACTTTTTGCACATTTTTGACTGTGCTTTTATTACTTCAAGCACATTCAAATTTCTATTTCAAATTTAATGTAATGTAGGTTTTTTTATTCTAAACAATTTTCATTGTATCCAATACGTTTAATTCTTTCCGGCCATTTTGAATCTGTGCCTCCTTGACAACGGCCAGACTAAAGTTTGCAGGTATTATCGTGTAATCGCCTATCTATCGCGCACCGTGCCCCATCATGCTTTGTTAAGTCCTATCTTGCCTTTTGTACCTAAGCGATTTTATCACTCTCATTCGCATAACTATTTTTCAATTTCCGGTTTCACTTGCCAATCATGTCATTTCAGTGATTTACGTGTTTAGAATTTACATATTAGATACGGTGCTACCTAGGTACGGGACCATTATAAAGATTCCTGTATAAAAGCAACTGTATATCAGTTACAGATTGCCTCATTGCAAAATAATTTTTTTAACTGAAACAGAGACACAAGTTTTTGTTTTCATTGGAGATAATAAAGGTATTTTTGAAACCTAAAATCCTTGTGACGATGAGGAAATTTGACCAGCGTGGGAGGGAAAAGGAGGAGGAAAGGAAGAAGGAGCGCATCATATAGGGGAGGGGAGAGGATTCTGACTGTTAGGAAGGATATATGTCGGGACGGAGGGCGTCATCCGGGAGGGGAAGGTGGCGAAAATTACCCTCGGAAAGGATGTGAAGAGTGGGGAGGTGTAGAAGAAGGGATTGATGCAGTCGTACTTCTTTTCGCTGCTCCAGCTACTGATGTAACTGCATCGCTGGAGGATAGGGGATACACAGTAACAGTGAAAGATAGAACCCAATCCTCAACGCACACCTGGAGGCATTAGCAATAGAGGGCAATTAGGAATAGCTGGCAAACTTGAAACGTTGTTTCAGGATGTTACGAAACACATACCTTAGCTGTGGATATACGTACTCTCAAAATGCGCCAACTCTTTCAGGAGAATTAGTGGTAAACCCTGCCTATCAGCTGTAGGCTTGTAACACTAGTGTTACTATTAGTAACTTGGCTATTATCTGATATATCGGAGTAATACCGAAAATGTTAGGAACTCCTTTATGAAAGCATTTTCTCTGGAGAGTAGCATTGTACGGGAAGGAAACGTGGACGATAAGTCAGACCAAAAGATGATAGAAGCTTTTGAAATGTGGTGTAGACGAACAATGAAGATTAGATGGATAGATAACGTAACTAATGAGGAGGTGCGCAACAGGATTGGGAAGAAAAGGCGTTTCTGGCATATCAACGCTTCTTGTGGAATCGCTCAAAGACCTGCGGTCACGTGATGTTGAAACTCCACAATTGTTGCGAAGCTTAGGCCTTTCAGGGCCACTTTAAGGAGGGGAAACAGAAAGAAGTCTACTAGCACCAAATTTGGAGAGTGTGGAAGCACCGTGACCTTGCATCTAGCGAGAAATTGAATCACGCGGATCGCAGTGTGCGGACGGGTACAATTCTGGCCGAACCATCAGATGCGTTGTAGCAACCGTTTCAAAATTAACATCCCAAGAGTCTGTGTAGCCATTTCGCTTCATATGAAACAAAAATTGATGTTAACTCGTTGCTCTATTTTGCGCTCCATGTTTCAATGTCACGAATTCCCACACTGACCCTGTTAACTGGGCCACAGAGTGTACCACCCGCTTCTGCAGTGCATTGCACGACAGGGGGTGCTTGGTGACAAATCCTTCACCAGTGTGGTTTGTAAAGTATGGGACTATTCACAAAACTATTCAGACATACCTTGTATATTTTGAATGACAAACTTTATTAAAGAATAAATGTATTGGGAAGCAGTAATTAGTATTCCTAGTTTAGTAAATAGCCGTCTCCAGGATGTTCTTCAGTTGACACCGCAAATGATCGTATCGCACATTTTTGGGCCCTGAAAACTTAATCTTTGCGAGATGAGTTAACCCAGAAAATAATCCCGTATGACATTATGGAATTAAAGTACACATAATACTCGACTGTTTATTTTATTTTTATTTCTCCTACGTCTGACAACATTCGCATAGGTAACAGGGACTTGGTTAGATGCTTCAGCAGTTCCGCGGTATGCTACTCACAGTTCAATTTCTTACCAAACTGTAATCCCCAGATTTTGATACTATCAACTTCTTCTATCGCCTAGTCGTCATGCTTTGGGCATATACTGACAGGAAACCTTTTGCAAGTCCTAAATTGCTTATAGTGTGTTTTTCAAGGTTTAGTGACAGAACTGGCTAGGAACCATTTGTAAATGTCCATGAAAGTTTCATTAGCTGACCTTTCTGTGGCTATACTTGATTTATTATTGATTGCAGTATTGCAAGTGCTCTATCACCTGAAGAAATGTCCCAATCTTGCCTCTCCTGTCACCCATAACACCTGTCGCGAAAAATATTCTAATTCGTCTTATAAGTACAAAGATCAGCCTGCTCCTGTCTTTCCTGAACTCACTATTCCTGTCTGTCCTATCCTCCCACCCATTCACACCAACAATTTACCCACCTTCCACAGTGGAGTGCGTCATCTGCTTTGTCACCTCTGTACCGTTTTACAGGAACCACTCTCATTTCATGTGCTTCCAGTTAGTTACAATCTTGTATGTACACCTCTTAACTATTTTCCAGCCCCTTCCCCCCCAACGCACCCCATGGCGCACCCATCCTACACCCTTCTGTACTATAAAGTTTGATTCATCACCAGACAATAACATCTATTCATGTATACCCTCCTGTAATACTTCATGGACGCCTTCCTTTTCAATGAAACCTTCGTACAAACCCATCGCTCCATCAACAGCACTACATGCCACATCCACCCGGTCCGGCTATAATCGCTTCTCAATGACCCTACCGCTCATCCTCAGTCTCTTATACCCCTCTCTGACTGTCACCCACACAACCACCTTCCCTAACCTCTAGGACTTCCTCTCCCACATATATCGCACCAATACAACCTATGTAATTGACGCCAATCTCAACGTTTCCTTCCAGTCGCTCCACCCCTCCACCAACTGAACTCTGGTGGTTGCATCAGTTCTTCACCATACTTCGAGGCGACCTTGTCTCCTTTCCTCAACCACTCACCCAAAAGTGACAAAACCTCAGATGTCATCCTGGCCTCTCCTAACCATCTCAGGCACCTTCAGGCAGATGTCATTGACCTTATAAACAATGATCATGCTCCTTCCTAATCAGCAAATCAGCATGGATCCACAACAATACCCCATCTCTACTCTCCATCCTGACCCCCTCTTAACGTTATCCATGACTACCCCCATGCCACCTGGATGCCTACCAGGGATATATCAATACCTCAGTCACAAGCCACCCCTTCCCCCTCGACACACCTGGCGATATCGACCATGCATCTTCCGTCCTTGACCAGACTGTTATTGATACTGTGCACGCCCACATCCCCACTGAAGACATTCTTCCATACTGTCCTACCTGTCCTCCATGGGTCAACAGCCCACATCCCCATTGAAGACGTTGTTCCATACTGTCCTATCTGTCCTCCATGGGTCACCAGCCCACTAAGTGAATTCTGTCGTCTTCTTGTGAACTTGTAACTGGAACTGCAAAGACACATCAGAAGTCTTCTTACCGCAAAAAATCTGGGTTTGGCGACAGATATGCACCCACCTTAATGCCACACCTTAATGCCTTTTCCTGAGAACGCCAGTGAGGCCAAATATTTTTGCATATATTTTCTCCGTTCCCAAGAATCCCCCGTTCCAGTATTCCCTGTTTCACACGACCATACTAACATGTCTGCCCCCCCCCCCCCACTCGACACTAGCCTCCAGTACTTAAAGGGGATGGTCAGACTTGTCATGTCGAAACCTTTGTTGCTGTTTTTACCACTGTGAGTTGACATTGAAGGAAGTCTGCATGCAGGCTGTTAGCTGCTGACAAAAAATCAAATGTTTGTATAGCTTATGGGACTTAATTACGGGGTCATTAGTACTAAACTTACAAACTACTTATGAACTACTTAATCCTAAGGACGGCACAAATATCCATGCCCAAGGGGGGATTCGAACCTCCGACCGGAGTGGCCGTGCAGACCGTGACTGAAGCGCATCAGTCCCCTCGGCCACCGCGACCGGCAGCTGCTGACATGGCCTAGAAGTCTGTAAAAACTTTTATGAAGTATGACATTATTGTCGTACGGTTTCCGCGCTTATAACTGCCTGTTGTACAACCCTGACCGCTTTCGCTACGTTATACCAACGCCATATAGGGACAAGGTGGCGTTATCTACGCGCCGCTCTCCTGCCACAGCAGCGAGAGAGTTGATTCGCCCAGTGAAAGCGATCGTAAGGTTATTAATAATTACGATAACAAGAAATTCGTTGACAAATGTAGCTGATATGTTATCTACAACATTCCTTCGAAATAGCTATGAAATAGACACAAATACATACACGGTTTAGAAAACGTCAAACTTTTATTTCTTGTAATTACCGCAAAAATGCGAAATATTGATACAATGTTCAAAACATAGGTTTTTTGTGCACCAAGAACATACAAGCAAAGACGACATATGACAGCCCTGCGAATCACAGACGTTGTTAGACGCCCGTAGACAAAACTCGACCGGTGTTAGGAAGGAATCAGGCATAATTTCAGTATATTTCGAGGCCTGCCACGCATATTTAATCACATTTTGAAACCGTGGGGAGGAAAACTGATAATGTACGACTGATTGCAACTTGAGAATATTGTGACGGTGATAGACAGGAAAATGCAGTGATTTGCACACAGTAATTTTCTCTGTTAGTTTTCTGTAAAATGCCTCCACTGGCGACAAAATGCTCTGACTACCGCTTGAATTAGTACGTTCGTCGTGCCGGGTAGACTCTGAAGTATCTCTACTTCTTTGTCAGAGTGAGCTAGAAATACAGCTTTTAATGAATCATAACTTTTATGACCTGACCACGAATCTAGAAGAAGAGATTTGTTCCCGCAGAACGGAAGAAAAGCATGACGCATGAAAAGTGTAACGTTATCATTTCCCATTTTCCAGACTTCGATGCGTCTACCACAAAATTGTCTGCGTAGAACATTGTTTGTTTGACACGTGGTCCAAACTGTCCAGTAGGTGCTTGAAGACACACATATAGTTTAGGCAGCAATGAACCATCCAGACTAATGTATGTGTATTATAGCGTATGAATGGGTGAGTGCAGTCGTGGTCTGCGCAATTGCCTCAATATGTTTTTCCCCTTTGAACAACAGTGTTCGTTTCGCACGCATTTCTTTTTTAAAACCTTACTGATCTGCATTGTAAACGTAAGATTCACTAAAACTGGCGATCTATTTTTTTTCAGTCATAAGAAAAGCGTCTATCATTTCCATTTGAGTCACTTCATTTTCCGACCTTTCTCGATACAAATTTTGATATTTTTCGTGTCACAATTTAATGTGTTCTTTTGAAGCGACTAATCCAACTTTGAGAATCTGTAAATTCTTCAGCGCCTATCGCGTTAGCAATCTCTAACGCCCAATCACGCAAAGTTGAGTCGCTGACACTCAATGACTGTCGTCTGTCATCGGTAAATTGCTAAAAAAGTCGCGCATTTATCTCCGTCGCAATTTCCAGTCGTCCAGCGACTTCCTTTTTTCCATCTATACAATTCACGTTCAGAACGGACAAAGCGATACCTATTTTGAAAAGTACTGACACGTAGGCGTTTCTTGCCGTTTTCGTTCAACCAATACTTCACCGTTTTTTTTTTTTTCTGATAATGTAATTGTAGTCGATGGTGTTCTTTCGGAGGTAATTGATGATGGTACGTGGCACTATCACTCGAAGAGTCTTCATGTGTGCAACTTTCTTCCGTTTCTTCGTCGTTTGTAGATTCACAGTCTGTAATATCGAGTGTTTCAGTCGTTTCTAGCCACATGTCAGCGCTATTTATATGCTCGTCTAGACGTTTAACTGCCATGTCGCACAACCCATAGTCTTCATGCGTGTTTTCTGTTGATTGCTTGATTTGGCATCTGTGGTATATCTCCATGACAAGCAGCAAAACATTTACAGTGTTTGCCATCACCTGTGAGGGGAGATTGAATGTTCACCGTAAAGTGGCTTGCGGAGTATAGCTGTAGACGTAAAGAATATCTTTCACATCTCTAACGAGTTTCAGGACGGTATGTTTCGAAATACGTACCAGAAGTGAAGAGGAGGTGCATGCCACAGAAACGAATATTCGTTTCCCCTTTGCACCAAAACCGTGCAACGATATTCCTCTTTAATGAACGCCGCGATAAGACGGCCGCACCTCCCGACCATGCGCACAACGCTCACTTAACAACAGCTCGCGACTCGCCATTTCCAGGGGTGGGCAGCCGTCACCGCAAGCGCCAAGCGGAAAAATAGGCATTTTCGTGATTTTTTTTTTTTGGCGATTTCCAGGTCATGTCAGCAGCTAACATTCTGCATACAGACTTCCTTCAATGTTAACTAACAGTGCTAAAAAATCAATACATGTTTCGGCATGACAAGTCTGACCATTCCCTTGTTAGACCATAGACACACAATTAAAATGCGAAACCGCTACCAGGCAGGATCGCTTAACCTACTGCCATCTCTGCAACTGCCATTTTTTCCATGTCGCCCTTGCTTCCCTATACAATGTTATCAAGTACAATGGCTTCTTCCCTGGCCTGTGAAGAACCTCCCATATCTTAATATTTCGCAAACTCAACAAGTCTTCAAATGATATATCTTCTTATCGTCCCATCAGCTTCATCTTAGTGTTCAGTAAGATCCTGGAAACCATCCTCACCTGCTGCATTCACAAGCACTTCCACCAACACCAACTCCTTCCCTTTTTCCAATGTGGATTCCAACCTTCCTTCTCTGCTGATGATCAGCTCCTCTACATTATCCACCTCCTATGCATCCAGATCAACTCCTATCACTCTGTCATCTTCATCTTCGTCGACACTGAAAAACCCTATGACTCTGTATGACATCCTGGTCTCCTATTCAAACTAAAGACCTGCGCCCTTCCTATTGACAATATATGCTGCATTGCTTCCTTTCTCTTCAATAGCCCCTCATATGGCACTCTCTGCAACGCCAACTACCATTCGTTATACTCCTCCACTGGGGTGCCCCAAGAATCCACCCCTTCTCTATTTTCTCTACTCTGCTGACATGCCCAAACACAACCTTCCAGCCACATCCTACAAATAGAGACGACACTGCCTGCCATGCCTTTGCCTCTCCCTCTCATGATCACAACCCCTTCTCCAGTTCCACCTTTCCCGATATTCCATCTGTCTCCTCTCTGTCAATCGTGATAAATCCCACTCCTGTCGCCTGTAGTTTCCACTCCATGCGGCATTCCGACTCCCTCGCCTAACATAAATCCCTTAAAATCCTAGAGCGGCATGCACTCCACCGTACCGTATCCACCCCCTTTCCCCCACGTGGATTCGTTAGGATGTTATGCCTTTCCCTCACTTTCTGCATTTCCTCGAACGTATCTGCATCCTTTACGTCTCCTGCAAGATAGATTCTCCGAAACCATTTGTATATCCCATCCTCACTGACACAGAGCATCTGCCACACTTACACTATTGTATCCCTCTCATTCTCCATCTCTACATGTTCCACCACCTCTCATTCTCCTGGATGACGCCCTCCCTCCTGACATCTGTCTTTTCTACCAACTGTAATCCTACCCCTCTATTCGTGGATACCCGTCCCCTCTTCCCACTACCCGCTCCCCACCACTTTCCCTCCATCCCTTCTTCTATGTCTCCATCCCTCTGCTGGAGTCCTTGCATTCCCCCCTCCGCTCTGCTCTTTCTCTGCAATCAATCTCCCTAAACTCTCCGCCCTCTCCCCCACCCCCACTGTTATGTTCTTAACGACTGCATCTTCATTATCTGTCTCCATGCTCCATCCCACACCAATGTTTACTAAAATTCTCAGCGTTTAACATGTCTTTGGGCCACCGTGGACGCTTTAATAATGCCTGCGTGTTTTTAAACTCTGTTTACTGTTATGTTTCTTATCCCTCTTCTGCATCTTCAACTTTAAATACTCATTTAAATCTTCTAGTCCGGTCGATATTATCACCGATACTTTGTATAAAATCTCTCTGTTGTAGAGCAGCGTATGAAGCTGCTGCCAGCTGTTCTACCTTTGGTGTTTTAAAATCCAATAAACAAAAATAATTCCGAAACGAGATATTTCTGGAAATATCCCAAACTGTGACATCAAAAAATATTATACGAGGCGCGTCCAGAAAGTAAGTTCCGTTTGGTTATTTAAAACGAACAGGTACAGATACAGAAAAAATATTGATTGTACGAAAATCTACAACTGTTAAACTACTTTTCTACATAGCTTCCGAAATTTTGTAGGCAATTGTCATAGCATGGCACAAGGTTTTGTGTGCCTTTTTCATAGAATGTTGCCGCCTGTGTATTCAACCATGTGGTAACATGTTCTTTCAGCTCGTCATCATCGTTGAAGTGTTGTCCACCAAGGACAGATTTTAGGTGTAAGAAGAGGATTACTGTCAAAAGATTTTTTTTTCATGATAATGCCTGACCTTACACATCGAATTTGACCAAACAATTCATACGGAAATTTCAATGGGACCTGTTTGATCATCGTCCATACAGCTCGGACCTCTCTCCTAGCGACTTTCATCTCTTCTTACACCTAAAATCTGTCCTTGGTGGTCAACACTTCAACGATGATAAAAAGCTGTTACCACATGGTTGAATACACAAGCGGCAACCTTCTGTGAAAGAAGCATGCAAAAACATGTGGCACGTTATGACAAGTGCCTACAAAATTTCGGCAGTTATGTGGAAAAGTAGTTCAAGTGCTGTAGAATTTTGTGCAATAAAAATTTCTTCTGTATCTGTGTACAATTTCATTTTATTACCAAACGGAACTTACTTTCTGGACGCGCCTCGTATAAACAATGATGCTTATATGTTTTAAACGATGCTTACGCCCAACATGGAACTGCTACTGATGAATTTATACGGCAGTGTCTTTGGAGCAGAGTATCAAAGTTTCCTGCTAAATTCACAAGGGAGGAAGTGGAAAGAAGGGGTATGGCGACATCTAGTGATAAAAGTTCTCATCTCATTAGGTGATAGCCAATAGTTTTCGACGATAATTAAAAGTTTGTAATTCCCAGTGAACGCCATCTTCATTTATGTAGTAGAATTCAAAATTTAATGTTCCCCCGCGGTCGATATCTTGAAGTGACGCCGTCTTTGATCCTCCATCGTGGATGGCATTATTCGTCGTTGCCACATCGGTGCCCAGGTGGCCTATGATGTGTAGGACATCTGTGAACAACGTAGTGGGGCAGGGATGACGTTGCTTCAGTACTGACAGTTCTAACATGAATCATCTTTGGTTGTGTGATGGTGCTGTTGCTTACTTATTCGTTGTGTGGTATGGTTCCTATTTTCATCGATAACCAAGGTAATCAATGTCCGTGCAGAGTGCTTCCTCTCTGCAGTAGCATTGAAAATGCTTGGGTGTCCTCCATTCGAAATATCGGCAGTCGTTCATTCTCCACCCGGCTGCAAAACAGTAAGTTCTTGGAATATCTGGAGGGTAGTGCAGATTTAACCCTCCCCCTCTCGCTATTGATCAGAAATATTTAATTTTGAGAATTATGTTACCAAGTGGCCAAATTTAGAGAACCATAACGTTCAAAGGTAAAAGCTATTTACGTGAATGTTGTAGTAATATGCTAATGTAAGTCTCCAACCACTGAGATTTATTTTCAGTTGCTGATTACTAACTGATAAAGAAAGAAAATAACTTACTGAAACATTATTACTTTTCTTACTTCGTAACGGACATAAAACTTAAAAAAAAAAAAAAAAAAAAAAAAAAAAGTATCGGACTTCTAGTAGGCACTAGAAGGTGCTAGCTGTGTTCCGATTATAAAATTGTGTGAGTAACAATATTTTCGAGCACAAGTGTATACAATAGTGATGGTCTCCAGATTATTAAATGCACATAATAAGATAATTAATAATTCGCTGTTTTAGGCCCATTATATGAGCAATGATTGTCTTTTTATTGTAACTGCTACAGCAGATTACTGCGGGAGATATCAGTTGTTTTTTCTACCTTCTATATGACGAAATTAAAATGAAGATATTGCTTTTATGCGTCGTATGGGATTAAATTAGTGTCAGATAATTGCACTAACAGATTGATTAGATGACAGTCTTGCATTACAAGAGACATCATAGGTTTACTTTTACTTTTTCGAGTCCGGATTCTCCGTCAACGTAAATTATTGTCCCAATATCGGGCCAATCAACTGCCGCATCGCAGACCAACCATAGATCATCGAGGGTACAGGACTGTGGGCAAATAGAACATTGAAGCAAATATATCATGTCCTGTTTCGCACAGAAGATCCTCAGCGACCGCTAATCCCCACTGGTTTTCACAGTTGCAACTCCCGTTCTCATCCTGTTCGGGGTTTTCCAGGTCTTCCAGTCCATTGCGCTTCAGGTAGGGCGTGCTTGTTGCAGTGGTAGTTTTTAGGTGGTTCAGTTGGTACATTCCTCAGAAAGCTTTTCCTTGAATTGAATCTTCCTGGAGGAAATTGGGCGTTAAAGAGAACGTGGCGTTCGTCGAAGGTTTGCTTGAATAGCTCTGTGTATTCTGCAGCTGTTCTGTGGTCTTTGGGTGAGGCAAAGACAGATGCCTTAGGTTTCATACACCCAGTGATTATCCTACAGTTTTCGCTACGGTCTTGGCATGCGCAGACTGAGTCCATACTTAGCAGACATATTCTCCTGTAGAAAAGCATGAAGCCTGTGCTGTGGTGCGCAGTATGTCGGGGTTCGCTCCCCTGCTAGCTTTCTAAGCGGAGCATTCCTTGAGTCTACTTTCTGCCTGGTGTTGAGGCAGGTATATTTGTACGTTAGTGACCTGCCCAATGTCACACCAAAGAATTTAGGGGTGTTTGTATGCGTCAAGGTGTTTCGTTCCCATCTGATTTGCAGGGTTCTGTGTGCATTTTTTGTTTTTAAGTGGAAAGCACATATTTGCATCATTGCTGGGTTTGGCTTTAGGCAGTTCTCTCTATAATATTTAGAAATGTCTTCAAGTGCTTTCTCCAGTTTTTCCTCAATATCCTAGAAGCTTCGGGACTGCACAGCAATGGCCAGGTCATCGGCGTGTAGGAAGTGTCTGGCACCTTCAGGTATTGGTTCACCGTTAGTGTATATATTATATAGATTGGTGCCACTACGCTTCACTACGCAAGGTCATTATTTTGATCTCTCCATCTGCTCTTTTTCCTATTCAGTGACATATAAAACCTTCTACTCTGGAGCATGGATGCGACCATTCTTACTAGGCTGTAATCGCCCAACATATTATACGTTTTGCAGAATAGTTTGCTGTAATTAATAGTATCATATGCGGCTGTCGGGTCAACTATAGCTAGCTCCATCACATTTTTCCTTTCAAGACCTTGTTCGATACGTTCAGTTACATTGAGGACCTGGATGGTGCAAGATTTATCTTGCTGGAAGCCTGCCTGCTCTGTCATTAGATTGGAATCTACGATGTTCTGTATTCGTTGCGGAAACATTCTTTTGTATACAATGACGAGATGACACAGTAAGGAGATTAGACGGTAACTGCATGGAGGTCGCGGTCCTTCTCTGGGTTCAGTAATGCCACCACTTTGGTTTTGTGCCACATTTTAGGGATCTTGTCAGAGCGAGCACATGAAATGAGGAGACTTAGAAGTCATTGTTTTGTGATTGGTCCCAGATGTTCTATGTCGTCTGCTCCTAGAGACTTCCCATTTGTCGCGCTGGAATAGCCGAGCGGTCTGGAGCGCCACATTACGGGTCGCGCGGTCTCCCGCGTCAGGGATTCGAATATTCCCTCGGACATGGGTGTGTGTGTGTGTTGTCCTTAGGTTAGTTTAACTAAGTTTGAGTAGTCTTTAAGTGTAGGGACTTATGACCAAAGCAGTTTGGTCCCATAGAATTACAAACATTTGAACTTCGCATTAATCATGGTATTTATGGCCATATTTAGTTCACTCATTTTCAAGATTGGACTAGTTTTGAGCGACTACACTGTGTTTTTTTTTTTTTTTTTTTTTTTTTTTTTTTTTTTTTTTTTTTTTTTTTTTTTAGGTTTCTCATTGCGCAGGTGTTGGTGTGCGACCTGGTCAGGGGCTACATTGCCATTTTTTCTTCATGTTCTATTGGGTCGCCACAGAGTTTCTTTATAGTACTTCAGGCCAGCTTACTGCTGTGGATCATGTCCATTTTCTTTAGGTTTTTCAACCACTTCACTTTTCTGGCTTCCAGAAGGGTCATTACATATTCTCTAGTCGCCTCGCTGAAAGGGTCGTAAAGCCGCTTGTTCTCCTCCATCAAGCTCCTCAATTTCCCTATCTTGTCCGATAGGTATTGTTGTCTACACGCCATTGGTACATATTTCCTTGAGAGCGTGTTAATAAGTTCAACGAACCTTTCGTTGTTCTCCGGTATTGACTCAATATTAATGATATCTTTGTCAATTTGATTCGTGAAATCCGCCCACCTGGCTTTTTTGAAGATAAATCGCTTTTTAAATGGATTGTTGGTTTTTTTGAATGCACTAAATGTACTGGTTCCTACTGGCCGGTGTTGAGTTATTGGGATCGGACCATGTATCATCTTAACACAGTTCTGTTGGATGTTAGGTGTTGAGAAACAAATATCTGTGTTGTGTCCTCTTTTCTAGATCTTATTGTTAAAGGAAAACGGTAGTTTAGGTTCGTGTATTAGAGTTATTACCCTCCTCTTTGACCACTACTCTACAGTCTCACCATCTTGTCTGATTTCTTATACCCCCATAAGATGCTATGGCTGTTAAAGTCACCTATGACGAACTTTCTTCTCTTGGACCAAAAGTTGTCAGGGGGTGTAAATTCTAAGTCAGTACCTCGAGGTTTATATACAGATGTGGCGGTGCATTCTCCCAGTTCAGTTTTTACTATCTCAATGCCTTTGTGGTTTGTATTGCCAACGAATTTTATTACGATGTTTCTTTTGCTAACACAGGCTGCCATAATTCTGGCTTGAGATCTCTGCCAGCAAACAGCTTCCAGGTATTCGTGGACTTAGGGTGAACTTATCTCCATGTATCTCCTGAACGCACAATATATCGCAATTTGATGTCTTGCAGAGTTGTGCTAGCATGTCCTGTTTATTCCTAGTAATAATCAAATGTTCAAATGTTTGTAGAGTCTATGGGACTTAACTACGGGGTCTTCAGTCCCTAAACTTACAAACTACTTATGAACTAGCTAATCCTAAGGACGGCACAAATATCCATGCCAGAAGGGGGATTCGAACCCCCGACCGTAGTGGCCGTGCAGATCGTGACTGGAGCGCCTCAGTCCCCTCGGCCACCGCGGCCGGCTCCTAGTAATACCCTCGATGTTTATGGTGATCATTGTCAGAGATGACTCTCAGGAGGGCCGAATTGCTGTTCTTAGTTTCCCCAAGTTTGTTTGATTTGGTTTTCGGTTATATATATCTAATTTTAGGAAAAAATAAATAAAAGACGCAGTATATACCTGTGGCGCCGGCCGCGGTGGCCGAGGGGACTGAGGCGCTCCAGTCACGGTCTGCACGGCCTCTACGGTCCTTAGACTTAGTTAGTTCATAAGTAGTTTGTAAGTTTAGGGACTGATGACCCCGTAGTTAAGTCCCATAAGCTATACAAACATTTGAACATTTCTTTTATACCTGTGCCGTCTATTCCGAAAGAACAGACGTCGCTTCTGATCCTGCAGTTGTTATTGTTTTCGTATTGACAGAATATATGACATCAATTACGAATGGGAAAAGCTGAAAATGTGTTCCCAGCCGGGATTCGAACCCGGTTCCCTGCTTTATAGGCAATTTCGCTGACCCGTACACCACTTGGGACACAGTGGTCACCGCACCTGCAAGGACCACCTAAGCACGCTTCCCGTCAGACACAAATTTCCAGCTTTACTCTGCCCACAGTACCACAGTACTCAAACTCATAGTCACTATGTACTAATTCCCAAAATAGTAAGGGATTCAAACTTGCTCACCCCTCCCCACAAACGAAAGGATCATTGCCCGTCGCTGGCATATTATATATATACATGTGGCGTCTATTCCGAAAGAGCAGATGTCATTTCTGATCCTGCATTTGTTATTGTTTCCGTATTCACAGAACATATGACATCAATTGCGTATTCACACAATATATGACAGCAACTGCGAATAGACGCCACATATATATAATATGCCAGCGACAGGCTGCGGTGTCGCACAAGTACAAAGTGCGCGCCACTTACTTTCGCCGCGCGCCGCCATGCACGCACGGCGCGGCGTTCTTACGACGACAGCCACGAGCGCCCTCTGCTGCAACCCCGCTCGTGGCCACCACGGAAAGACATCGTTCACTTGGGACTGAGTTAGGAACCAGTAAAGACTTCGGAATCCGATAGGCACCAGTGAAGACTTGGCTATCAGTTAGGCACTAGGCAGGACTGTAGCTCAACTATGTATCAACATTCTGCAGTACTATGTAAAAGTTAAGTATTGTATAAATTCTGTGCAATATATATATCATTCTAATTTACTCTAGTGTTTCTAGTTCTGGCTGCTCTCCTCCGTACCTGCACCACCGTGCTATCTTTATTCCTGTGTCGGTCTCATTCCACTCGGCCACCGACACCTACGACGGAAAAGAGACACCAAAAGCGGTGACGAGGCAGGGACACAAAAGTGGCGACGAGGATGGGATACAAAAGTGGCGACGAGGATGGGATACAAAAGTGGCGACGAGGATGGGACACAAAAGTGGCGACGAGGCTGGGATACAAAACAGGCAATGATCCTTTCGTTTGTGGGGAGGGGTGGGCAAGTTTTGAAGCCCTTACTCATACGAGAATTAGTACATAGAGACTACGAGTTTGAGTACTGTGGGCAGGGTAAAGCTGGAAATTTGTGGGGTCAGCGCAACGTCCTAGAAAGCAGAAGACCCGGGTTCGAATCCCAGCTGGGTACACATTTTCAGCTTTGCCCATTCGCAGTTGAAGTAATATATTCTGTGATTACGAAAACAATAACAACTGCAGGATATTGTAGCGACAGGCAATAATTCTTTCGTTTGTGGGAGGGGTAGGCAAGTTTGAAGCCCTTACTCTTACGGGATTTAGTACGTAGTGACTACGA
Organism: Locusta migratoria; assembly: GCA_026315105.1. Taxonomy (NCBI): domain Eukaryota; kingdom Metazoa; phylum Arthropoda; class Insecta; order Orthoptera; family Acrididae; genus Locusta; species Locusta migratoria. The sequence goes on along the minus strand of CM048748.1, from coordinate 227,781,645 downwards.
GTCTGAGTACTGTGGGCAGAGTGAAGCTGAAAATTTGTGTCTGACGGGAGGCGTGCTTAGGTAGTCCTTGCAGGTGCAGTGATCACTGAGTCCCCAGTGGTATAGGGGTCAGCGCAACTTCCTAGAAAGCAGGAGACCCGGGGTCGAATCACGGCTGAGTATACATTTTCAGCTTTGCCCATTCGCAGTTTATATTATATATTCTGTGAATACGGAAAAAAGCAGTCACATAACAGTGCCCAATCAGTCTGGCGATCGTATGGGTTAAAAATTACTTCAAAAGGAGAATGTGCTTTCTTCGACACTGTTCAAGTTTGATAACTTCATTTCTCACGAAACGAAGTCGGAGGAAAGAAAATTACTGAAATATTCCGTTTCCGTTAGTGCACCATAACGGTCAAATTAAAATCCTCTTAGAGTTGTAGGACTACACTTAAAGCACTTTGCTATTTACGGGAAGAGTGGTGTTACAAGCTCCTTCCCTCCAACTCCTTTCCTTGGAAAAACAGGACCCAGAAGGAAACAGAAGTAGAACATAGCCATGCGCAACAATTTTTTTATATATTACAACACAGATAAGAAGAATCAAGAGCTGCATAAATTAACAAGGGTTTCTGGTTTCTACCTTTTGAAAATATTCTAATCTAGTCAGGTACTTCTACATCTACATCTACGTGGGACACTCTGCAAATCACATTTAAGTGCCTGGCAGAGGGTTAATCAAACCACCTTTATACTATTTATCTCCCATTCCTTTCTCGAATAGCGCACGGGAAGAAAGAACATCTGAATCTCTCCGTCCGAGCTCTGATTTCTCGTATTTTATTCCGATGATCTTTTCTACCTATGTAAATGAGAGTCAACAATATATTTTCGCATTCGGTGGAGAATGTTGGCGATTGTAGTTTCGTAAGTAGCCCACGCCGCAGCGATAAGAGCCGTTGTTGTAATGATTCCCATCCCAGATCCTGTACCTTTTCAGTAACGCTGTATCCCTGTATCGTAATAATACAAACTGTCCTTCGGACTCTTTCGATGTCCTCCGTCAAACCCACCTGATAAGGATCCCATCCCACACTGGGCAGCAATACTCCAAAACAGGACGGACAAACGTAATGTGTGCAGTTTCTTTAGTAGTTCTGTTGCAACCTTTAAGGGTTTTGCAAATAAAACGCAGTCTCTGGTTCGCCTTTCCCCACGACATATCTACGTGTTCATTCCAGTTTAAGTGTGAAGTAATAGTAATTCCTAGGTATTTTGTGGAGTTTACGGTCCACAATTTTGATTGATTTATCTTGTAAACAAAGTATAACGGATTTCTTTTCGTACTCATGTGGACGACTTTACGACTTCAAAATTTAAAATTGAAAGCATTTATTGTTTGTAATCGAGTCTTGTTTCAGATTCTATAAATAGTTGAAGTTTTCGATATAAACTTTACCAAATGATTTGTCTTAGTAGCAGCTGTCAATTTTCACAGCCACGTAGTTATTCCCATAAAATCTCGGGCGAACTGCCGGATGTCAGTAACTTCCTGCCACGATATTTCGGCGCAGAGTCTTCTGACCGTCTTCAGGTGAGTACCGCCGAAATACTGGCGAAGACGCGTTTTTTTTTTTTTTTTTTTTTTTTTTTTTTTTTTTTTTTTTTTTTGTCTGGTGCTGCAGCCGAAGTACTACCGCCTTTGGCGGCTGGACTTCCAGGGTGAAAGGTAAGAGGATTCTTTTATCTTTATTGTACTCATTGCAGGGGGTTAGGGCTTACAAGGGTCCTTTTTGTCCTGCATTCCCGATATCAAAATTATCTGTCAAGTATCGATGTTGCCAGTCCTCTTATAGCTGAAATGTAAGCTCCATATTGATGCGTAGTGTTCTAAGTACACTGATTGTCCTAGATGGTGACTGGTAGATTCTGTTTCTCCTGTTTTTCGGCAATCATGTCCATTATGTACCGCCATTGAATTTTCGTTAAGACTGGATAGGTATTGACGTAGAGTGTGTCAGTTTTGTGAAAGTACTTGAAAATCGGTTTCAAGAGCCGTGGATCCAAAGGCCTGTGGGGCTTAGTGGGTTTGACGGCCGCTAAATAGTAAGGAATGGGCGATTGCCCAGCTTTAAATTTATCCGCTTCTTGTGCTGCAAATTCCATAAATTGTGGTAGGTCTTTTGTGCTTTTCACTAAGGAGTGCATCTTCTCGTATTCAATTTGCTCTTCGCTCTTGGGAGTGGATACCGATCCCGTGGATGGTGACGAATCTTGAGTCTGTGTTCGCAGTGCTGGCTCAACTGTGTGAACCGCCATGTCCCCTTGTGTACAGACGTCCATCACTTCCTCGGGATCGTCCGTTTGAGTGGTCGCATGCGACAGAGTGCATCTTCTCGTATTCAATTTGCTCTTCGCTCTTGGGAGTGGATACCGATCCCGTGGATGGTGACGAATCTTGAGTCTGTGTTCGCAGTGCTGGCTCAACTGTGTGAACCGCCATGTCCCCTTGTGTACAGACGTCCATCACTTCCTCGGGATCGTCCGTTTGAGTGGTCGCATGCGACAAAGTGCGTCGTGATTTCGGGTTCTTTAAAGAGAGAACTTCCTCTCGGAGTTGCTGCACTTCGGTTCGTAGCGCCGCTAGTTCCTTCCTAACGGCGGCACGCTCCTCCTCCATCGCCGATAAAATCGCAGCGATGGTGTGCTCCGAATGTTGTGCCGTGGCCTGCTCATGTGCTGGCGGGCTCGCAGGTCGAGCCTCGGTCCTCGCTGATCCCCTGGCTGTAGTGGCGGTTGTCAGGACGCTTGTTCCGGCCTGCTCATCTTCCCACCGTGTGACGTAAGAGCAGCGGCGGTGGTTCGCAGCGTGTGCGCCGCCGCAGTTCACACATTTGTGTGGAGCCCCCTTTGGTGCCGAGCAGTCGCGTGTATCGTGCGACCCTGCGCATTTTAAACACGCGGCTGCGTTGTTACATTGCACTGCTGCGTGGCCAAACTTTTGGCAACGGTAGCACTGCAGTGGTCGTTGTCGCGTCTTCTTGTGGGGCACAATGCTGGTCAACAAGAGCAAGTGCACTAGTATCGCAGCAACTGGTGTCCTTCCTCGTTCGCGGCGTACAATGGCACGTGTCTGGGCGCGAGCGCGAGCAAGCGAGTGTGCGTGCGGGACGGCCTCTCGGCGAAAACTGTAGCGCGCGGCGAAGACGCACTGAGTTGTGCTATTTAAGCCCAATTCAGTCGACATTGCGCATGCGCGTACTTGGCGTGCGCGTTCACTACAACTACGTACGCTGCTCAAAGCGCCCTCCGTGGTGGAGGCTTGCCGCTTCGATAGCAGTTCGATTATCATTGTCATTCAGTTGCAGAAAACTACGCCGACTACTAAGTTTTTCAATGACAGGATTCCATGCAGCATTTATTTGGAAACCGCTGTCTCGATTGATAAGAGTCTCACTGTCAGACAGTCTTATTTCCACAGCTTCATTAATAATTGAGCTCCAAAAGTTTGTTGTGTGGGCCACAATTTTAGTTTCGTTGTAGTTTATCGAATGACCTATGGAAATACAATGTTCGGCGATTGCGGATTGGGTGGGTTGGAGTAGCCGAGTATGACGCTGGTGTTCCACAATGCGGTCCTGCACGGTGCGCGTCGTCTGTCCTATATATGCCTTGCTGCACTCGCACGGAATCCTGTAAACACAATAAAACACGCAGTTATTGCTGCGCAGTCTGGGGCGCCGTGTTACGGCTTGCGCTGCTATTTATGCCGGACGTTCGAATCCTCAAATGTTCAAATGTTTGTAGAACTTATGGGACTTAACTACGGGGTCATCAGTCCCTAAGCTTACAAACTACTTATGAACTAGCTAAGACTAAGGACGGCACAAATATCCATGCCCGAGGGGGGATTTCGAATCCTCCACCGGATATATATATATATATATATATATATATATATATATATATATATATATATATATATGTGTGTGTGTGTGTGTGTGTGTGTGTGTTTTGTCCGTAGAATGAGTTAGTTTCACTTACAAGGAGATTACGAGAAGTTCAGAACCCAAATAACAACCAACCAAAGCAATTCGACGCAACTCTAAAGAATTCTCGACGAAATGGACTTTGAAGTTTGGCATGTACATATGAGTACCAATAATTAAAGCAGTTGTAGCATCTGTCAGGTGGTAGCGTCCTTGTCGTTGTGATCGAATACTTGCACAACTGTGACATCCATTGGTTTCGTAGAGCCCCTACAGCTTGGTACGTTATTCACTTATTTCCGGTCCTTTCCAAACGAACTGGTCTGAAGACCGTAGTAGTTTGGTCCCCTTATTAAAATATGCTAGCTACCATCCAATCTAATTCGTGTGCTAGGAGTAACGTCATGGAGGATGTGAACAAATTTACACTGTTTCAAATTCAGTTATATAAAAATGTTGGGACCTCTAATTCTACGTGTCGTGTCAGTTTTGTTTGTGTATGTAGACGAAATGAACACCTTGTCGTCACCTGAAATGATGATTGAGTAGCTTAGCTGCTTGGAAAACCATTAGTAGCAATGGAGATGACTTTCCACAAACTGCGTCGTAGCTCTTCACATACTGAAAAATCAAAGAGAAACTTCATCAAGCAATAGTGATGCTAATATTGTAAAAATGTAACATTTGATCAACAAACTTTTATAAAGTATACAAAATTGCGAATAAACAAAAATATGTACATTTTTCGTAAAAATTGCCATTAGATATTAATGTATGTATTCCAACCATATATATATATATATATATATATATATATATATATATATATATATATATATATATATAAGGACGTTATCACAACGCGATTTGAACTACCGATCCTCTGGGTGCAAGGCCAGAGCGCTACCAACTGAGCTAAACGAACGTGCTATTACTGTTTTAATCAATGGTCGTTACATGTGCTTACAAAGCTTTAAAGTTGATTTTCTCGAGAATTTTTGAAAGTTGCGCCGAATGACTTTTGTTGGCAGAGTTATTTAAATTCGTAAATATGAAAAACTTCACCCATGTGATCTCCTTGTTAGTTTCGGTGGTTTGTAAGTGTAGGGATCGATGACCTTAGCAGTTTGGTCCCTTAGGATTACAAACATTTGAACAATTGAATTTTCCTAATAAAAGTAATATTTATACATTCAGGTTGAGAGCCATACATACAGATCAACATCATTATAAAACTATGTTAAAAGTAAGATGCCTCAATAACTACATATATTTGCGTTTTTAATTTGTCAGACGTGTTGAAAAGACACTTAATATCAAGTGAGTTGGTATTGTTAAGAGCGTGCTGAAATAAATTGTATGGTTTCAGGCCCTGCTTACCCATCCATACCATTTAAAAAAAGAGTTTGGTTACTGAAAGAAACAACAAACAACTAATTTGTTTTTATTTTTAATGTGCCGGTAGAGTCACCCACTACACGTTACTGAAAATGCACTGGTATTGGAAGAGTTAACAGGCTCCACTATAGTATAATACCGAGAAGAGAGAAGCAGAACGACATCATGCAATACATACATGGTATAATGTACAGATGGTTCTGTATCCTCCACGACTGTCCATCATCAGCTTTTTAGGTTTTTAAGTGTGCAGAGACCAAATAGATTTACATTATACAACGAAACAATTCTTACAGGTTCTACGTTAATTCTCAGTAAAACAATGAAATTGACTTATCTGTTAAATTTTGAAATTAACTGTAACACAGGACACTAAAAAACGCAGACACAAAATCTCGCTAATTTGGAAGAATTAGTAAAACGGTTGAACAAAGCAGTTCCGTTGCCTGTTACAATATCCATTTTCCATGAACATTCCACAAACCTTCCATATGTCTTCCCGAACCGAGCCAGAATTTATACCAAGCAAAAGATATAATATGCAAAGAAATGACAGTAAGAATAAGACGACGACACTGTATGAGCGATGAAGTAGACATAAAACAGTGTTTCTTTCATTCACTCATGCATTACATTACCCATGCACTGCAAAATCGCGCAGCCGTTCTCTAGCTATTCGTCTGTTAAGTCTTTCCAAGTAAAAACATTAATCATGTGTAAGCTCTACTCAAAAAAAAAATAAATAAATAAATAAATAAATAAATAAAATAAAAAAATTACCACTCCTTCGCAGATGGTGTTCAGTATAACCACATAAGATAGCATCCTGCAGAACAGAGATGAGACATTAGCAAAGTGCGAAAGTGAACCGAAAGCTTATCTGAAGTACACAAATACTTGGCATTCTGCGAGAAGTAGCCCTCCCGCTCTGTCCGAAAACACCTTCTGGTCCGTCGTAAAAGGATAAACGACTGACTTCAGGCAGCACTGTTACGACTGTTTTATGGCTATTTTTATGTACTACCAGCTTCGAAAGAAACCTTGGGAATATTAATTTAGCGTTTCAGCATCTGCCAGCTTAAGTTAACATTGCGTTAGAATTTCCATGAAGTGTGGAAGCCAGAAGTAATTTATAATACTTCGGCTACGTAGTTTATATTGTCACGTTGACAAATGCAAGTAGTTCGGAATTCGAAGCCTGGGTCGCAAACAGAGCACAACACTTTAGACTTAGAATAGCTGTACTGCTAACACAAGCGTACACTCAGAACAGATTGCCCCCTGATTGGAGGCATAGAAAGAATTTTCTGGAACTTACAAGTATATCAGTCATAAGAAACACGTAGAAAATTCAATAAATCGTAAATACAAAGAAATAAATTTTCTGTCAGTGGCGGGATTTCAACTGGGAACCGCCAAGTGTTCAAATGTTTGAAAAGCTTGTGGGACTTTACTGCGGGATCATCACCTCCCTAAACTTGATTTGATTTCCTCACGGAAGCCAAAACAGTCTTGGTCCAACCCGCCACTGCCCGCACCGAAACTAAGTTTATTATGTATATCTAGTAAAGCCAAACAATGCCCTTGAACAGTGCAAGGAGTCCCTTTACCAGTTCTTTATTAGACACAATTTCTTCGCGTCTAGTTGTCCCAAATGTTCTGTGCCTTTTACTCTCCAATGCAATGCATTCGAAGATTAGATGTAATTCAGTTTCATCACCGTCATCACAGATCCTACATTCAGGGTCCCCTTCTGTTATTCCCATTGTATGTAGGTGTTTTTTGAAATTCCCATGGCCTGTCAGTAATCCAACCATGAGTCTAATCTCTCTCCTGTTCAGACCCAGGATTGCAGAGCTTCTTTTAAAACATGGCTTTGGCATCATTACCTTGCCATGTTTTTGTTGATAGACTTCGGTCCAATATTCTACGTGCTGTCTTCTAAGCCAGTAACGTAGCTCCAATTTGATCATTGCCTTGGCGATTGTCAGGACAGGTTCCGGTCCAATAAATGGAGACTCTGCCCCCATTCTGGCTAATCTGTCGGCATGTTCGTTGCCACTGATCCCCGAGTGGCCAGGGACCCACAATAGGTTTACTCTATTACTTTCCCCTAGCTCCACCAGAACCCTGTGACATTCTGCAACAATTGTTGACCTTGTTTCAGGAGCTGCCAGTGATCTCAGGGCTGCCTGGCTGTCTGAATGGATATAGATGCTACGGTCTTTGTAACACCAACGGAAATTCTCCTCCACACACGCCATGATGGCAGTGATTTCGGCCTGGAATACTGAGGCCAGTTTCCCTAGAGAGATGACGCCCTCCAGTCTTGGCTGCACCCCGTATACCGCGGTTCCAACGGCTTGGTCTGATGAACCAGACAATGTCACCTGTACGGTGTCGAACTATTTTCTCCCACTGCTCCCTACTTCCAGTTGTTATATTGAAAGGCTTGTTGAAGCATTATGGGGTTATAATTTCCTAAACTTACAACTACTTATGAACTACCTTATACTAAAGACAGCACAAACATCAATGCCCGAGGTGGGATTCGAACCCGCGATGGGGAACGGCCTCACGCATCGTAGCATAGCGCCTCAATGCGCTCGGCCGCTCCGCCGCGGCCGGGTATCGCCAGCAGAGCAATATGCGAGGCTAACCAATGCACCAAGCATTCCGTCGGAAGACTCGCGGCATTCTCTCATTCGTGGGGAAAATACCGCTGTTATATTCCGTTTGGAGCCAGCAGCACTGTTCTGGATCAAGATCAAGATCTTGTCGTGGGTCGTCTGTATGGCAGACCCAGAGAATCCTTCCATCCTCTCTACATGCCTTTCTTGCAGTGACGATGACCAGCAATAGGCCCTTCTTTCGTGGCTTCATTATTGTCATAACGATCTTCAGAGTCCTTGAACAAGAAGCCTTTTCTATCTATCTGTTGTTTGGTATCGTGGTAAGGCTTCATGCGGAAGACATGAACAATGTCTCTTCGTTTTTTTCGTTTTGAGGATAGCTCATAATCCTCGACCTCGTATGTAACCTCTGACTGGCTGCGTATGACACAATACGGACCAAAGTCTCTCTTAATTATCTTTTCCGATAGACCAACTTTCCGTATAGGGGTAAAAACCCGTATCAGATGTCATGGGTTGTACACAACAGGTCGGTGCTTGTCGTTATACCGCTGACAGTCATTATCCTGGGCGTCCATTGTCCGCATGCGAGCCAGTGTCTTGCTTGGTCAACCCTGGTGATGAGCTGTTCCACATAGTCAGCCAGAGTGTCGTCCGGTTGGAACGAGAACAGCGTATCCATCGTCGTCTCAGAGTCACCACCATGGAGCAGGAAAAACGGCGTGAGGCCTGTAGTGTCTTGCCTTGTTGTATTATTCCAATCCTTCTGCTCAACATCGACGTACTATATCGGCAGCATATCTACTAATGTCTTCGAACAACTTACGGATATGCTTCCAGGTACCAAAATCGACGACGACGGCCGATATTTCGGCAGGAGACCACTCTGCCATTTTCAAGGCATTTTTCGACCACATGTGCAACGGGCTAGTTATGATAACACTGAGTCGACACCCACGTCAGTAGCCTTTCTGCCATACGTTGGCAGCACTTCTAATAAGATTGGTTGCATTTTGCGTAAAAATAATGTAAAATGTATGTTTCGTCTACCTTCAAAAATTAAAGCACTGTTGGGTTCCGTTAACGATGAACTCGGTTTGCGTAAGGCGGGTGTCTACCGTATCCCATGTAGCTGTGGCATGTCATATGTTGGTCAAACTATTAGGACTGTTGAGGACCGTTGTATTGAGCATAAACGTCACACACGTTTACAACAGCCTAACAAATCTGCTGTGGCCGAACACTGTCTTGTCACAGGTCACCCTATGGAATATGACAAAACTGAAATTCTGGCATGCACTTCCAACTACTGGGACTGTGTTATCAAGGAAGCGATAGAAATGAAACTAGGTGACAAACTTATGAATAGGGATGGAGGCTTCTGCTTAAAATCCGCTTGGGATCCTGCTCTCTCATTTGTCAAAAAACAGAGCGAGAAAACTAATCCGACCTCATCTGTCGATAAACGATGTTTACTATCGATATTCTGACCGGTTTCATCTTTGGTCGTGTCGGCGCTGTGTGCTTGCTTGCTCGGTGTGTGTTGTCTTTCCTGTTTACTCATTGAAAACCGAGGTTTTAAAGATCGTTGCACATTGCTTTCTTACTGCAGTTTCGCCTTGAAAATGGCAGGGTGGTCTGCTGCCGAAATATCGGCAGTCGTCGTTTTTGGTACCTGGCAGCGTACCCCTACGTTTTTTGAAGTTGTTATTCGCCAGGAGAAATTAAGGAATTACTAATGTCTTGTTACAGCGTTCTGAAAGACCATTGCTCTGAAGATGATAGGCCGTTGTTGTTCTGTAGACAATGTCGCAACATGATATTACCTGTGATACTAATTTTGGCTGGAATACTTTTCCACGATCAGATATCATCACATGTGGTGCACCATGCTTTAAAATAATGTCTTCTACAAGGAATTTTGCGATTTCTGGAGCTTCTGCAGTCGGCACAGGCTTGGTGATAGCGTAGCGGGTGAGGTAATCAGTGCAGACAATTCATCCATCGGTTACCAGTTGTCAGTTTAGGGAACCTGCCTAAAAGGTCGGTTGGAATCCGCTGAATTAGAGCTGCTGCAGGTGGAATTGGTACCATATGGCTTGGAGGTAATTGCGGAACATGCTTCCGTCTCTGACACTCTTTACAGTACTGTCACCTAACTCAGTGAGGGCTGAAATGTCATTCATGCTGTTGTGTTCCGCTAATGGATTCCTCGAAAAGCAGTCTGCATCTTTGTGTTTGCGTCCGGTTTTGAATATCACTGCGATATAGTACTTTGGAGCCTTAGTGCCTGTCTTGCTAGTCGACCTAATGAATCCTTCAAACTAGACATAAAGAAATAGACTAACATAAAGAATGGTGGTCTGTTACGGCGGTGAATGGTTTGCCGAATAAATACGGCTGAAACTTGTTGGTAGCCCAGATAACAGCGAGACATTCCTTCTCGGTTGTAGAGTAGTTTATCTCGGACTTTTAAAGTACTTTTGGTGCATCACCTTTCCAGAATCTTCTTGAATTTCTACGAGCACTGCTCCATTTTTTTTTATTTATTTATTTATTTTTTATTTTTTTTAATAATTTATCGGACCAAACTGCGTGTTCATCAGTCCGTAGCTTACAAACTACTTAAACTAAGGTAAACTAGCCTAAGGACAACACACACACCCATGCCCCAGGGAGGACTCGAACCTCCACGGCGAGCAACCGCGCGCTCCGCAGCGAGACGCTTTAGACCGCTCGGCTACTCCACCGCGGCACTGCACCAATCCCATAACCGCTAGCTGCAGTGTGAAGTTCGGTTTTGGCGTTCTCGTCGTATAAAGTTAGAACTGGTGCGGTAGTTAGAGTCTCGTTAAGTGTCTGGAAAGCTTTTTCTATCGTCTCATCCCAGCAAAACTTAGCGTCTCCCTGCAGAAGTTCTTGCAGTGGGCGTAGCTTGTTACAAAACCCGTTTATGAAACTCCGGTAGTATGAGCACAGCCAGAGAAAACTTCTCACGTCACCAATGTTCTGAGAAGTTGGGAAATTTGTAATTTTTGTCCTTAATTTATCTGGATCCAGACGGACACCATCTCTATTGACTAGGTGTACCAGTATTTTTATCTATTTAGCGGCGAAGAGGCACTTCTTTGGGTTGAGGCTGAGTCCTGCAGTCTGAACACACTTCAACACAGTTTACAGCTGGCTTAGATGTTCTGCAAATGTCCTTGAGGTAACGTCAATGTCATCTAGATAACAAAGACATGTCCTCCGTTTAAGATGTCTAAGCAAGTTGTCCCTTATGCGTTCAAATGTGGCCCGAGCATTACATAGTCAAAACGGCATGACTTTTAATTCATAGTCGTCAGGAACGCCACGTGCCATCCTTCTTCTTCACGAGGATCTGAAGGTTGAATAATGTCATTGTGCAACATCTTCATCACTTCTTCCCGAATTATCCGTCTGTCACCTGCCGACGCTCTGTGAGAACTCTAGCTAATTTGTGGATGATCCCAAGTATCGTGATTTATCGTAGTCCGTTTAATCTCGCACTTCTCCTGCCTGGCTCTGAATGCACCTGAAAATTGGTATAGTATGGCTAATATCTGCTGAAGTTTTTTTGTTTGTCAGACCGGACCCTATATGCAATTACATAGTAGTTACCTCTAGTGTGTTGTTAGCTGTAACATCAGAGCATGAAACTTCGTCGATAACATTGAGATCACCGACCTGGAGTTGATAGCATTTCCAGCAGGGCATTAAAAGCTTGTTCCCAAGAGATAAGTATGATTCCTGTCATATATGTAATAGCTCTTTGAAGCAGGGTATTTTCCCGGATAGACTGAAATATACTATCGTTAAACCTTTGCATAAAAAAGGGGTTAAGTTTGATGTCAACAACTACCGCCCCATCTCACTTCTGACAGCTTTATCCAAAATATTTGAAAAAGTTATGTATTCTCGAGTTGCTTCCCATATTAGTAAAAATAAAGTTCTGACAAAATGTCAGTTTGGTTTTCAAAAAAGCTTTTCAACAGAAAATGCTATATATACCTTCACTGATGAAATATTAAATGCTTTGAATAACTGGACATCACCAGTTGGGACTTTTTGTGATCTTTCAAAGGCTTTTCATTGTGTAAATCATGGGATTCTCCTAGATAAGCTTAAGTATTGTGGTATGAGTGGCACAGTGCACAAATGGTTTAAATCCTACTTAACTGGAAGAGTGCAGAAAGTTGAAATAAGCAGTTCACTTGATATAGAAATAATAATTAATTTCTCTAACTGGGGAGTTATCAAAAATGGTGTCCTACAAAGTTCGGTCTTGGGTCCTTTGGTGTTCTGTATATTAATGACTTGCAATTCTACATTCACAAAGATGCTAAGGTAGTTCCTTTTGCTGATGATACAAGTATAGCTATCACGCCTGACAAACAGGAATTAACTGATGAAATTGTAAATAATATCTTACAGAAAATTATTAAGTGGTTCTCTACAAATGGACTCTCATTAAACTTTGATAAAACGCAGTATATACAGTTTCATACAGTAACTGTCATGACATCATTAATAAATTTAGACTTTGAACAGAAATATGTAACTAAGGTAGAATATTAAAAAAATTCAGGTTTTTAGATTGACGAAGGATTGAATTGGAAGAAACACATCGAAGATCTGCTGAAACGGTTGAGTTCAGCTACTTATGCTATCAGAGTCATTGCAAAATTTTGTGATATACATCTCAGTAAATTAGGTTACTATGCCTATTTTCATTCACTGCTTTCATGTGGGATCATATTCTGGGGCACTTCACCATTGTGTAAAAAAGTATTCATTACACAAAAACGTGTAATCAGAATAATTGCTGGAGCCCTCCCAAGATCATTCTGCAGACATAAGGGATCTAGGGATCTTCACTGTATCTTCACAATATATATATTCACTCATGAAATTTGTTATGAACAATCCGACCCAGTTCAAAAGTAATAGCATTGTGCATAGCTACAACACTAGGAGAAAGGGTGATATTCACTATTCTAGGCTAAATCTAACCATGGCACAGAAAGAGGGGAATTATGCTGCCAAATAAGTCTTAGGTTACTTACCAAATAGCATCAAAAGTCTGACAGATAGCCAACTAGTATTTAAAAAATTAAAGGATTTTCTCAATGGCAACTCCTTCTACACTATAGATGAAGTTTTAGATAAAACTTAAAAATATTAATAATAATAGTAATTTAAATAAAAATCCTTTAAGTATTGCTACAGCTGAACCAAAAACGGCAAGAAACTACAAGACATTGGCCTTTTTTAGCAAAAGTAATTACACTCAACGCATATGAGCCTATAAGAAAGACGAGCCAAATGTAAAAATGTGTTTATCATTAGACTCCATACCAAATTTATGTGAGAAACAAAAACTTCCCGACATAATAAGAACACCATACTAGAAATTTATGTTTCTCTTATGTTTATATTCTACTTACTTTCAGCGGCGTAAGCAGCAAATATGGACATAAACTTAGGATTTCTTCATGAATCAGTGGAAGCAGTTAGAGCGAACAGACTGAGATGGTGGGGTCATGTTACACGCATGGGAGAAGCAAGGTTACCTAAGAGATTCATGAGCTCGGCAGCGGAGGGTGAGAGGAGTCGAGGTAGACCAAGAAGAAAGTACTTAGATTCGGTGCAGAATGATTTTGAAGTAAAAGGCATAACTTCAGACGAGGCATCAATGTTAGCATTGAATAGGGGATCATGGAGGAATTTTATTAGATGTACTATGCTCCAGACTGAACGCTGAAAGGCATAATCAGTCTCTAATGATGATGATGATGGTGGTGATCAGTTGTTCATTATATTGTATAGCTTATGGGACTTAACTACGGGGTCATCAGTCCCTAAACTTACAAACTACTTACGAACTATCTTATACTAAGGACGGCACAAATATCCATGCCCAAGGGGGGATTCGAAACCCCGACCGTAGTGGCCGTGCAGACCGTGACTGGAGCACCTCAGTCCCCTCGGCCACCGCGGCCGGCCTGTTCATTATACCACTGATCAGCCAAATTTGTCTGTTTTACATTAATTTTCCGATTATGTATGTCTCTTGATATTTAGTAACGTTTGTTACGCAAAAATATATGGAAATTATTTCGTTAATTACATATAAAAATTATTATAAACAAACATTGCTTTTTTTTTAAAGTGGCTTAACTGCGGGGTCATCAGTCCGTACACTTACAAACTACTTATGAACTAGCTTATACTAAACACGGCACAAAGATCCATCCCAGAGGGGCGATTCGAACCCCCGACGGGGAACGGCCGTGCGCATCGTAGCATAGCGCCTCAATGCGCTCGGCCGCTCCGCCGCGGCATTGCTTCTTCGGCGGCTTGACCACGACTAGGAACGCTAGTGTTGGTGCACCCGTCATCTGGTAACAAATTCCACAGCGGTGAGTGTAGTGTCGCGACTGCATACTGTGTGTTAGACTGTGGTAATACTGAACAGACGGCTCATCTTCATCCCTGAAATTATTTGCATAAGCTATACACCTCATTTTTATTGTAATAAACCCCCTCCTTTACATCAAATAACTTTTCTCATTTCAAAATGACCCACCATTATTTCATTAATTCTTTCTCATTATTTTCAGCAAGGCGCGTTCGAACGTGAAAACATACTTGGCCACCATTACGGTGTGCTTTGCGATTGCACCCAAGTTTGGCTCAATTTCGTCTCCTTCAGTATTCCATTCATACTGAATCTGTACTTCAGGGCCCGACATCAATGTTTAGTTTATATGAAGTCCGATATTGTTTCGATTTGTTCGCTTATTGTGACAAGTTTTAAACACGTTCGTAATAATAACCAAGATCTCATTACGGCGGAACGTTATGATTCATTTAATTACACGCACCAAGTTACCATTTACAGCTTATCATAATCTCTCCCTGCAGAAAAAGGTAACTTTTCGTTAATTATCCTTGTCGTAGTATTTTCGTGTGTTGTCGTGACGTCATCAGTAACCCCCGCTATCTCCTTATGCCAGTTTCATTAATGCTCTGCTTCTCTTCTCCCCTGTAAAGTTGATTCATGCAGTTTATTCCGATTTAACATAAAGCTCATCCTGTTTCATATGCGGGTTGTGCGACGCAGAGGATACCGTGTTTTGCGTTCCTGTAGGGAGACGCTTGTAAATTGTTATTTTGCCGAGCTGATCCTTGTGAGTTTACGAGACTAACTCGGGCGTCCAAATCTTGGTTGTCTGGAGGGCACTCGTGCTCGCCTGATAATTAAACAGGTTCCAATCCCCCGGATACTACCACGGTTTTCGGGTGGTTTTGCTTGGTTGTAAGGCGTATGCCGGAACTGGTGAGACCCTTCTACTTATTCCCAATCGGGATCCCCTTTTTTCCCAGTATCAGTTTGTCTGATAATTGGTTGAATAGAACCGCGACTCTTTATGGGCCGGATCTGAAACAGCCCGCTCCACTCCTCGAAGTGAAAATGAAAAGAAGAGAGATTTTTTTTATGCGGGTTTCAATTCGAATCTGTACAAACATCACGAAATTTATCGCTAAAACATCTTGGTTTCCGCCGCACGTCAGTCATACTGAAAGGAAACCGCTTCAGCAGTATGGTACTCGTTTATTGAACCAACTGCTTTCGTGGCATTAAAGCCACATCATCAGGGTTATCTGTATACGAAGAAGAGCAAATGCCACTAACAATCACCTAGTAGGTGAAAAGTACTTACAAATTACTACATATTTTTCTCGGTGTCTCTAGACGACACAACATTCTCTCGTCTTGTTCCACAGATTGTTAAATAAATTGCTACGAAACTAGATGGTTGAATAAACGAGTACCATACAGCTGAAACGGTTTCCTTTTAAACTGGCTCAAGTCTACAACTGCGGATGCCCACAATACATAATTTATTAAAACCAGTGCGATTCCAGCAGACGCGGAAGAATGGACTGCGTAATGTTTACATCAGGTTTATTGTTAAAGTGGATGGAGTATGGATGGGGTACACCTACAACTACGCGGATATGGTCGCGTGGTATAAGGTGCCATGCTACGTATGTGGCGGCCGCCCTTGTCTGACGTTTGAGCCTTCCTTTGGGCACGAATATGTGTGTTGATCTTAGTATAAGTTACTGTAAATAGTTTGTAAGTCCAGGCACCGAGTTTGGTCCACAGCTACACTATTTCTGTAACTAAGTTTCTCCATGTATATTCAGTATGTACTGAATACAGGCATTTGGTGTATACGTCAGGAGACTGTCCCCCAGAAAACAAACTGGATAATAAACCGTTTCGTTCGGTGCGGATTTGCGTGACGCAGAAGACCGCTATGGATGGATAGGCTGTGGGAAATGTCAGTGCTGCTTCGAGTTCCGTGGTCACATTCAGTTCAAATCCCTGAGTGGGGATAAATGAATCCTAAACTTCAGTGATATATAGTGACATATTGCACCGCGTGAAAAATGTTCCATGACACTACACGATTTGTCATTTTATACGCCATGACGTCAAGCATCATGTCACTTCATAAAGTGCATAATATTGAATGAAACCGAGTGTCATATGACAAAATATGACTTGACACAACACAATTTGAAATTAAGTGCCGTATTACTTTATTATACATGGTATGGTGCATTGTATTATATAATAAAAAGTAATGATGTATCATGAAGTAAATACGGTATCATGTCACATGACGCACCACAATATAACTGATATTGTCGTGACAAGATATGAGAAGAATCACAGCATAACGTGGCATATTTCACGTGATATGAGATGTTAAAATACACATATTTCAAATGTCTAAAGAATGTGTGATATCCTAAGACTTTACATGCAGTTCGCATATGACAACATTTGGTTTAAATCGAAAGTCGGGTAAGTAAGTTAGAAAATTTGAAAAGAGAAAGGGACAGGTTAAAGTTAGATATGGTGAAGATTAGTGAATTTCGGTGACAGGATGAAGAGGATTTTTTTTCCAGGTGAGTACAGAGTTATAAATGCAAAATCAATTGGTGGTAACGCAGGAGAAGGTCTCATAATGAATAAGAAAATAGGAATGCGGGTAAGTTACTGTGAAGAGCAAAGTGAACGCATTATCGTAGCAAAGATAGACATGAAGCCAACACCGACCACAGTGGTACAACTTTATATGCCGACTAGCTCTGCCGACGATAAGGAGATCCAACAAGTGTATGAGGAGATAGAAGAAATTATTCAGACTTACAGGATAAGAAAATTTAGTTGTGATGGGGGACTGGAACCCTGTAGTAGGAAAAGAAAGAGAAGGAAATGTAGTAGGTGAATAGGGACTACGGAAAAGGACCGAAAGAGGAGATTGCCTGGTAGAATTTTGTACAAAGCACAATTTAATCATCACCAACAATTGGTTAAATCATCACGAAAGAAGGTTATATACGTGGAAGAGATCAGGAGGCATTCGGAGGTTCCAGATTGACATTATAATGGTAAGACAAAGGTTTAGAAACCAGGTTTTAAACTGTAAGATATATCCATGGGAAAGATATAGACTCCGGCCATAACTTATTAGCTATGAACTGTAGATTAAAACTTAAGAGACTGTAAAAAGGTAGAAAATGAAGAAGATGGAATCTGGACGAATTGAAGGAACCAGAGGTGGTCGATCATTTTAGTGGGGGTATTAGGCAAGGATTGTCTGAAATGGGGGTAAAGTAATACAGTAGAAGAAGAATGGGTAGCTCTGAAAGTTACAAAAGTGAAGGCCGCAGAAGATCGTATTGGCAGAAGGACAAGGCCTAATAGAAAACCTTGGATATCACAGGAGATACTGAACTTAATTGATGAAGGGAGAAAATATAAAAATGCATCAAGTAAAGCAGACAAAATGGAGTACAGACGTCTGAAAAATGAGGTTGGCAGGAAGTGCAGACTGGCTAAACAGGAGTGGCTTCAGGAGAAATGCAAGACCGTCGAAGAATGTATAACTAATGGAGAGATAGATAACGCCTACAGGAAAATAAAAGAGACATTTGGAAACAAGAAAAGCAATGGTATGGGTATCAAGAACTCAGATGAAATACCAGTACTAAGGAAAGAAGGGAAAGCTGAAAGATGGAAGGAATATATAGAATGCGCTTTCAAAGGAAATGAAGGTAGTATTCTGGAAGTGGAAGACGAAGTAGAGGAAGATGAGATAGGAGACACTATACTGCGAGAAGAATTTGACAGAGCACAGAAATGATTTGGGTAGAAACAAGACCACTGGAGTAGACGATGTCCCGTCTGAACTGCCATTATCGTTAAGAGAGTCAGTCATGGACAAATTGTTCCACCTACTATGCAAGATGAATGAGACAGAGGAAATACCTTCAGACTTCAAGGCGAATATAGTAATTCCAATACCTAAGAAAGCAAGTGCAGACAAATGTGAAAATTATAGAACTATCAGTTTAATAAACCATGGTTGCAAAATACTAACACTAATTATTTAGAGACGATTGGAAAAACTGGTGCCGGCCTCGGTGGCCGAGATGACTGAGGCGCTCCAGTCACGGTCAGCACGGTCACTACGGTCGGGGGTTCGAATCCCCCCTCGGGCATGGATATTTGTGCCGTCCTTAGTATAAGGTAGTTGATAAGTAGTTTGTAAGTTTAGGGACTGATGACCCCGTAGTTAAGTCCCATAAGCTTTACAAACATTTGAACATTTTTGAAAAACTGGTGGAATCCGACCTTGGTGAACATGAGTTTCGATTTAGGAGAAATGGAAGAACATGCAATGCAATACTAACATTAGGACATATCATAGAAGATAGATTAAGAAAAGGGAAAACTTCGTTTTTAGCATTTTTGGATCTGGAGAAAGCTTTTGACAATACGGACTGGAAGACGCTTATTCAGATCCTGGAGGTAGCAGGGGTGAAAAAGAGTTCGAATACATTCAAATTGTACCAAAACCAGACAGCAAGTATTAGAGTCGAAGGGCAAGAAAGGGATGTACAGGTTGGGAAGGGAGTAAGACAGGGTTGCAGCCTATGTTTTTCAATGTGTACATTGAGCAAGCTGTGAAGGAATGCAAGGTGAAATCTGGAGAGGGAATTAAAGTCCAGGGAGTGGGAATAAAAACTTTGCGGTTGGTGACGACATAGTAATTCTGGCAGAGACAGCAAAAGACCTGGAAGAGTGATTAAACGGAATGGACAATGTCTTGAAAAAAAAGGTGTAAAATGAACAACATCAACATCAACATCAACAAAAGTAAAGCAAAGTAATGGAATGTAGTGTTAAAAAATCAGGCGATGCTGAAGGACGTAGATTAGGTAATGAGACAATAAAAGTAGTAGATGCGTTTTGTTAATTAGGTAGCAAGATAAATTCTGATGGCCGAAGTAAAGACGACATAAAGTGCAGAATAGCTATGGGAAGAAAAGCGTTTCTGAAGAAGCGAAATTTATTGACATCCAATATTAGTTTAGAAGTTAGGAAGTCTTTTCTGAAAGCATTTGTCTGGAATGTAGCATTGTATTGGAGTGAAACGTGGACGATAAGGAGTTCAGAGAAAAAGATCATAGAAGCTTTCGAAATGTGGTTCTGCAGAAGAATGATGCAGATTAGATGGGTAGATCACGTGCCGGTAACTAATAAGGAGGTGCTTAACAGAATTGGGCAGAAAAGGAGTTTCTGACATACCCTGGCTAAGAGAAGGGATAGCTTGGTGGGACAGATTCTAAGACATCAAGGAATCGTCAACTTAGCATTAGAAGGAAGTGCGTGGGGGTAAAAATCGTAGAGGGAAACCGAAGGACGAATACAGTAAGCAGATTCAAAAGGATGTAGGTTGCCGTACATATTATCAGATGAAGAGGCTTGCACAGGACAGGGTAGCGTGGAGAGCTGTATCAAAGCAGTCTGCGGACAGAAGACCACGACAGCAAGAACAACAACAACTGAAAGTACATGGCTGATGTCATATACGACAGGAAAAGACATGAGAAGACTTTCATGAGGCTACAAATGTGTCATCAAGACGTGTTATGTAGAACCCACCATAATAATTTGTATGAGGTACAATTTAAATTCCAACAGGGATAAAAATGTGAATTTGCAAGCAGTTTTTGTTTTAATATATTCGACGCTTCTATGCGATGGACTGGCAGCGCGGTCTATAGCGCCATGTTGCGGAGCGCGCGGCTGCTCGCCGTCGGTTGTTCGAGTCCTCCCGCGACCATGAGTGTGTGTGTTGCCTTTAGGTTTAAGTTAGTTTAAGTAGTTTTTAAGCCTAAGGACTGATAACCACAGACGTTAAGTCCCATACGATTTACAAACATATGAACATTTCGACGCTACTAGGCAAGTCGAAAAAGTCTTTCTGCTCTTCTTCGTATTTGACTCTGGCCTGGACGTGTTAATCTTTTATTGTGCCGTGACAGGAGCAGTTTTCATTCTGGTTCAGAACTTTGTGTAAATGGTAGTTGAGTAACTGTCGTAGGTGTCATGTGATGCGAATTAGATCATCAAAAATTCTTTACATAATATTAAACAAACGCCATCCTAATGATTACTTACTTTAAAGATTATTGCAATTTACGAACAAACAGCGAAGAGATAATCATCCATTGACTTGTAACTCCACCACTGTTTCGACGTTCGTTGAGTCTCAGATCGAAGTGAAACGATCATATTTTGCCAATGGATACTGTACACTAATAGTTCATGCTTTAAAACTAATTCGTGTCAGTTCAAAGTGTAGAAGTCCTCCGCTTCTTAAGTTTCCAAAAAAAAAAAAAAAAAAAAAAAAAAAAAAAAAAAAAAAAAAAAAAAAAAAAAAAAAAAGTTTATTTTGCGCGTAAAGTCTGAACGTTTAACTTAAAAATGGTGCCATTAACTAAGCATTAATTTGGGACCAATTGACATTTTTTTCAAAACGAATTAATGGTCCAGTACTATTTGTCTGGCGCCCTTAAAACTTTGTTTATGTAGTGTAATACACGTACTGGATGACAAATGTTCAACGGCTGTTCAAATACAACCCTCCCCCCACTCCCCGTCAAAATTGCACTTGTATTCGCGGGTTACTGCAATGTAAAGTCTAAATGTGATTCTTTAGTTTCTCCCGGCGTATTTGATAATCAAAATATCCACGGGTGTACTGTCGGTCTATAGTGTCCAACGGGCACAATATTTCGGCGATCATACATGTCGCCATCATCAGGTGAACTGACGGACTGAGCTCCTGGAAACGCGCTGACACGGAGATCTGCACGCTACGGCTTGCTGGAACAGAACTGGGTTCTAGCCCGGTAGCGGGCCATTTAAACATCCTCGGCCCGCGGAGCGACCCCTCCGTGGTCCGCGCCCCGCGCCGCGGCCGCGCAGTGGAACCTATTGCGACGGCGTCTGAGATGACGTCGGTGTGAGGGCTCTGTCCGCCATGGTCGTCACTTCGTTACGTTTGCTAGATTTACTCTAAATTAATCCAATCGCTGGTTCCCAAGCTTTGCTAAGATTATAGCCACAGTCATGGTTTATGAGGTCGTCACTTGTGCGAATTTCAATGGCCTCTCTAACGACGCAGTCCCAGTATCTCAACGTCTGTACCAGAATCCTAGTGCGTTCATACTCCATCGCATGATTCCCCGACAAACAATGTTCAGCGACCGCCGACTTCCTCGTATACATCAATCGTGTGTGCCTCTGGTGTTCAACGCATCGATCCTCGACGGTACGCATCGTCTGTCCAATATATGACTTTCCACATTGACACGGAATCTGGTACACGCCGGCCTTCCTCAAACCGAGATCATCTTTGGCGCTCCTCACCAGTGCACGAATTTTATTTGGCCAGGTTGGAACTGTTTCTTGTCCGCCAAATAAAATTCGGCGCTTTTCCAGGATCTCAGTCCGTCAGTTCACCTGATGATGGCGACATGTATGATCGTCGAAATATTGTGCCCGTTGGACACTATAGACCGGCAGTACACCAGTGGATATTTTGATTAACGTCTAAATATTCAAATGTTTGTATAGCTTATGGGACTTAACTACGGGGTCATCAGTCCCTAAACTTACAAACTACTTATGAACTAACTTATGCTAAAGACGGCACAAACATCCATGTCCGAGGGGGGATTTGAACCCCTGACCCCAGCCACCGTGCAGACGTGACTGGCACGCTGCAGGCCGCTCGGCCACTGCGGCCGGCAATGTAAAATCTAGACCTGACATGGTCAATTCAAGGAGTGGGGGAGGGAGAGGGGAAAGGCATGCATCTGATGGTCGCAACTGCGAATCGAACCGAAATTATACCGTAAATTATGTTGTCAACTACGCTGGCGGTGACTCTCCGAAATATTTCAATAGCACTTGGTGTTACATTTTGTGCCAAAGCGACTGCGCGAGGAGAGACACAAGATGGCACTACATAATGTCATACAGATTGTACATAATGTGCCCGGGCACACGTGCAATTATTTAATGTACATGAACTAGACATTGCACAGACGTCAAACATATTGCATTGTGAAGAAAAACTTTGGAAGCTTTAATTTTTTTTTTTTTTTTTTTTTTTTTTTTTTTTTTTTTTTTTTTTTTTTTTTACAAACATTCGATATCCAAACCATGAGTGACCTGACTGACGTCAATACGGTAATCGAATGCGTCATACCGTCCCAGCATGGCATCGTCGCTTTCCGTATTCGCTCCCTGAGCTCTTCTGCATCACTCGGTAGAGGTGATACATAGTGCTTCGCTAAGTGTGTTTGCCTCTGTAACGTATAAAATAATAGGTGACGGGAAATTTTAATGCGGTAGGTCGACACAAGAAATGTTACACTTTATGCGGAGCTATGAACATAGTTTATTGTATCATTTTCCACAGAGTTACAGCACAAAGATATAATTTTTTTTAAATGGAACACTAGGTTTTTCTGTCGCGCATTGCAATCGTTGAAACCAGCTGCGTCCAAATCAATTTAAACTACATTACTATCACTGTTAGTTTGGGAGCTACAACCCTTCAAAGTTTCAGGGGCAGATACCACACGCTGTACATAATGTATGGCTGTGTGATGGGTGATGGATGTTATGGCGGGGGGGAAGTTGATTTACATGAGATGTTCAATTGTGTGTCCATGTTCCTCAATGCATAATGCAATGCGCCCTCGAAAGGATATGCGGACGAGATGTAACATCGCCGGTGTGAAGGAGCGACATGCGTCCTCGATGCGCCGTTTTAGATCATCTGGGTATATCGGCTCAGTGACATAAACACCATCCTTTAGACATCCCCTCAAAAAGAAATCTACTGGTGTTAAATGGGGCGGCCTTTTGGGGCCATGAATGAGAACCATGGCGCCCCAAACATCTTCCTGCAAACCTGTTGTTTAGATCCTTTCGACGGCGCATTGCATTATGCATTGAGGAACATGGACACTCATTTGAACATCTCATGTAAATCAGCTTCCCACCGCCATAACATCCACCACCTACCACACAAGTATGTATTATGTACAGCATGTTCAAATGTGTGTCCATGTTCCTCAATGCATAATGTAATGCCCCTGAAACTTTGAAGGGTTATAGCCCCCAAACTAACAGTGATAGGAATGTAGTTTAAATTGATTTGGACGCAGCTGGTTTCAACGAATCCAATGGACGATAGAAAAAAAACTATTGTTCCATTTAAAAAATTATATCTTTGTGCTGTAACTCTTTGGAAAATGATACAATAAACTATGTTCATAGCTCCGCAGAAAGTGTAACATTTCTTGTGTTGACCTACCGCATTAAAATTCCCCGTCACCTATTATTTTATAAATTACAGAGGCAAACACACTTAGTGAAACACCCTGTATATCTAATCTCTAAATATGTCGCCACAGAAAAAAGTCACACGGAGTGTGATCTGGTGATAGCAGGGGAGGAGGGGGCATTTCATGAAACAACTGTCCCCTTCTGTAGCACGACCGAGCCGTCGATGCGGCATTTGCGTGTTCAGATACCTAAAAAATTCACGATAAAAATGGAGTGGAGAGCCATCCTGCTGAAAGATGAACAGATGAGAGAGGAGACCCATAGCATTTTAGGCATCAGCCGTTGCTGCAAAATGTCCACGTAGGAATATCCAGTGACATTACTCTCTGCGAAGAAGAATGGACGGTGCAGTTTTCTAGGTGAAAAAGTACCAAAAACAGTTACCTTTGGGGGCTAACGCTCAAATTCAGAGCATTCGTGTGCCCCAGATTTGACAATTACGCCTATTCACTTTCCAGTTATTGTGAAAAGTGGCTTCGTCGTAAAAAAATTAATCGATCAATAATGCCATGCCACTCTCATTCAATTGTTGCAACTGCGAAATAAACTCAAAACGCTTGTATTTGTCATCATCATTGAGCTTCTGCACTCGCTCCATTCTGAATGGTTTCATAGACAGATTCTGTTACAGGACTTTTCACACTGTCATTGGATCCATTTCGAGTTCACAGGATGCACGACACACCGATTTCTTTGGACTCCTCCTGAATCTCTCTCGTAGGCGCCCCACTCACTTTACTCAGACTGGGACGTCCGCTTCTCTTCGCCGTGCACAAGCAACCCATCGTGACGAATTTGTTGTACCAGTAGGTAAATGGCCTTCCTTGTTGGTGGTTTCCTGCCGCACTTGGTTCTAAACATTCATTTAACAGCTATAGCACATTCGTTTTTGGCGAACTAAAACACGCAGAACTCTATCTCCGCACCTAAACTCGACATTTTTTGTCACTAGTGCAAACTATTGGTAAATTACCAAACTACGTTATGGCGGTATACACGAAAAAAAAATCTCTTAGGGTTTCTCTTCAAAATGACATTTGTACGATATCTGTACAATGTTTTCTTCTTGTGCAATAAATAATTGAAAGTGTTCCCAAACTTGATGTACACCCTGTATGAAGTGTCAGCATGTTATTACGTTTCGTAGTGTTACTTAGGAATGGAATAGGACGCTCTTCCGAACAACACTTGTGACGACGCGGAACCTACTGGCGGAAAAAACCTGTATGTTGTGCTGGTTGCCGTCTGACTAGGGAAGCTTCTTCCACGAGCATCAGATACAAAGGAGAGGTACAAGTATTCTAAAATATTTTAAAATATGGATTTTATAATTAGCATTAAAATTACTTTAATTTTCTTAAATAATAATTTCTAATTGTGTGTATCAGTTTTCGAAACCTTTAAGCTTAGTAACATTTTCTGTGCATCATTCAGATTCTGCTGATATAGGGCACGCTTCAGCGCTACAAGTGTTCCGCCAATTAACCCTTTCAAAAGTTATTACGGAGTCTCCGTAGGTTTCTTTGCTTTTACTTACGACTATGAGTATATCGTTCTGCAGTGAAAAGTTAATATGTGGCTACAGATTTGCATGTTTTCCATTTAATTTCCTTGACGAAGTCAATTAATTATTACTCTATCTTTGTTTAACAGAGCTGAATAAAGGCAGTTGGGCCAAAGTTGGTCATTTTCAAATGAATAAAGGCAAACTACAGAAACTAACGTTCCATATACTTGTTCAAATCAGAATTGCGGTAACACTCTGAAGACATACATCTCTAGGTTTGATTTATATTTTCATCAGGAAGATTTCTGCCGCTGCATTTACAGAGTTACCTTAGTGCTGCCCTATGCAAATTAATACCAGTAAGTGATGCCTTTCCCTTATGTAAATTTATTAGCTCTGTGTGTGATACTCTCTTATGAACATATGTCACATCAAGGCTGTAAACTTCAGTCTAACGTAATAGTCAATAGCGAACTCCCCAACTTCACTCATCTGGCAGTAAGTGTCTATGGCCAAGACACTTGTGTAACGTAACAATAATAAATTATATTCATAAACCCTCCTGGTCGATCAGACTACTATTGAAAACAGAATAGCAATTCCAAGAAGAGTAACTTTCACGAAGAGACGGGAAAAGGCGATATGGAATTTTATATTATGCACAAAATATGATAATGCAACCCAGTGATACTTTCTGTGTTAATCAACAGTCTTATTAATTGCAAATGTAGAAAAAATTATATAAATAACCACAACCTAAATTCCACATTGATAGTATGTCGTACATAAATCAGTAACTATATCGTATCTCATTGTATTCGCATACAGGGATTTGTAGCAGGATTTAAGATCAACTAGCTCTGGAAACAAATAGTTACGGAATGTTCTTGATCTTAGTTAGAATATACAATGTAAACAATGCCAACAATGAGCATGAAAACTAAAATAGGTGGAATAAATAAGGGCGAAGAAAGAGTTACAAGTTATAAAACAAAGGTGGGTGCACTAATCTGCTAATCAGACGTAAATATATCTTGGACGAAAGACAAAATAAATGTTTAAATTTTATCAGAAAAGGAAATTTTTGGAATTGATGTCGTCTTTTGCAGAATTAAGCTAATATTCCTCTCTTGCTGCTTAACCCGAACTGTTATGTATTATTAAAATCGGTGGGAGATGTGGAAACGACGTGTAATTTAAAAATTGTGTTTATTGTAAACATTACTCTTAACATTACGTGCAAAAATCAAACGCTAGCATGTTTTTTTTTTTTTTTTTTTTTTTTGAAATTTTCAGTAGCAATCAGATTGTGTCATATTCATAAACATCCAATAAGAAAAGATTCTTTCTTGGATGCAGTGAAAACCAGCATAGATTGTGGTGTTATGTCGTTAACTGATTACGTCATCTAAAAGGACGGAAATAAATCATCAAAACTTCACCCATAATCTAATTTGCCAAATGACTAATCTGATTAGCAATACAACGCAAAGTTACAAATCGGTAAAAAGGGGTGGAATAAATGTATTTAAAAGAATATTAATCGGCATATTTTTGATAAAGGGTTTTTGTAGATAACTACACATAAAAATACGACATGCTGATTGTTACTCAATCTCATCTTTCAAATGCTGGTTTTACGATGTAACTATGTTGTGGAGAAAAGCTAAAATAGATGTCAATACTGACATAATTAATAACTTGGACGCCAATGTCAACAATACCTGATCTATGCCTATTACCGTGCATTACATAAGTAAAAAAATACTTCCGCTAGTAGCGGCATTTGCGTAAGAGTAATAATATAATCGGACGCAGGAGATAAAAGGAAATTGCAGGTTCTAAACTATCGAGCCAAATTTATGAATGATAACGTATTGCAATAAAAATGGCTGCATAAGATCCAGGGTGTGAAAATGGCGGCCATACTACAATTATTTATGAAACAGAATTACTGAGCAAAATGGAAAGAATCAAGAAAATAATCATTAAGCAATTTATTAAGCTTAGCTCTCATCATTTTCTGTAGCGAAGAAGAAGAACGGCATCCAGTATGTCAGATTCTAATAGTGGCTTCTTAGAAGAAGTGACAAAAGATAAAAGATTGTGTTCTATTGTTCACCTCTGCCCTGATCAAAGATTAATAGACTGGGAGTGAAATAAACATCCCTGATCAGAGGGCAGCAGCAAAAGGGGACAATAAAAATATTCTTTATTTGGTTTTGGGACCCTATGTGTTGTTATAATGTGTGTAACATATAGTGCAATGAGATTATCTAGGCTTATTGGATGATTATTAAGTGTGTTATTTATGGTATACAACAACTATTATGTATTACGGTTTTGAGAAAGCTAAACGGAGATCTTAATACTTGGTACTTAAAGGACCGCTATTTGTGATACATAATACCCTTCCTCATAGCATATAGAGCATATAGAGTAAATGCAGAGCTGTTAGGGTAAATGCGAAACAAGAACGCACTGTATCTTGGTAAAGATAGAGTTAATTAAGCACCTGCATTCTCAGTTTCTTCAAATAATTGAATATATTACTTTTTTGACTTACTCTTCCATCGCTTTGTGTAGAACAACATGATACTAAATGAAACACACAATTCTAAGTATGTTTTACAGGGTTAATTTTACCTTTTTAGTTAACCGCTTTCAGCTCGATAGGCCGTTACAGAATTTAACCATTTTAGTCAAAGAAGTTACAATCTCTGAATGTAGCAATTGAAATGGATGTAATTTATATACCTTTAGATGCAAACAGTAAATATCTACTTCGTACCTGGTAATAAAATTTTATTAAGAAGGTCAAATTTGAAAACTATATAAAGGAAGGAAACAATGAAATTTTTGTAAAAACTGTATGAGGATATACTTTAAATAAGATTTTGTAAAAACTGTATGGGGTTATACTTTAAATAAAATCAAAAATATCAATAAAATAAATTATTACTAGATAAGACTGCTAAGGAATGGTGCGAATACGTGTTACACGTTACAATTGTACCTCATCATATTTGAGAAACTTAGGTAACATCAATAAAATGAAATAAAAATAACATGTGGGGTACTCTACATGATTTAAATAAAATATGTGAATTTATGTTTTTACCTTCTGTGGTTAATATGTAATAGCTACTCGAAATATTCCTTAGCTGTCCTGTTTATTAATAACATATTTCACTGTAAATATTACTTTTATTTAAAAAGTTATGTAATTTCAGCTTCCCTTGACACGAGTTACTTTTTATCCTGGTTTGAGCGTCGTATTTTTATTATTGGTCAGGTTTTATATTTCCGTTTTAATTATCACAATACTGTCAAATACAGTTACAAAGATTTGGAGCCCAAGTCTAATCAAATAACGCCGCTTTTTTGATGCGTACAAATATTGTAACATCTTTCAGAATACAGAGAGTTAAAGTCTGAACATGGCCTTACATGCCAAAGACCAGTTAAGTAAATAAAAATTACGTATTTTGCTTTTTATATTACATTCCACTTTTCTTTTCAAATATTGTTCCCAAAGAACCGTTTTGACTATCATTGGTGTTATCAACGCAGCAGTGATCCACTGCAATAACGGAAGGCATTATAGTTGTTCAGTGTGAGCTTAAAGAGACTATTGTTCAAATATTCAAATGTTTGTAGAGTCTATGGGACTTAACTACGGGGTCATCAGTCCCTAAACTTACAAACTACTTATGAACTACTTACAACTAAGGACGGCACAAATATCCATTCCCGAGGGGTGATTCGAACCCCCAACCGTAGTGGCCGTGCAGACCGTGACTGGAGCGCCCCAGTCTCCTCGGCCACCGCGGCCGGCAAAGAGACTATTAACCTATAACGGTAAAGGTACCTGATCGTCATCTAAGACATGAAAGGAACCTGTGACGATATGCGCATTCTCACACGTCCCGACCTCATACGTCGTACCTCGCTACGCGTGCAACAGCCACGTGGGCCTCTGATTTTTCGTCGTTGTACCGCGTGGCCCACGCAGGCGGTGAAAGCGAAGCTGGCCTGGTATGTTGCCAGCCTAGCACGCAGAGGCGTAAACACGTAAATCGAAACACGACGCAGGAATCTAGAACGGTTTCTTCAACAAATATATTGTTTGTTCTTTAGGCGGAATTTCTGACAAGTTTTTTTCCTCTAACGTCGCGTTATCGATAGGTGGTCAGTTGGTGAATGTATACAAAGCTATTAAATTTTACGGGAGGTCTATCTTGAATGAACGCAGATGACACACCACCAGTGAAAACATCCAGTATACTGAGTAGCGGAAAAAATTTTATTTTAATAAATTTCTCTTCTTTTATAGGACATGAATATTAACAGCCCGAGGTACAAGAATTGCCTTCAACCTATATCTTAGATTCTTATCCTGTGGGGTTTCTCTAAAAACATCAAAGGCACGTTTCAAAATACTATAGTTCCGTCAAACCAAATTAACATATCAGAAGCGACCCATATTGCTGTACAAAATATTTTCTATTAGTAGTTTGTAACTATTATCTATTTTCAATCGATAATCTCTTTTTCTGTCTTAGGAACGGCAACACATTTAAGCCTTGGAAAGAAAGCAGCAATGTCCGAATACAAGTCCCTAGCGAAGTTACTTAAAATTCATCTTAAAACAGATCGCGTACAAATTTGTTGATTCGTGACCTTCAAACTCTGGTTGGAGCGTTTCCATTTTTGTTCCACTACCAGAGAGAAAGAGAGAAAAACGAATTCTTGTGTACCTCTGTCTTCTTTTTTTAGTGTTCAATCCTGAGGTTGGTTTGCAGCAAAGCGCAATTCCTCTCTTCTGTCTGCTTTCTTCTTCATTTCTACGTGTGTATTACATTAACAATATTCATGGCCTGTTGCATATATATACTCCTTGCTCGTCTCCGGCAATTTCTTCTCCCAATAGCTCCTTCTGCTATTGTTCCAACGATAGTGTTGTGTCTTACGATGTGTCCTAAAACTTTATCTTTTCTTGTCTGGACGTACCTCCACAGGGATCTGGTTTCCTGTACTCTGTGAACCTCCTTTCCATTTGTTACTTTGCCTCTCCTTATGTAGCACCAAAACTCCACGGCTTTTAATCGTCTTCTATCTCGCGTCCCCACTGTTCAAGTTTTACATCGATATAGACACACTCCCTTCCCTTATTTTCAGACGGGTGTTATTGCTGGTGAGTAAGTTCTTTCTTAAACTGAATCCAGATTTCTCCAGATGTATTTTCTCACAATTTCTTGCCGGCTTCTACTATACCTTGTGATTTTACTTCCTTAAATTCCTCTATCATTTTCTTCCAATTCTTATTATTAAAGGTTCATTTTCTGTTTCAGCACTGGATACCATCACTTTAGGTTCTTTTTTATTTTTATTATTTTCTTTTAATTCTCATTTCATACTGTTTACATAATATAGTTTCCACTATACCGACGACTTTCTCTAGGTCCTCATTTGTCTCCATGGCCACAATAATATCATCTGCATAAAGCAGTAGGTCTATTTTCTGCCCTTTAATTTTGATCTCCGCGTTAGAAGTTTCGCGAACTTGAGTCTATAGCTTCCTTGAGGTAAGCGTTGAAACTAAGAGGAAAGAGAGTATATCCTTATCTCACGCCATTTTCTTTCATGTTTTTTAATTGTTCTTGATGACGTATACTAATCACTGTCAGCAACGAATATCTTTGTACTTAATACCAGATTACTTCAGCACTCTGAACGTTTCTTACCAGATAATATTATCAAATGCCTTTTCCAGGTTTACAAAGACAATATAGATTGGTTTATTTTTATGTATTCGCCTCTCGATAAGAAGTCTCACTGTTAGAATCGACCATCACTCAGCATCAACACCACCTATCCTTCAATTATCCTCATAACTATTTTGATGAGAATTTTTGATGCCTATAATAATGGGCTTTAGATTCGTTTTGTAGGTGCTGCCTTCTTCGATGTTGGAACAGTGATGCATTTCTAGAAGTCTGTCGGTATCTTTCCTGTGTTATACATGAAACTAATAAATTCAAGCAGCCTTATCTTCATGCTGTCACGAGAATTCTTCATTAGTTCTGCAGGGATGTCTTCACAGGTCTTCGCAGGTCTTTAAGAGCTTTGTCAAACTCTTGTTGAAGAATATCGTGTACTTTGTCATCTTCTTCTTCTTTCTCTTTTTTCCTGTTACGTCCTTCGAAAGAACGTTCCGTCATACACTTCTCGATGTATCCTTTCCATCTCGTACTATGTCTTCACCAAACAGAATTTTTCTCTGTTAATTTTTTATGGTATCGGATTTTGTTGAGTTCCGATTCTTAAAAAATACTTGCTGTTCAGTAGACGAAACCAGTTCTTCCATTTTGCGTATTTTCTTTACTTCCATGCACATTTCTTCAAGAAAATTTTCTTTGGTTCTCTAGCTTCTCTATTGATTAGTCTTCTTTAGTCAGCTTTTCCTTGCACGTTTATTGTATCTTTGTGTAGTCTCCTGTTTTATATCAGCTGAATAAAATGTCCTGTAATCAATTTCCTCTTGTTTTTGGGTTAGTTTTTCCAACCATTTTGTCTGCTGCTCTGTATATTCCTCATTTAATTTGTTTCAGTCTTCATTTACTCCACAATGTTGAAAATATTTTGATAGATTTTCCGTTTCGTGTGCATAGTTCTTTGACACTCCCTTAACTTTCAGTTTTCTATCTCCCATTTTAGTTTTGCTTTCTCGTTCTTTAGAGATCTGAGTCTCTAGCAAAGAGTCTCTACCCCTGCTTCTCATTGTCACAGTCGTTATTATCGCTGGCTTTCGTGGCTTTTATAAATTGTGTCAAAACACAGTCCCTCCTGGGAGCGGATATATATATATAGGAATCTTTGATTTCTTTTTTTGTCATGTTCAAACTAAGTACAAGATGAATACTACTAGAAATTGTTAAAATACATCATTGATATCAAAAGGTATTCAACTATAACAAGTTGTGATGTGCATTTAATGTATCGGAACAGATCGTCTTTGTGCCTGGTATCTGGATGTTCGCTTATTTGAACGTGCTTAAGCTTTGGTGAGCTATATTTCGATCTGAAAGTGTAAATTATATATATATATATATATATATATATATATATAACAACTCATGCATCCAGAATGTGGCCAGAATTTCCCTTATTCCTTAAGTTCGTGATGGAAGAAGCCCCTGTGTGTGTTTGTGTGTGTGTGTGTGTGTTTCTGATTAATGTTTCGGCTTGCCGTTCGTCGCGACTACTCGTCGCAGAGTACAGATAGACCCTTTGCCTCTTTTAATTCGAAGGGTATAATGAAAATTAAGTTCACATATACATATAAACAGACATACACGAGTTTAAATGTCTGCATGAGGCAGTGAACTCTTCTTGTCTCATAGTAGGTCAGTTTCAATTATTTATTTATTTGATTCAAATTTCAAAATTTTGTTTTTGGGTTAGTTTTTCCAACCATTTTGTCTGCTGCTCTGTATATTCCTCATTTAATTTGTTTCAGTCTTCATTTACTCCACAATGTTGAAAATATTTTGATAGATTTTCCGTTTCGTGTGCATAGTTCTTTGACACTCCCTTAACTTTCAGTTTTCTATCTCCCATTTTAGTTTTGCTTTCTCGTATCCCACAAAAGCTCTTTGTATATTAGACATAAACATATTACCAGCGTTAATGCGTGTTGAAGGAAAGTACAGTGTACTACACATGTCCTGGTTAAAAATGCTTATTGTTTACGTTCAAAATAATCATAATATTAGATAGGTAATTAATCACTTGAAGAAATGAAACCCTTCTGTCCTTCTTGTGAAACATAATACACCAACTCAGTTGCCCGAAATTCGGTACTTTATAAGTTTTCCCATTGTTGGGAAAAATTCTACGGGCAATGTTGCCCACATGTTAAATCGAACAAAAGATTTGTTTGGGTTATACTATAGTCTACAAAGCTATCGCTTCAAATGTTTGCAACACGACGGTAAGGTGGCCATTGTGGTGAGTGCCAAATGACACTGGAGCAGAGAGCGCGTCGATAGTGGTGGGTGAAACAGCGACAGTGGACATAGGAACGGCTTTGCATCACCTTTTATGACAAGTTCTTGCTCGGTGTACACTATTACCAAGAACGCAAGTGACTGTGGTTATTCTGTAAGAGAACGACCGCTGCCACACTGCAGTCAGTATCGTTTACGGGTTGAGCACTTGGCTTGATGGTGTGGATTTCCGCTTGCTAAAATGACAATACAATGACCTCTGGTTCTCTTAGCCAGCAATTCGGACGTGTTAAAGACAGTCGCAGTGCACTACCTTCGAGGTTATCGGAAAGTTACATAAAACCTGATAAAAAAGATCATGTAGCATGAAAGGTTGGACGTCAAAAGTCAGGTTTAACAACCTAATTTGTAAATTAATGGGTATCGTTTTCATCCGTAGGCATCTTTCTGATATGATGGCAGGAATTGGAGAGTAAATGATAAGGTGCTAAGCCTAAGGTACAGTGTTAAACCAAAATTTATTTCACCTTAAATAAAACACATCAGTTGCCAAGTAAAATTTAGGACTGAACATTTAAAACATAGGCAATTGGTATAGATAATTAAATTCCTTACTGACACCTTTAAGGTAATAAACAATGATTCCAGGTACTCAAATCTAAGAATGAACACTTGAACATAGACAGTTAATACAGTAAATACAAATCCTCAAGACAATTCATTTTTACCCAAGGAACAATTGCCTTATATCAACTACAATACACACTATAGTAAAAATCCCTTTTTTTTTAAACACAGCAGGCAAACAAATTAAATGTGGCCGCTAAGCAATAAAGAGTAAGTTAATGTCCTCAAAGCTGAAATACAAGCAGAACGCTTGTGAAGAACATACGCTATTCAACAGAATGGTGATGATAAAACAAACAGATATTACACTGAAACAATTTTGTGCAAGTTCATTATACAGGCCACGACCAGGTTAGACAAGAAATGTAAAATTTATTTAACTTAAAAACACGTTGCACGAACGGCTCTCAGTGCAACTGGTAAGCCCACAACTTCAGACTCTGCTTACTTCTTACAATTTATGCGAAGTTTAGTATCTTTTAATTCCCTCTGACGGGCTTGTGAGCAACACAACATAGGCCACAACTTCTTTGTAACAAATCATGAACTCTGCAACGCTCGTCCGAGGAATACAAACAATTCGTACATCACCACGTTTTACACACACTTTGCAATTTGAGGACTATATATGGAACCTGAAACACACTGTGATTAGCAACAGGCAGTACAACACAATAAATAATTTTTCATACTTCAAGAAGCAAGCGTGATGTACCCATACGGTCTGATATACAAAAATTAACACAACTGACCATGACCAAGCTGGAAGGAAGCGCCGCGTCCCGTGCCGATGGGAACGGTCGACATAAACATGTCATCAAGAAGTTGTAGTCCACAATCTAGGATGTAACTCACGCACTTAAGGTCAAAATTCGGAGTCTTGTGCACGTAGCTCCTCAAGTTTTGCGGATGCTCAACAGGACACCCACGACACGGTGCGTAAAACTGTCGCAACTCCCAGAGCGCCACCGCTCCTGCGCGGACCAAATTCACGTCCGCCGTCTTTCGCCTACAACCACCAACCTTCCTCTCTCGTCTCGCACGTGGCGTCCCGCTCGGCCGACAGAGGGCGGGGCCGATCCAGCGATAGTATCTCGATTTCCCCAGCTGTACAAACGCAATCTCTGAAAATCGAAATTGAAACGCGTGTCATCTCATAATCTACTCCTCTGAATAGTAAAAAGGGGCCGCCGAGCTTAGTTTCCCACTCCGAGTGACGGATCACTATCATTAGAATCACTTATCTTCACACCGTGAGACAATGTGTGGAGGTTTGAAATTTAATGTAGGGCATTGTCCCAAAGACTGGTGAACAGTAAAGTTTTCACCGCTCCTCATTTCGTAAAGCAAAGGGAAGGTTGTCAATAGTACACAGCATACCGAGACGGTCACCTATCAAATTACTGGACACTACCGACGGGGGATTAACTTCGGCGATTTGGCGGAAATCGATGTATTCACCTCGGCACAGCAGTTATCTTTTAACCTGATAGCTCAAGACTACGTGTTTCTCACGTTATCTTAGCTCAGTACAGAAGGGTCTCCGACATTGCCCTAGCTAGAACGTTCTCGAGATATCTCTCCCAGTACCGAGGGAATGGCAGCCACTGTTTAGCTGTTGCGACTGATGGACAGTAACAAAGAACCTAGTCTGACCAATCACATTTCGACCCGACACCAAGAATGCCACCTGTGTGTACGTGTGTACTAAGTTGGACTTCTAGATGCCTCTAAATGAGTAATATTTCGAAATTTGTGATCTACGTCTATATTCACATCCATACCCCGTAAGCCACATCGTGTACTTCTGTCACTCTCTCCTTTCCCTACTCAAGTCGAGGGAAAATTGACTGCAGATGTAAATCGTGCTCTATAAGCGAGATAAATGTAAGTAATCATGCAGTGAAGGCTTTCACGACCGGCTGAAATAATTGCTGTTGAATCTTCCGGGTTATGTGGTCGTGGTCGAAAAAACGTATCTGCTCCTGACGTTTCGTCCAGAGCTGCGCTGGACATCCTCAGAGGTGCTACTGGCAGCGGTGAGTCTTGCCGACTCGGCAAGTCGGCAAGACTCACCGCTACCAGTAGCACCACTGAAGATGAAACTTCCTGGCAGATTACAATTGTGTGCCGGAACCGGGACTCGAACCTGGGACCTTTGCCTTTCGCGGGCAAGCGCACTACCGACTGTGCTATCCCGACACGACTCACGATGCACGATGAGTCGTGTCGGGATAGCACAGTCGGTAGTGCGCTTGCCCGCGAAAGGCAAAGGTCCCAGGTTCGAGTCCCGGTTCCGGCACACAATTTTAATCTGCCAGGAAGTTTCATATCAACTCACACGCCGCTACAGAGTGAAAGTTTCATTCTGGAAAAAACCCTTAGGCTGTGGCTAAGCCATGTCTCCACAATATCCTTTCTTCCAGGAGTGCTAGTCTTGCATGGTTCGCAGAAGAGCTTCTGTGAAGTTTGGAAAGTAGGAGGCGAGGTACTGGCGGAAGTAAAGTTGTGAGGCGGCATCGTGAGTCGTGTCGGGATATCACAGTCGGTAGTGCGCTTGCCCGCGAAAGGCATAGGTCCCAGGTTCGAGTCCCGGTTGCGGCACACAGTTTTAATCTGCCAGGAAGTTTCATATCAGCGCACACTCCGCTGTAGAGTGAAAGTTTCATTCTGGAGACCTCTGAGGATGTCCAGCGCAGCTCTGGACGAAACGTCAGGAGCAGACACGTTTCTTCGACTACGACCACATTAACCGGAAGATTCAACAGCAATTAAATGTAAGTAATGTGATGAAAAGGAATTTGCGAGTTGAGGTCCGGTAGAGAATGTGGTCGTTAGAGGACGGAGCACAAGCTCGAATTCTTTTTGGATATTTTGATAACTGCGGCGAAGGTAAAAGTCCTCGCCCTTTGAGAGGAACCATCCCGACTTTTACCGGAAACGGTTAAGTGAAATCACGGAAAACCTAAACTGGATGATCGCAGGCGGATTTGATCCGCCATCCTCCCGAATGCGTGTCCAGTGTGTTCCGACTGCACCCTCGCTCTTCAAGAAACTTTTGCTTTCGGAACTTTTGAGAGAGGGGCATACCGTATACTGAGCGTATCTCGTACAGCGTCTGCCATCTACGTGACATATTGGCGATTGGTCAATGTATCTGTAATTAACCCAACTCTAATAAACACGATGTCGAGGGGACCTTAAACCTAAACATTGTTCCTCTGTTCTGTAGTCACGCGTGCTACTCTCCGTTGTCAGTCGTATCTGATAAGGATTCCACACCTAGGAGCACTATTCACGTTTTCTACGCTACTTCCTTTGTTGATGGATTGCGCTTCCTGAAGATTCTTCTAATGAATATCAATCTGGAATCTGTCTTTCGCACGATAAATTTTCCGTGGTCGTTCCACTTCAAATCGCTATTTATACATTTTATGAAAGTAACTAGTTACAGTGAGTGTTCTGCGATTGCATAATAACATAATTAACTATTTTCTTTCTATGAATTTCCAGTAAGTTTATTTTGAGTAACGTTAGACTCAGTCTCTATTCACCCCATTACGCGTCAACTCACCGCAGATCTTCCTGCATTTCTCTGCAGCATTGCTACTTCTCGATATACTATAGCATCGTTCACAAAAAGCCTCAGTGAAATTCTTAGTCATCTACGATGTCATTGATATTCGAGGGGTGTTCATATAAAAAGGTACGAAACGCTACTGTGGGTATCAGTGAAGTCTTTATCCAAAAGTAATCACCAGTGGTCGGAGCGCAACTGTCCCACTGTTTAACATCTACATCTACATGGGATACTCAGCAAATCACATTTAAGTGCCTGGCAGAGGGTTCATCGAACCACCTTTATGCTATTTATCTTATGGGAGTCAACAATATATTTTCGCATTCGGAGGAGAATGTTGGCGATTGGAGTTTCGCAAGTAGCCCACGCCGCAGCAATAAGCGCCGTTGTTGTGATGATTCCCATTCCAGATCCTGTATCATTTCCGTAGTTCTGTCTCCCCTGTATCGTGACAATACGAAACGAGCTGCCCTTCTTTGGACTCTTTTAATGTCCTCCGTCAAACCCACCTAATAAGGATCCCACACTGGGTTGCAATACTCCAAAAATGGACGGACAAGCGTAGTGTATGCAGTTTCTTTTGTAGTTCTGTTGCATGTTTTAAGGGTTCTGCCAATAAAAAGCAGTCTCTGGTTCGCCTTTCCCACGATGTTATCTACGTATTCTTTCCAATTTAAGTCTGAAGTAATAGTAATTCCTAGGTATTTTGTGGAGTTTACGTCCTTCACTTTTGAGTGATTTATCATGTAAACAAAGTTTAAAGGATTTCTTTTCGTACTCATGTGGACGACTTCACACTTCTCATTATTTAGAGTCAATTGCCAATTTTTACACCATACCGATATATTATTCAGATCGTTCTGCAAGTTGGTTTTGATCTTCAGATGATTTTACTAGACGGTAAATGACGGCATCATCTGCAAACAACCTAAGAGAGCTACTTAGGTTTTCCCCTAAATTTTTCGCCGAAGGAATCCCTGTTCCCAGAATTCCTTTGGGTGTGACAAAGATCAGTCCTCTACTGTGTCCTTCAGTTCATTGTTAGAGTTGAAGGACTTCCCTTTGCTAGCCACGATTTTTTAAATATTTTTTTAGCGGACAAGCTGGTGGACGTCACAGACCGTGTGATATTCCTGCCCTGTGGTCACTTCATATTTCTGGCCGCTGGCCGTTTCTTTGCTAACATTGTACGTGCCTTAAACGCGGAAGAAAGACAGCAGTGCAGCATATGTTGAAATGTGGGGTGGGGAGCAGTAGCATATGGCGCAGTAGGTGCTGGTTCCCGTGGGAAAGCCCGCCTATGTTACTGGTGCTCTCCTCGCATTGGCTGCTGCATTTCACGTCACGTGATTTCTTTTGAAATTAGTTTTGTTTATTATAAACTAAATATTAATTATTCAGAGCTGAGAATTTATTATAAATATCTCTCAAGGTCAGGCTAGATTTGGACAGTTTAAAAAGTTTAAGTTGCCTTATCTTATTGAAACAAGAGAAGAGCGATTTTGCAGAAGGCGCGCGACGGCTCTGATTTGGCGGGAAATAGAGCGCCAGGTGCCCTCTCGCAACGCGCCGCAGTTTCAGTCTCGAGCTGACCATTATACGCGCCGGACCGCTCCGGTCATGAGTTAAGATTTTTGTGATAGTGATAACAGTCGAGGTCTCAACATGAACTATGGACAGCATAGGCCGTATCATATTAACAATAGTTGCTCAATGTTTTAATTATTTATTTAATAAATGGCATCCCCGACAATTAAAAAATCTCGCGAGTCGCTTATTATGCCTCCATCATAAAGAACTTTAGCCTCGCTTGTATGCTGTAGAAGAACCAACGACCTGTGTGCTGTCTTCTGCGCTGGGGACACAACTATAGAAGACAACAGGTTAGTCAGAACTCTATGCTTTCCATAACGTTTTGGACAGCAACTGCGACACCTTGTGCGTACTGTAGGGCAGTACAAACGCACACTGCTACGCAACAGCATCTGCAAGGATGTGGATGTTTTAGGGGACTTGTGGGAGGAAGCAGTACTAACTTCTCCGTCCGCAAATAAAACCCTAGGAAGCTTGTAACCGACATGTCCGGGCGATAGGGCGGATGATCAAGCTGCTGCCGCTTGAACATGGGAAGTACACTTGGTGTGGTCCTGGGGCCTTGTGGACGCACGTTATCATGTATCAGAATAACTCCCTCCGTGAACAGCTCTGGCAGTTTGATCTTGATGGACTTGCGTAGGGTACGGAGTGTTTCAAAGTACACGTCAATGTTAATGGTTTTCCGTACTCGAGGAATTCGACGAGTATCGGGCCTCGGAGAGCCTGCTGAGGGCATAGAGTTGAAATTTTTAGGGGGAAGTGACGACGCATTCTTAGCGTCCCTAGATGTCGCACTACGTTATCCCAATGCGGCATATTCAAATTTTAATCTTTTCATTTGAACGCCCATCTTGTACTGTGGGAAGCAACGTTTGTATAAAACTCGTTGTGTACATGACAGAAATCATATTTTTTCGACGAAAGACTTCTCTGCCGCGCTTGAATGGCCGAGCGCTCTAAGGAGCATCGCTGCGGAGGGCGCGGTTGCTCCTAGATGGAGGCTCGAGTCCTCCCTCGGTTATGGGAGCTTGTGTTGTCCTTAGGTTAGTTTAAGTACTTTGTAAGAGCAGGGACTAATAACCACAGTCGTGGTTATATTTGAGGAGCATCGTTTCAAATCGTATTAAGTTCACGTGTGAACATAATTGAGTTTGGTACATTTTTGTATACTTTACATAGCGATCTTTCATGCTGTCAAGTCTGAATGTAACAAATCGGAGTCACTAATAGCGTAAATTGCGACTGTAAAGTAGCTGTTGTTTCAAATTGTATTTAGTCCACTGTAACGTGTGTTTCAAATCGTATTGTGTCCAGCAGTATCGTCACTTTGCTCTGTTGGCTCTGCTGACACCTAGCGCGCTATTTTCAAGAATGCTACGCATTCGATAATCACAGTTATATTGCGAGCTTCGAGTAAGAGAGTAGTTTTTGGATTATGGAGGAAGAAAAGTTTCTGGAGTCAATTGGCAACAAAAAAAAGGATGTTATAAAATGTTGGAGATCAGAATGTTTAAGTTAAAGATTTTATTTCTGTTAACAGTCAATGTTATTTCATAGTGAAACAAAAATAAGTGGTTAATTATATATTTACCACAGTAATCGTTTTTACCACTCCCATGAACCGCAGACATTGTCGAGGTGGGGTGGCTTGCGTGCCTCAACGATACAGATAGCCGTACCGTAGGTGCAACCACAGTGGAGGGGTATCTGTGGAGAGGCCAGACAAACGTGTGGTTCCTGAAGAGAGGCAGCAGCCTTTTCAGTAGTTACAGGGGCAACAGTCTGGATGATTGACTGAGCTGGCCTTGTAACATCAGCTAATGAGGCTTTGCCACACAGCTGCTGCAAACGGATGAAAGCAAGGGGAAACTACAGCCGTTACTTTTCCCGAGGTCATGCAGCTCTACTGTATGAACATATGATGATGGCATCCTCTCGGGTAAAATATTCCGGAGGTAAAATAGTCCCCCCATTCGGATCTCCGGGCGGGGACTACTCAGGAGGATGTGATCATCAGGAAAGTCAACTCTGGCATTCTACGGATCGGAGCGTGGAATGTTAGATCCCTTAATAGGGTAGGGAAGCTAGAAAATTTAAAAAGAGAAATGGATAGGTTAAAGTTAGATATAGTGGGGATTAGTGAAGTTCGGTGGAAAGAGGAACAGGATTTCTGGTCAGGGGAGTATAGGATTATAAATACAAAATCAGTTGGGGGTATTACAGGAGTAGGTCTGATAGTGAATAAGAAAATAGGAATGCGGGTAAACTACTATGAGTAACACAGTGATCGCATTATCGTAGTCAAGATAGATACAAAGCCAACACCGACCACTGTAGTACAGGTTTATATGCCAACTAGCTCTGGTGATGAGGAGATCGAAAAAAATATATGAGGAGCTAAAGGAAATTATTCAGACAATTAAGGGAGAGGAAAAGTTAATTGTTATGTGAGACTGGAATTCGGTAGTAGGACAAGGAAGGGAAGGGAAGATAGTTGGTGAATATGTTCTGGGAAAAAGGATGAAAGAGGAAGTCGCCATGTAGAATTTTGTACAGAACATAATGTAGTTATAACAAACACCTGGTTTATGAATCACAAAAGAAGGTTGTATACGTGGAAGAGACCAGGAGACACAGGGAGATACCAGATAGATTTTATAATGGTAAGACGGACCATAACTTGTTGGTTATGAACTGTAGGCTGAAACTGAAGAAAACTGCAGAAAGGTAGGAAAATAAGAAGATGGGACGTGGATAAATTGAAGGAACCTGAAGTTCTTAAGAATTTTAGGCAACAATTGACAGAAACGGGGGGAAATAAAACAGTAGACGAGGAATGGGTAGCATTGAGAGATGAAATAGTGAAGGCAGCGGAGGACAAAATAGGTAGAAAGGCAAGACCTACAAAAACATCCTTGGATATCACAAGAGATACTGAATTTAATCGATGAAAGGAGAAAATATAAAAATGCAGTAAATGAAACAGGCAAAATGGATTA
Source organism: Locusta migratoria (assembly GCA_026315105.1). Classification (NCBI taxonomy): domain Eukaryota; kingdom Metazoa; phylum Arthropoda; class Insecta; order Orthoptera; family Acrididae; genus Locusta; species Locusta migratoria. The sequence continues at coordinate 227,739,502 of CM048748.1, read as the reverse complement.
CAGACGACTAAGAAATGAGATTGACAGGAAGTGCAAAATGGCTAAGCAGGAGTGACTAGAAGGCAAATGCAAGGATGTAGAAGAATGTATAAATAGAGGGAAAATAGATACAGCCTACAGGAAAATAAAAGAAACATTTGGAGATAAAAAAACAGCTCTATGAATATCAAGGACACTGATGGAAAACCAGTTCTCAGCAAAGAAGGGAAAGCTGAAAGGTGGAAAGAGTATATAGAGAGGCTCTATGAAGGAAATGAACTTAGCGGCAATATTGTAGAAAGGGGAGAAGAAGTAGATAAGGATGAAATAGGAGATGCTATACTGAGAAATGAATTTGACAGAGCACTGAAAGACCTAAGTCGAAACAAGGCCCCTGGAGTAGATGATATTCCCTCAGAGCTACTGAAGTTCCTGGGAGAACCAGCCATGACAAAATTGTTTCACCTGGTATGTAAGATGTATGAGACAGGTGAAGTACCCTCAGACTTTAAGAAAAATGTTATAATCCCCATTCCAAAGAAAGCAGGCGCAGACAGGTGTGAGAACTATAGAACCATCAGTTTAATAAGTCATGGTTGCAAAATATTAACACGAATTATTTACAGAAGGATAGAAAAGCTGGTAGAAGCCGACCTCAGGGAAGATCAGTTTGGGTTCAGGAGAAATATCGGAACCTGGGAGGCAATACTCACTTTACGGCTTATCCTAGAAGATAGATTAAGAAAAGGCAAACCTACATTTTCAGCTTTTGTAGATTTGGAGAAGGCTTTTGACAATGTTGATTGGAATAAACTCTTTCAAGTTCTGAAGCAAGCCGGAGTAAAATATAGGGGGCGTAAGGTTATTTACAACTTGTACAAAAACCAGACAGCAGTTGTCAGAGTTGAAGGGCATGAAAGGGATGCAGTGGTTGGAAAGGGAGTAAGACAGGGTTGTAGCCTTTCTCCAATGTTATTCAATTTGTACAGTGAGCAAGCTATAAAGGAAAGCGAGGAGAAATTTGGAGAAGGAATTAAAGTTTAGGGTGAAGAATTAAAAACATTGCGTTTTGCCGACGACATAGTAATTCTGTCAGAGAGAGCGAAAGATATGGAAGAGCAGTTGAACGGAATGGACAGTGTGTTGAATGTGCATATAAGATGAAGATTAACAAGAGCAAAACTAGGGTAATTGTGTGCAGTCTAAGAAAATAGGTGATGCTGAAGGAATTAGATTAGGTAATTAAGCAATAAAGGAGGTAGATGAATTTTATTACTTGGGAAGTAAAATAACAAATGATGGTCGCAGTACAGAGGATATAAAATGCAGAATGGCAATGGCTAGAAAAGCGTTCTTGAAAAAGAGAAATTTGTTAACATCGAATATTGATTTAAGCCTAAGGAAGTCATTTCTGAAGGCATTTGTGTGGAGTGTTGCCTTGTATGGGAGCGAAACATGGACGATAAACAGTGTGGACAGGAAAAGGATTGAGGCTTTTGAAATGTGGTGCTACAGAACAATACTGAAGATTAGGTGGGTGGATTGCGTAACTAACGAGGAGGTACTGAACAGAATTGGGGAGAAAAGAAATTTCTGGTATACCTTGACTAAAAGAAGGGATAGATTGGTAGGACACATTCTTAGACATCAAGGAATTGTGAATTTAGCGTTGGAGGGAAGTGTGTGGGGTAAAAACCGCAGAGGAAGACCAAGAGATGGATACAGTAAGCAGATTCAGACTGATGTAGGTTGCCGTTCTTACGTGGAGATGAAGAGACTTGCTCAGGATAGGGTATTGTGAAGAGGTGCATCAAACCAGTCTCCGGACTGAAGACCACAACAACAACAACAACAACAACAACAATCGTTTTTAATATTTGTGTTTTTACAAATTATTGGATCAAAGCATATTAAGTCCAACACATTTTCATTAAATTTGAGGAACACAACGGCAAATTTATTTTACTTTTTGACGTACCTAGAAGTGCACCTCAAATAAAATAACTACAAAATTTTAAAATTTGTGAAGTGTTCCTCAAGTTCCGAGTAATCAGTGTTTTGTTCTCTTGTAAAATTTAGTTTTTTTGGACGTAATACGATTTGAAACCTTGCTCCTCATTTTTTAAAATTTGACCATTCAAGTCTTCTCTTCGTTGAGAATGACATGATGCGTTCTTTTAGCTAGAAACTTTAATCCCATTACACGATTGGTCTGTTACTCCGAACGCTCCTATTTTGTTCATTAGGTGGATATAGGGAAGCGTATCAAACGTCTTGTGGAAATTAAGAAAAAATAAATAAAAAAATAAAGGATCCAATTGGAAACCTATATCTACTGTTTTCTGGCTTCCGTGGTCGATTAGTGCAACTTGTGTTTCAAGTTATCTTTTTCAGTCCCGTGAATGAATGCATTGCAGAGTGCTGGAATATGCGAATATTTTTTATTTCAGGACTTTGTTAGGGTGGTGAGCTAAGGCGGGGAGGGGGGGGGGGGACTTGAAAGGTACCATTTTTTGGTTTTCTGCTTATATCTCGAAAACGGTCGGTTTTAGGAAAAAAATGTTCCAAATAAAAATGAAAGATAATTGAATTTGCTATAAAATTGTTTGTATACATATATGTCTAATTCCCAACTGTTTTCGAAATATAAGTTATTGAAAATCGACAATTTAGGAAAAAATCATCTTTACCTCACTAATTTTGTCAAACATTTACTTCTAGTGACTCACTCGATCGTTTCACAGAAAATTTGTCAGAAAGAAAGTTGTAGAACATTAAATTTACTTCAGTTTGATATGCACATTTGCTACCTTATCTTCAGCCAATCAGAATCCAATCAGCCAATGAGGTAAAGATGATTTTTTTCCGAAATTGTCGATTTTCAATAACGTATATCTCGAAAACCTTTGGAAATTAGACATATATGTATTAAACAATTTTATAGCAAATTCAATTATCTTTCGTTTTTATTTGGAACAATTTTTTTCCTAAAGCCGACCGTTTTCGAGACATAAGCAGAAAACCAAAATGTGGTGCCGGCCGCGGTGGCCGAGGGGACTGAGGCGCTCCAGTTACGGTCTGCACGGCCACTAAAGTCGGGGTTCGAATCCCCCCTCGGGCATGGATATTTGTGCCGTACTAAGTCTTAGTTATTTCATAAGTAGTTTGTAAGTTTAGGGACTGATGACCCTGTAGTTAAGTCCCATAAGCTGTACAAACATTTAAACATTTTGAACCAAAATGTGATACCTTTCAATCCCCCTCCCCGCTTTAGCTCACCCCCCAGGGGCGGGGACTTTTAGTATGTTCACTTCCTAACTATCCCTAACAAAGTCTTGAAATCAAAAATTCTCGCATATTCCATACACTCTACACCGCTGTTTTGAGCACTCATTGACTGGACTATTTCTTTCGGAACCCGTGGTGATTTCTACAGAGGAGATATTCGGTCTTCAGCAGTGTCTTAGTACTCGAGCAAAAAACGCCGAGCAATTTAAATATCAGGCGAGTCGTTTTGAGGTGTAGGTGAGACGTGGTGGTTGCCTAGCAACGGCGCGCCGTCATCCGTGTCACGTGTGTTCCCTCCGAGCGGTGGCCGATGATTTGTACCGCGGGTGCAGAACTGGTCGGCGGCGGTTCGCAGAAGGCCGGCATTCGCAGAAAACGAGTGCAGCGAGGCAGCACGTCCGCCGTCCCCCGGGGCGCGCCGTGCCTCTAATGACATCTCACCCCGGCACCGGCAGCGGACCAGCCGCGCCGGCGCAACGGAACGGGCTACTCGACTAGTCCTTGCCTCCTGCCCTTTCCTCCAAGCTATCTACAGTGGTGACTCGTGTGAAACTGTCTTGCCGGCCGCGGTGGCCGAGGGGACTGAGGCGCTTCAGTCAGTGTCACGTGCAGTGGCGGCTGGTGATAATGTGCTAATGTGCTGCAGCACACTGTAAATATATTACTAAAATTATGCCGTTTCTCTTCGAATGCAAGCGATAAATCGCTGTAAAATACATCCTATCTCTTGGAATACGAGCCAAATATTACAACCAAATTACGCCAAAATGCGTATTAGAATGCTAGTAATAAGGATGAAAACGTATTTTGGAGCGCTCTCGCCGCTATAGCTCCAAACCAGCTCCGTGTGCTGAAGTGGAATTCAGCCGCGCTGGTACGTGCGCAGAGAGGCGGCGCAGTTGTCTGTTCGCTAGTGCGCATGCGCACACGTGACGTCAGGCCTGGCGACTCATGTCTGCTGAGACCGACTGCAGCACCAGATCAATATCTCTCTTCGCGCTGCATGTACCGGCTGCGGAAGAATACTATATGACTAATATTGCGGCATACAGAGACAAATAGCGCGCTGGCTGAGGCGTCTTGCGCATTGTCTCTCAAACCTACCTGCGTGAGGCTCGTATTCAAATACGTCTAAATTTTTAATTTCTGTAAATGAAATTAATATTTTTAAACGTTATATTTACTACCTGCAGTGAATTCATGCAGTTGGCAGCGCTGTTATAGATTCCCCTGAAGGTCTTACTGTCAATACAATATTAATTGATATTTAATTAAAGGCAATCATACAAAGGTTGACTTTTTATTTTAGTATATTTTTGTAGTATTGTAGCAAATTTTGTACGAGCCGCCACTGGTCACGTGTTAGACACTGATGAACATCGGCTGATGTGTGGACCTGCTGCAGAGGTGTGGCTGTTCATAAAGAAAATACTCTTTGTCGTACAGCTCCACACACTATTGAACCGCAGTCACTTCTATTTCCGGACGAGAGCTTTTTTCCCACGCACAAAGATTAATGCAGTGAACTGGATCAAAGGCCTATCTACAATTATTTCGTTTCACGATCGAGGAAAGAGTGTGCTTGATTTTTGGACATTCCTCCAAGATCGCTTCACGTCTCTACTACACAATTCGAGACACCGACAATATATGCCAATTTTCTGGGCAGTGTTTTCCTGGATCCTCCCCACAGCTTCGGTGTGCCGGGTATGAGACGATAATTTTAGTATGAATGATCCCTCGGAAGAACGAACCTATGTAACGGATGAAAACAATTTATTCGAGAAGACGTGCTCGGAACTCGCGTGAGGGAACAAAAATTCAGCTAACATCTATCCGCATATGGTCGGGAGGGCGGTCTTATTTATGTTCAGTATCAGACGCTATTAATTCTGCACTTCATGTAGAGATATTTTTCTTTTTTTTTTCTTTTCTTTTTCATTGATATATGTAGAAAAAAATGAAGTGCGTAAAACTTTAAATAAATTAAATAAGTCATATCCTCACCTTATTCCCCCCCCCCAAAAAATCCGCCTATTAACTACAATAAGATGTGACCTACTTTTTCAGAAGCTTTTTATTCTATTCAATTGTATCTGAAATTATTGCTATCGTCCAAGTAGTTATTGTGTCAGTAATTGGTAATTTGGAAGAATCCGTGTACATCGAAGGAGACGACATTGCTATCATATATATCCAACGTTCGATTATTGCTCCAAAGTCGGTATGACAAACGCGAAGCAGTTAATTTAAATTCTACTTTTTCAGTGCGTTGAATTTCTGACATTTTCTTGTACTTTTCCGCCTCAATATGTGGTTCCCATTTGAAATACCGAAAGAAATAACGGTAATTTCTAACAATGGTATAATATATCGAACTGCAACTGTAAACGATTTAGTGTTTCTGAACTGGAGATTCGGGCGCTACGCGCCCTCACGTATTAAAATTATTGTTTGTTTGACCTATACCTAACATTTTTAAGGCTACGCTACAGATCGCTTTCTTTTAAAGGAAAGGTTAGGTATAGGTTAAACAAGAAGTTTTTCTTTTTCTTCTCTTTAATATGTGAGGGCGCGAATCTCCGGTTAAGACACACTCGATCGATTAACAGTTGTACGTTAGCCATATATCATTTCTGGGCCAAGGTTCTTCGATTGCAAGTATTCTTGGAAATTACCGAAATATACGCATAACTGAAGACAGGGATACCACTCGTCTCCATTAACCCATGATGTAATCACAATCTCGAAAAACACTTAATACGGGATAGTATCTAAATACCTACGTATTGTAGATAATAAATAATCTGTGGTTATTCTCGTAAATAAGATATTACAACAGAATGCACCATCCATGACACACCATCGTCTACAACTCAGCCACAACATAATTACGCCACCTACAAAAAGCATGTACACGACAACGAGCCAATGCCACAGGTGATATCCCAGTCTTCAAATAAGACAAAATTTCATAAAATCATCAATTCAAAAAAACAACATCCCAATCAGCTATACAAATCAGCTGATCTGCCATGTCAGTTTTCTGTCATTGGTAGCGAAGCGAGATTCGAACGTTCGATATATATCGATCGCAATACCATTTTCTTTGATGTACACGGATACTTCCAAATTAACCAGTAATTTACTCCATCTCACCTTCACTTCTTTCTCTCTCTCTCTCTCTCTCTTCCACCTTCACCTTCTTTCTGACTCTGTTCATCTCCTTCTCCCACCTCTCTGTTCATCTGCCCTCTCTCTGTTCATCTCCTTCTCTCTCTCTCTCTGCCAATCTCCACTTCTCCCTATGTCTCTGCAAATCACTTCCTCTTCTCTCTGTCTTTACTCCTCCTCCACGTCCTCGTCCATTGCTTTTTCCATCTGTGACACATAATACGGCCGGCCGCGGTGGCCGAGGTGACTGAGGCGCTCCAGTCACAGTCAGCACGGCCACTACGGTCGGGGGTTCGAATCCCCCCTCGGGCATGGATATTTGTGCCGTCCTAGTTCGTAAGTAGTTCATAAGTAGTTTGTAAGTTTAGGGACTGATGACCCCGTAGTTAAGTCCCATAAGCTTAACAAACATTTGAACACATAATACGAGGGTTGGAACTTAAATAGTGGCAACACTGCTGTGACGACACTATACTACTACTATATCTACTATTGTCGCTGTTAGCGACGTTGTTGACATACCTATCTTACCTCCGAGAAAATGCACTCGGCTGTACCACGTCACCGGAATGCGCAAAATCGAGGGGTGCAGTCACTTGTTAGCGATCGGTCTAACGTAAAGGTGTCACTGTGTCATAGAAACAGGAACAACGGATCAAGACTAAAAGTGCCTGACGTCGTACAGCACGACAGTGTCATCAAGGTCTACAAGAGGGATGCGGAGAATCGGCATTGGCGTACAGAACCGTATCACGTACAGTAAAACCCTGCAACAAAGGTCGGCAAAATGTGGCAGACATGCATCGGGCTGTTCGTTCTAGCGTATCTGCAGATAAGATTAGATTAGATTAATACTTGTGCCATAGATCATATATACGACATTTCGTAATGATTTTGGACGTGTCAGTTTAGTAAATGTTGTCTATACATTACAATCAATATTTTAAAGATTTTTTATTTTCATTTTTTATTGTGATTTTTATTTATTTTCTTTTTTTAAGTTTTATCTAAAATTCATCTATAGTGTAGAAGGAGTTGCCATCCAGAAATTCCTTTAATTTCTTTTTAAATACTAATTGGCTATCTTTCAGACTTTTGATGCAACTTGGTAAGTGACCGAACACTTTTGTGGCAGCGTAATTCACCATTTTCTCTGCCAAAGTTAGGTTTAATCTTGAATAGTGAAAATATCACCCTTTCTCCTAGTGTTGCAGCTATGCACACTGCAATTACTTTTGAACTGGGTCGGATTGTTAATAACAAATTTCATAAGTGCGTATATACCGTGTGAAGCTACAGTGATGATTCCTAGATCCCCAAATAAATGTCTTCAGGATGATCTTGGGTGGGCTCCAGCAATTATTCTGTTACACGCTTTTGTACAATGAATACTTATTCACTCAATGTTGAATTGTCCCAGAATCTCCATTCTCCTCCACACCCATATCTCAAATGCTTGTAAACTGTTTTCATCCTCTTGTTTCAGTGTCCATGTTTCTGCACCATACAGTGCCACACAAAAGCCGAAAAATTTGCCATGTCTTTTCCTTATACCCTTATCTAATTTGCTACACAGGTCTCCACTCTCTGCTCAATGCCTCCTTCGCTATAGCAATTCGAGTTTTCACCTCTTGGTGGCATCTCAAGTCTTCGGTTATTGTGCTTCCAAGATATTTAAATGCACTTATTTGGCTAATGGTAGTTGGTCCTATTTTAATATTTGCCAGCCTGTCTCTTGTACTGATGAGCATACTCTTTGTTTTTGCTGTATTTATTTTCATCCCATATTTCACACAAGCATAATTCAGGTCTTTCAGCATGTTGTTCGCTGTCCGCTCACTTTCTGCCACTAATACCACGTCATCAGCAAAAAGAAAGATTCAGGAGGTTTTCGACAGAAGAGGAGAAACATTCAGTTTGGAGGATATCTACAATCAGGCCGTTTTGACAAATGGAAGATTAGCATTTGGCGCCACCAAGAGCTGGCCAGAATGCATCCATACGTATTTCCCCTCTTTTCAAAATTCTCAGTCAGACAGGTGAACGCACACAAAAGCCGATTAGTGATGCAGGGACACCAAAGGGTGGTGGGTGAGATCAGACTGGAGGTGGCCTGTCTGCAGCGGCAACTGACCTATGCGGCCGTTTGCTGGAAAATCATCACCAATTATCCAGAACCAAGAGCTGCCATAATTGTCACAAATGAAACACTTACAGTCGCTGTTCTCTCCCAGCATTCCAACGCTCACTGGAATGTGGTTGAGTTGCAATTCCCTACTGGACTGGTAATCTTAGTGAACATGTACATTCAGTATGGGGAGGACACTGATAGACTCCTTGACCACCTGGTGACTGTGATGACGGTATGCGTGAGCGAAGGGCGGTTGTGGTGACTGATTTAAACGCCAAGTCCCCTACTGTGAAAAAGTCGCTCTTGGGATGACAGGACCCAAAGCAAAAGAGACCATCATGGCTCTCAAGTTGATAATCGAAAACAGGCCAAGTTACCTCCCCCCCCCCTCCCTACACAGGTAGCAGAGGGGAGGGATCTAATACAGATGTGACACTGGCGACATCCAACATGATCGGCGATGTCAAAAACTGACCACCAGCGATCATAATCTTATTATAACTCGAGCAAGAAGTGGTCCCTGCCTTCTCAACGGACGCTGAGCGAGTCCATTCCTTCGTTTTGGAGTGGCGGCCGCCTCAGTTGCATGTTGCCTACTGGTCCGGGGGCGCAGTTGCTGCCGGCTTAACAGGCGAAGTGTAAGGCCCAGCAGGCAACGTACAATTGAGCCAGCCGCCCTTCAGAAACAAAGGAATGGACTCGCCCTGCGCACAACTCAAGAATGCGTTTCAGCACATGGACCATGACTTGTTTACACTGGTGGGTATGAGGACGGCTGGGAAGCGGGATGGGAATGGCAGCTAAATTACAATAAAAGAGACTGGCAGTGTCTTGAGAGGAAGCTTGACATGCCGACATTCCCAGATGGTGACCTGGATATAGACAATTGTGTCCAGGATCTGGTCGCTGCAACAACGCGAGCAATGGACTTGGCTGCACCACTCAGGAGTAGTGCCGTCATGGCCTCACCCTCACCATGGTTTTCCAAGCTGCAGATGTTTCAGCAGTCTGTCAGACAGGCAAGACAGTACTACCAGAGGAGTGTGGCCTGGCAAAGGAAACAGGTTTGGTTCCTAAGATACAGGGAACTGAAGGACCTGTTATTCAAGGAACTTCAAATATCATGGGTGAATAGCTGAGAGCAATAGGCCAAGGCCCAACTAGCCTCTGCTCGCTGGGGCACATCTTACAAGCTGCTCAGAAATAAGATCAGATCGCCCATGGTCATGACAACCATCACTGATGAGGACTGGTGCACGGATACCTGGCAGGAGACTGCTGAGATCCTGCTCTGGTCTCTACTCCCTGATGACGTAGAGGCAACTGATACACACATACAAAGACAAATAAAGGCCAGCGATTACCCTTCATATGACAACAACGCCTTGGTTTACCCCTTCTCGGAAGAGGAGGTGGCCAACCAACTTCAAAATTTGAAGAGAGGGAAAGGCCCAGGGCAATATCTTGCCCCCCTCCCAGATCGTTCCTCAGGCGACCAGACTCTACAACGAGTGCCTAGGGCAAGTGAGGTATCAAACAACCTGGAAGAAGGCCAACATGGTCATAATTAAAAAGTGGCCAGCTAAGGACCCGACGCTCACCAAGTCCTATTTGCCTATCTGTCTGCTTGGTGTACTGGGAAAGTCATTTGAAAGACTTCCGACTGGCAGACTGGAAGCACATAGAGTCTTGTGTGGGGTGAGCGACAGGCAGTTTGGGTTTCGTGTGGGGCATTCTGCATGTGACGCTATCGCCATGGTGGCCAAGGTTTGTGGCTCTCCCCCCACAAATACGTAGTCACCATAATGGTGGACATCAACAGTGCCTTTGACAACCTCTGGTGAACTTCACTCTTTTCTCGACTCCGAGAGATTGAGTGCCCAGTGTCGCTTTATGGGTGTCTTAGGGACTACTGTGTTGGAAGGGAGGTCCGGTCATTATCATCTAGTGGAGATATAAGCAAACGAATCACCAAGGGTGTCCTCAGGGCTTTGTCCTGGGGCCACTCGTTTGGGACATTAATATGGAACCTTTGCTCCATCAGATGCAGAACAGTCCAGACGTGCTAGAGGTATTAGCCTACACGCACGACCTTCTCCTGATGGACGGCTACAAAAGCCGTAAAGATCTTGAGCCGCGAATCGTTAGGGCAATAGACATCCTCACACCATGGTGCCAAAGAACTAAACTCTCTATAGCGCCGGCAAAGTCCGCATACCTACTACTCAAAGGAAATCAAGTAAGGAACCCATCAGTCCAGATAAACGGTGTACTTGTAATTCAAAGGGGTCAGGCCAGATACCTGGGTGTGATTCTCGATATTCACTGGAACTTTGTGACTCATGTTGATGCAATTGCTGACCGAGCTCTTGCAGCATTGAACAGACTTGCTGGGATTGGGCATCGGAGATTTCATCTCTCGCCCAGCCTGATCAAGCTGTGTCATAATAGCATTCTGATGTCGATAATGGGCTACAGATCCGGCAGTTGAGCTCACAGACTAACTAGGGTGGCACCTGAGATGGCGGTGAGAAGGGTAGAGAAAAGTGTCCTGTTGCTCTTCATTGGGGCATATCACACTTCCCTGGGCATATCTCTATTGGTGTTTAATGGGCTGGGTGCCGGATACTGGATCAAGGAAGGGAATATACAGATGGTAGAAGAGATTTTGGGGGCACTAGTGGAAGGTAAAGCAGCCATCAGGGAAAGAGAACTGTAACTGCGACAAGAGCACTGGGATCAGGACGAGTCGGTGATGAGAACTCACCGTTTCCTGCTTGATGTCAGGGAGAGTCTACTGATAACATTCTTGCAACGCACGAGAGGACTGATACACTTTTTCACTGGCCACAGCCCGTACCCGGCATACCTATGTCGGTTCGGGAAACAGACGACTCCATAGTGTGGCTGTGGCAGCGCAGAGGGTACTCAGGAGCATGTCACATTTGAATGTCCCACGTACGAAACTAAAATCGCACAACATAGACACCAGTTACCAAATACAGATGCAACAGAACTAGTTAAATTAGAAGGCATATTTAATATTTTCAACAAAATGACTAATATCATTTCTAATTTTATCAGGGATGAATTCCTGAACCATGACTAGCTTTTTCCAGGATTTGACAGCTACACCAGAGGCGCCCCGCTGTGGTGTGGAATGGCCGCCAGCGATGGCCGGTGTAGGAGCACTGGCTGCTGCCCAACCCCATCAAGACATTTAGTATACGTTAGTCAGTAAGAAACACAACACAAAACAGCACACAAGAAGCTGCAGTGCATCGGGGCACGTTCCCTGGAATTAATTCAGCGAACATCGGTCGCCAAGTAGTAAGTTTGTATCTTCTGGCACAACTGTACGCACTGCAGAAGCGAAGGGAACACACACACACACACACACACACACACACACACACATACATGATCGCACAATAACTCCATGTCAAGAAACAAGAGGCCTTCCACACAACAACATCCCCACAACACCTACAAAACAAAACACGCACAGTATATCGTAGTCATAGTAAATCCAGTAAACATAAATACAAATAGTAGAGGAATAAAAATGTAGCATTTAGTTATTGGTAATTTTACAGACACATTACACATTTACTACTGAATTTACTTTAGAAATGTGATTCTGCGACACAGATTTTAGGAGACATGACGTCACCAATAATGAGATACGTGAAAAAGTGTCCCATCTCGTATGGGGCTGCAGATGAATAACCCTTTCTGCGTCTGTAAATCCAAATGGCGTCTTTAAACCACTCATGTCATGTTTGAGCTTCCGAATACTTCAGTGCTGTCATTTGGCATCACTTCGCGTAGTTCTGTACTATTAACTCGGAACTAAGCGACGCGATGCCAAATGACATCATTGATGCATTAGGTAGTTTGCATAAGTCAGAAATACTTAACGATGCCGTTTGGAATTAAACCCTGAAATGGGTATGTATTTACTACCAACTCTATTCGCAGCACATTTCGCAATATTTCTATTTCGCTCTTAAACTGAACTGAAAGTATACGCTGTGTTACAGGTCTCGAATCGAAACGTGCAGTACAAATCGGCTGTGGTGCCCAAGGTACGTAGACTAGAAAGGTATGCCAGTTGGGACTTCTTCACTGTCACTGGTTAGCGCTGTATTACGTCACTCGGCAGCGAGCCGCTGTATTATAAGGCCGTCGTGAACACATTTCTCCGTCTTTTCTTTTCTCATTCGACGAAAAACATTGCTTTTAAGCAGTGGAATACGCTTGTAATTACTATATATGTATACTAACATACAAAGGACTGAAAAAGAAAAGCTTCAAACATTATTAACAACTAGCTAACCCGTTCCGCCTCGCGACTTTGCGCGGGTAATACTTAAACGTCTTTAACTCGAGAAGCACTGAACGTATAGTTATGAGCTTTTTTTTTAAATTGTAAAGCTAATAAAGATCTAAAATATAGTACCAGAGAGCACATGTCTAACTTTTATAGATTTCCCACAATCACTATTTATGTAGTCTGAAGCCATCCGGCGCCAGCGCCATAGGAGAGAAAAATGGTACATATGCTTCAAAAATGTTCAAATGTTTGTAAATCTATCGGACCAAACTGCGTGGTCATCAGTCCGTAGCTTACAAACTACTTAAACCTAGGTAAACTAACCTAAGGGCAATCACACACACCCATGCCCCAGGGAGGACTCGAACCTCCAACGGCGAGCAACCGCGCGCTCCGTAGCGAGACGCTTTAGTCCTCTCGGCTACTCCACCGCGGCACATATGCTTCACTCGTAAAGTTAGACATATGCTCTCCTGGACTTTTTTTTAGATCTTTGTGAGACCTACAATTTAAAAGAAACCTCATCACGATACGTTCAGTAGTTCTTGAGTTATAGAAGGTTAAAGGGACAGACAGAGAAAATGTGCTTCTGTTTTATGTAATATCATGATTTTACTCCCTTAGAGTGCGAATTTCGAAATTTGCCTATAACCATGACGCTAGCTCATGCAATAAGTTGACTAAGTTTTATCGCAGTCGACTGAATGACATTGAAAGGGATAGCATACGGACAAACATAGGCATTCATTTTTATATATTAGATAAAGAAAACTCGTTACAACGCACATGTAGCAGCCGATATATGGAAACATTGTTCCCTAATAGAAGAAAGCTACTTTCTACCCGAACACATAACAGGTCACGAAACGAGCGAGCGCAGAACTCAACTTCCTGCTTGCACTTTTCATAAGGGTACTGCGGCAACTGGTCGGCGCTTACTGCCAGGTGATGTCACAGATGCAAAGCGCGCAAGTCAAATTTATACCTCCCCTGTGTGGAGCCATCCTCCGCTGGAAGGCATCAACGAGTGCGGTCTGGAGGGGGCGTGGTCAGCGCCCCACACTCCTGGCTGCTGTGCCATGCACTCGGTATACCCGGTCGATGGCCCAATTGCTAGTCGAACCCGTCAGTGAGCAACTTCGTCGAACTAGCGGGAACCGGCGTATCCACTACGGCAAGTTCGTCTGGCAATATTGTGGCCAAGCATTTGGAAAATTATAGTATTGTAGAAGAAATTATTCAGGAGGTATGACGTCATAAGGATTGAGCTGCATGCTAACGAAAGATAATTGGACAAAAAGTGGGGCAGCATCAACGCCACTTAGATACAAGGCCTGTGCGCTGCCTGCGAAGAGTAGTCATACCACAAGCAAACGATTTGTTTTATCTAGCGTTGTGCTGAGTTTGGGAATACGAAAACGTTGAAGACTGTGTTTCGGAATAATCTTAATGTTATTTATGTGATTCTCCGTGCAGATGTTTGCTGGTATGAGACAAAATGCCTAATATGAATTGTCGGATAACAATTTCGGTAAGATATCTTACTAATCTATATCTGTTGTTGTTGTTCTTATGGTCTTCAGTCCGGAGACTGGTTTGATGCAGCTCTCCACCAATACAGTAGAGCTGCATGTTCTCGGGAAAAGTAACGGCTGTAGTTTCCCCTTGCTTTCAGCCGTTCGCAGTAACTGTGTGGCAAAGCCATATTAGCTGATGTTACAAGGCCAGCTCAGTCAATCATCCAGACTGTTGCCCCTGTAACTACTGAAAAGGCTGCTGCCCCTCTTCAGGAACCACACGTTTGTCTGGCCTCTCCACAGATACCCCTCCGCTGTGGTTGCACCTACGGTACGGCTATCTGTATCGTTGAGGCACGCAAGCCACTCCACCTCGGCAATGTCTATGGTTCATGGGGGTGGAATCTATATCTATAAATGTGACTGTCTGTTCGGTGTACGTTTATCACGTCTGAACCACAAGACATTAAGAGCTAAAACTTTGTGCAGTTACTAATATTTGCCCGGGGAAGGCTTTAGGCGCGGATTTATGGGGATCGGTATTAATGCGAATGTCTGTTCGGTGTACGCTTACCTAGTCCGAACGACAAGACGCAGAACTTAAATATTTGTAAAGTTACTAATTTATACCTGAATAAGGTTTTAGGCACGGTTTTACAGCGATCTGATAGATATTTAGTAATTTGAAGAATATGCGGAACAATAATTACTCTTTTAAAATTATATTTACTCTTTGAAAATGGTGTTACTTGTTGCATTGTTGCTTGAGTGTTGATAATGATAAAAGGATGGAGTATATTGGGATGGAAAGTTGTCGGTGTATATAAAATTCTACGTGTGTGTGTGTTAATATTTCGCTCTGCAGCGAAAACTACAGAACGCAAACGAATGTTCTGTGTGTAATTGTTGTCCGAAGTCTCCTGTTGTACACCATAGCAGTTCCATGCCGATAGCTATAAGGGGGTGAAAGATATGGTGGTTAAAAGTCGTCAAATTATATATATATATATAAATCGGACTGAAGGCCAGCGATGAAGTTTGTGACTCTATAGCAAGGAGGTTACATACAGCGAAACGTAATGCCACCTTCGACCATAGATACTACCAGACAGGACAATCACCATAGCGGCTATTCACATGGTGTGCTTCAAACATATGACCACGTCACTGTTGGCAAGCATTAGCTGGATATAATGAACAACTCCACATTTTTGAATAAATGCCATCATTTTAAACTAATAATACTTTCACTCGAAAATTAATGTTACTTCCTTCCGCAAAAAGCTCTGTATAATCCTAGGCAAAGTTATACACTAGCACGTGACTGTTGGTAGAACAATGGTTTAGCTGTAGAGATGTTGGTGCCATGAAAACGACGCCATGCCCAATCTACTAGTACCTATGATCGAAGGATGCCACAAACCATACCTTTGGTCTATACGTCCTACAGTGCCTTCAGCTCTTTCTGTGTAAGGATAAGCATACTGAAAGATAGCTTATCTATCATTATCAACCAATACGCTTGCGGAGCCGCGGGTTTAAGCTAGTAGTTCATAAATATCTTGTACCAATACAAATTTGAGTGTGAATCGCATACATAACTTTTTTTTTTTTTTTTTTTGTTAAGCTTATGGGACTTAACTACGGGGTCATCAGTCCCTAAACTTACAAACTACTTATAAACTACCTACGAACTAGGACGGCACAAATATCCATGACCGAGGGGGGAATCGAACCCCGACCGTAGTGGCCGTGAAGACCGTGACTGGAGCGCCTTAGTCCCCTCGTCCGGCCATACATAACGTTAAGAACATTCTGAAACACACTGTGCAACCTGCATGTGTTCCTAAACTCAGAACAACGCTATGTAAGGCAAACAGTTTTCTCGTGTTATTACTGCTCTTGGCAGGCAGCACACAGGTCTGGTATCTAGGTGGCGTTGGCAGGATGCAGTGGACAAAGTCAGGAGAAAGAGGAGAACTGACACAAAATAAATACTCTGGCAAAGTCGGGAACTCCCGCTAGAAGTCTATAATGCGCCGACCAGTTTGACTTTTACCTCGCATAATACTTTGTTGCTAAGGACTCGAGATGTTATCGCGGGTCAGTTGTCTAAGAGAGCGCTCAAGATAATTTCCCGGAGCGCAATATCGCACGGATCTCCGGGGCGCGCTCGGCGGCTGCAAGGCATTTCATTAGGACACGGGGATATTCTGCGCCGTGCGCCGGGATTATACACGCGGATGCAGATGAGGGTGCAGCCGGGCCTCGAACCGGCGGCTCCGCGAGCCGGTCGGAAAATACAGCCGCCGTGAAATTGCTTACAAAGTTGCGGCGCACTCTGTTATTATCGTGGCCCCGTAATGGAGCGCCTGCAATCCGTCACTCGTAATTTGTGGCGCGGAGGTAAGAACGGCCGGCAGCCGGCAGCGGCGTGCACGGCGCACGCAGGTTCGCGTCTGCCCAGCGCCGCGGCTGGCTTTCTTTTTCTTTTTGTTTCGTCTCTGCCTTCCCTGACGCCCGTTGCCCCAGACACGTCGGAGCGAGCGCCTGCCAGCGTCTGGGCTGCCACAGAGGCCACCCCGAGGGGTTAATTAGCTCTCCGCACTGCTCCTGCCACCGATACCACCGGGTTTTCCCGTCAGTTTCGAAACTCGTAAAAAACGAACAAAACAGACAATCGACTTACGCAACAGTGTATTACACAGTTTTCATTAACTGCTCTCAACATTCTGGCGTGTCACTTACCGGGAGATTCTGGCGTTTGTCTGGTTGCCAGACTGCATAGTGAATGTTGTTGCTCTTTTGGTACACCCAAGAGACACGTGCAAGGTAACTAAAGGTTAAACCTGTGGACGTAAGCGGCAAGTCACGGGGGAGTAGCCGAGAGGTCTAAAGCGTCTCGCTGCCGAGCGCGCGGTTGCTCGCCGTGGAGGTTCGAGTCCTCCCTGGGGCGTGGGTGTGTGTGTTTGTCCTTAGGTTAGTTTACGAAGGTTTAAGTAGTTTGTAAGCTACGGACTGATGACCACGCAGTTTGGTCCGATAGATTTACACCCAAGAGACACGTGCAAGGTAACTGAAAGTTAAACCTGTGGACGTAAGCGGCAAATCGGGGTGTAGAGCAGCCGAGCGGTCTAAAGCGTCTCGCTGCGGAGCGCGCGGTTGCTCGCCGTGGAGGTTTGAGTCCTCCCTGGGGCATGGGTGTGTGTGTTTGTCCTTAGATTAGTTTACCTAGGTTTAAGTAGTTTGTAAGCTACCGACTGATGACCACGCAGTTTGGTCCGATAGATTTACAAACATTTTACGTAAGCGGCAACTGCCGGGGTATACTGGGTGCAGCCAAGACTGGAGGGCGTCATCTCTCTAGGGAAACTGGCCTCAGTATTCCAGGACGAAATCAGGGCGTGTGTGGAGGAGAATTTGCATAGGTGCTACAAAGACCGTAGCATCTATATCTATTCAGACAGCCAGGCAGGCCTGAGATCACTAGCAGCTCCTGCAACAAGGTCTAAAATTGTTGCAGAATGTCACAGGGTTCTGGTGGAGCTAAGGGAAAGCAATATAGTAACCCCATTGTGGGTCCCTGGCCACTCGGGGATCAGTGGCAACGAACACGCCGATAGATTAGCCAGGATGGGGGCAGAAACTCCATTTATTGGACCGGAACCTGTCCTGACAGTCGCCAAGGCAATGATCAAATTGGAGTTACGTAACTGGCTCAGAAGACAGCACGTAGAATATTGGACCAAAGTCTATCAACAAAAACATGGGAAGGTAATGATGCCAAAGCCATGTTTTAAAAGAAGCTCTGCAATCCTGAGCCTGAACAGGAGAAAGATTAGACTGATGGTTCGATTGCTGACAGGCCATGGGAATTTCAAAAAACACCTACATACAATGGGAATAACAGAAGAGGACCGTAAATATAGGATTGGCAACACATCAAACTTTTGGATTATATTAGTACACATTTTCCTTTCACCAGTATTGGTACACAACTTCTAATTCATTGCCCTCTGATCTCCATTCTCAGCATACAAGTATGTTTGCCTTAACAGTTCTTCTCTGAGTTTTTATGACGTTATCTCGTATGGGACTAACTTACAGAAGTCGCACACGACAGAGTGCAGCTGCGAAAAGTGCGACTTGTAGTGTTGCCAATGGTTTTGGCTGCTGCCATCCAACATGACCATGTCCCTGTGCATGCACTATTGCTACCTGTCCGTTTAGACATCTTTGTTTCCACGCTTCTTATAGAGGTTATGTATAACGAGATGATGAAATTCACTCAACCAGAACAGGCAAGTTACGAGCCCGACAGTAAGGAACTACAGCCATAAGAACTACTTTAGTGCTCTATTGTCCGTCACTAACTCCATTTTGTAGGCCGCTTTAGGTTACTGAAGTAGCAATAAAAGTGGGCCTTTGGAGATCGCCTTGTGATAGCGCGAAATTTAAATGATAATAACGGCTTAACCGTTCATCTGACACGAAGCTGTCTAAACGAATTTGTAGAAGAGAAAATTCTCTGCAACTTATGTCTTTTTTCCATATCTCGCATAGTTTCAGAGATATTTGCAAAATTAACGGCGATTTGATGATATGTCCCTGCCTTATCTCTCTGCCTCTAAAGTATTTCCACTTTTTGGGTCGAACCGTTCAACCGATCGGCACCAAATTTTACAAACATAATTGTTGGCCGCCAGCGACCAGAACCTCCCTTTTTCAAATATGTCGAAACAAAAGATTGGTTACAATAAAAGAGACCGTCTGTGATGGCCCTTTGACAGCAGGATTTTTAATTGCAAATAAACCGTTCATTTAACACTAAAATCGAATAAACAAATTTTTGGAGGAGAAAATGCTCTACACATTTTCTCTCTCATGTTGGTTTCGTAACTTACACCATTACATAGATATTTGCAAAAATATAGGCGATTTGACACCGTCACCTGATTTTACGTAAACCAGGCGTTCGGAAATGTCACATGACTCTCTCTGGCTTTCTGAATTTTATGATTTTCTTATTATAACTTACCCGTTGTCATTTCAAAGCAATGGCGCACTAAAGAATTAAACAGCTCTGTTTATGTTTGCAGTCTGTGCTCACATGTTTATCTTTGAAGTATATATTTATCTATGACTAGCGCAGCAGTTACGAATGTGATATCTTCGAGCATGCGCAGTCTAATCCTCAGTAGCTTTGCATCACGTGATTTACCGTATAAATAGGTACGCGCAGACGATGATAACTCAGACTTGGACTCGCCTTGAAGATGGCTGCAAGGTTTGCAGCCGGAATATCGGACGAAGAATTGTCGCTGTCCCGGGTGCACTCCCGAAAAATGATGGAATATTATGTCCGCCGGGAAAACTTCAAGAGTCATGTGACTGATTTCCGAACGGCAAATGTAGGCTGTGTTCCTTTCGAGCTATAGTCACTCGTCCGATCAACAAATGCACGCTAAATCCCATCCAGGCTATAATCATTCGTGATCAGTACAGGAAAAGAAAATAAACTTAGAAAAAGGAAGGTGATAATATTGCAATGAAAAAGATCATGAAAATTTGATGGAGATAATAAAGTAATAGTTTAAAGAGGTAAAAGTTCAAAAAAGAGGATGTTTTTCAAAGCTAAACTAAAACATCAAATAATTTTGGTTGTTTGTTAAAAAAAAGGCCTGAATGAATATTACGTCTTGGGTGCCTAGATATTATCGCAATAGTATAATCGTAATCGTATCGCCCATGATTTTTTATTATTTGTATATTTATTATTTTTGTCCGAAATGTTAGTAAAAACCTACAGGCAAATCTAATGCGGTCCGTAAAACATGCCAGTGCGATGTTCTGAATATACGAAGCACAAGAAATATGTGAGCCTATATATCAAGCTGCGAATCTTGTACGCTGTCCTAGAAAGATCTTCTTCACTATGTACTACCTACATAAAGCAGAAAAAATGTCTTACTGGAAGCAACACATTACAGTGGAAACTCCGTCTGATGGTCTGGGAAAACTGACATTGATCTTGATTTCAATAGATAAGTGGGGTACATACTAATCAAAGTACCGATTTTACCTCTAGGTCGCTGATAAAAAAATGAACTCTTGGTTACCAGGTCAAACGTTTTGAGTTTTACAGACACCGCAGCAACATATCTTGTAATACATACAGAAATGTTTCAGTAAAAGAATACGTCCGGAAAGCTATAGTAAAGCAGTTAAACAGAAGAAGTAAGTGCACGACAGTTGTTATTTATCAACGAATGGATTCGCATCTGTATTTCTCTAACCACTTAATCTCTTATTACCAGATGGGGTAGCTCCTCAAGGAATTGAATATCCTGATTTTGTTGGTTTTGATTTATTTAGACATAATTGAACTGAATGCAACTAAAAGCAGAAGGCATCATTGGCTTGCCCATTTTACAGATCAGATTAAAACCGCGATTTTTTTGTAATAACAAGAGCAGCTTGTCAAGTTCGATGAGTAAATGTATAATAGGCCTATATCTGTGCTTAATCAGTCGGTGCTTTTTGTTGTAAATTCTAACTAATTATGACTGCGTTCATATGCCTGTATATATTTGACATGGCAAGTCACGGAAGCGAACGAATTGACCTGAGAGGAAGCTACAATTATTAATATATTGTAATACGTTTTCCTTCATTTTTGTACCAACATACTGTAGTTTCCTCAATACGTAACTGTTAAAGTTTAAACTAAACAAAAACAATGTTTCACGTTCAAAAGAATTAAGAAATTGTTAACTATTCGTGATTACATAAATGGTGTTCTTAAAATGACTATGTACAGTAATAACACCTTTTTATGAAGAAAGTACGGTCAGGACAGGTTTATTTACGTAATGTTACACGAGAAGTGACAATCGGTTAATGTTACGTACCAACACAGAAAAGAAAACGGAATAAAACTAACGATGGTGCAATATTAAAAGTATGAAAGGAAAGGGATGAAAAGAGGCAAATGTTAGTAAAAGTCCGTACGGAACGCAAATATGATGACATTGACTTATTTTCTGGACGTATCAGTTTTACGGAGTTCATCTTCAGTACAATAAAGCAGAAGCTAAACGAAGTATAGTCGCATTGTTTCTGATTGTGAAATAATGGCTGCACCGTGGAACACAAATCTGCAGTCAACTGTAATAATACTCCATCAACATCCACATTGCTGGGAGTTATTCCGTACCAGTTCTTGAGCAGACCGTAAATAATGCATGATCTTTTTGTGTTCTTCTCAGTGTCAAAAGTAATTTTTCTTCTTCAGTTATTGCATTTCTTAGGCACTGCAGTTTTATGTCATCCTTAATAGAACTCAGTGTGAAATTTAGCTGTTTTTTATTTAAACAGCAATAGCTCTTGAATAAGTATATCACTAAACAATTTTTTTTAATCAATGGTATGTAACTTTCTTAGTATGGATCGTCTTCCTCCTGAAACGACAATGCAATAAGTGCGGCAGTCGGCAGACACCTCGCCTCTCGCCAGAGACAGCACTGCTCACCTGCTGCTGCGTTCCGCAACGCGACGACGGCGACGGCAGCGTCGATGTCGGCGGTTGCGGTGAGTCGCTGTCGCCGTGTTCGGAATCGCACCATAAGAGATGTTTCCAGAATGTTCCTCCAAATGCTCTCTTCCTGGAGTACTTCAGCGACCACACTGCTCGCCTGCTGCTGCGTTCCGCAACGCGTCGATTACAGACGGCAGCCTCGTTGTCGGTAGTTGCGGTGAGTCACTGTCGCCGTGTTCGGAATCGCACAATAAGAGATGTTTCCAGAATGTTCCTTCAAATGCTTTCTTCCTGGAGTACTTCTGTGATGTTTGGAAGTAGGCGGTGAGGTACTGGCAGAAGTAAAGTTGTCAGAACGGACCGTGAAGGCTGCTGGCATAGCCCAGATGGTAGAGCCCTTGCCCGCGAAAGGTAAAAGGTCCCAGTTTCGAATACTGGTTCCGGCACACCATTTTGATCTTCTACGAAGTTTCATATCAGCGCAAGGGATGTTTTCAGAATGTTTCACCATATCCTTTCTTCCTGGCTACTACTCCTCCAAGGTTCTCAGAAGAACTTCTGTGAAGTTTAGGAAGTAGGAAGCGAGGTACTTGCAGAAGTCGTGAGGAAGGACCGTGAAGCGTGCCGGGATAGCTCAGACGGTTGAGCGCTTACCCGCGAAAGGCAAAGGTTGCAAGTTCGAATCCCGGTTCCGGCTCGCAATTTTAATCTGCCATGAAGTTTCATGATTAATGTAAATTACGATTTTTGTTCACTATTAAACGAACAGCTGTGAGACTTCAGTCTTTTCCTGCATTGTCATATTTCCGCCTTTACCGCTAAAATGGCAGACATAAAATACCACAATAGCTAAATACGAAAATTCAATGTCTTGAAGTTTCGATACTGTGAAAGATAACCAGTGTTTTCTTTCTACACTGCTCAAAACAATTAGGAATTCACATGAGATATAATACGCTATATAAATATGGTAAAGTATTTTATTCAGATATCGGTTATAATTTAATTTGTGTGTGATACAGTACGATAATTGCTAACTCAACTCTTTACTTGAGATTTACATGGTGTTTACTAAGAGTGAAGCAGTATGGGGCTACCATAATAATGAAAAAGTCCATCTCGTTGCCCTTCAATTTGATGTGTAATCACCTCGGAGAGCCAGTACAGTTTCACACTAGGGTGGGCCGAAAAAAGTGAATTTTTGAGTATCGAGTTGTAATAGGGCTCGAAAGTTGCGTATTTGTGTGCTAATTAACGAAAAAATAATTTAAAAAATCTAACTTAATATCTTCAGTTCGCGCAAAGGGCTTAAAGTTTCTAAAAAAAGATAAATTTATAGAATTTCTGAAATGTCATATAAAAATATGTCTTTCAGTATCACGTCCTAACAGGACTCAAAAACTGCGTATCCCTGTACATCCCTGTTTAACATAAAAATCTTGTTGATAGTCCTAGCTTATGTAATCAGTTCAATCTAAAGGCCTTAACTATCGAAATATGACAACATTTCTAAATGATCAAAATGTTAAGGAAATTTGCTAATATCTCGTATTTATATCTATGTTTTAAATATGTTAGGTTTTATTTATTGTGATTTGATTATTTAAAGAGACAACATCATAACTTTGCAGCTCTTCGCCCATTTCACGAGGAAATTTGGTTAAATGACCCAGAAGTAACCACGAGGAGGTGGCTGCAATTCGAGTTCCACCCACACCCTGCCCTACCAACCAACCGCCCAAGGGGGTCATCCTAATTATATATTCATATTTACAATATATACATTTATTTACATTTTTATACTTTTATTTGCATACTAGTCAAAGATGTAGTTTGCTTGAATTCTGATTTGTGTCCAAATTTTGGCATTTTGGCCCACATACTTTTTCTGCAGCCGCTGTTACCAATTTTACACATCTATCTACTGCCTGAGTGTGGCACGGAAAGTTCAGAAATTCAAATTCGGGCAAAGTCTTATTCATCAAATATGTAGAAATGGATTCTGTCGTCAATTTCTGGGGGAGACGATTGACCAATCTATAAGCTCACTGTAGTCAGTAGCCTCAAAATCTAGTGTTGGTGTAGTAAACGTTCTTACTGCAGCTTTGCGGTTGGTTTTCATATTTCTTGCTTTTAGGATTCTTCTAAAACCCAGCTCTCTAATATGTGATCTCTCGTCTACTATCATAGCCAATAACACGTTTTCTGGATAACAGAAAAAAGAGTTTCGTTGAATCACTGGATCAATTTGCTTTTTCATGATCTCTGAAAGATGTCTGGAAGTTTTAATAACCTTAAAATCATGGTTTGGACCATATATTACTGAGGCGTATCTCTTAATATCGAACCAGACTGGCGCATATGTCTTTAGAATGTAGTCAACTAAAATCGTGAGTTCATTTGTGGGATTTATTTCAGAAATATACAAGCTCAACACTCTATTCGCACACGTCAACCAACGGGAGTGACTGAGAGGTCCAGGATCACGATTAGTCAGATCTGGAATACTTTTCCACTTTGAATAGTTTTGACAATATCCAGGAGTTATTGATGATATTTGCTTAAATCTGGTATTTTTAGATCCAATTTTTCTGACAACCCTGACTCCACAACCTCAAAATCAATAACAGGTAACTTTTCACAGTCAGTCAGTCTTTTTCCAATTATTCCACTAAACGAAGATGGTCCAGTTGACTCTCCATTCAAAAACTGAAATAAGTGTGTGAAAGGTAATTCGTTGAAGTGAAGTAAACAAATGAACCACTGTAATGGTCGTTGAATTTTTAGTTCTATATGGCGAATAACACCATTTTCCACCCAGTATTTGAATTTCTGAACTTTCCGTGCCACACTCAGGCTGTAGAAAGATGTGTAAAATAGGTAACAGAGGTTGCAGAAAAAGTATTCAAGATAGCAGAGATGGATTCATTAGTACGACTCTGCTGTCAAGATCAATAATGCCAAAATTTGGACACAAATCAGAATTCAAGCCAACTACATCTTTGACTAGTATCTAAATAAAAGTATAAAATGTAAATAAATGTATGTATTGTAAATATGAATATATAATTAGTATGACCTCCTTGGGCGGTTGGTTGGTAGGGCAGGGAGTGGGTGGAACTCGAATTGCAGCCACCTCCTCGTGGTGAGTTCTGGGTCATTGTTCCAAATTTACTGGTGAAATGGGCGAAGAGCTGCTAAGTTATGATGATATCTCTTTAAATAATCAAATTTCCGTAACATTTTGAACATTTAGAAATGTTGTCGTGTTTCTATAGTTAAGGTCTTTAGCGCGAACTGATTACATAAGCTAGGACCATCAAAAATATTTTTATGTTAAACTATTCATGGATAAGCAGTTTTTGAGACCTATTAGGACGTGATACTGAAAGATATATTTTTATATGACCTTTCAGAAATTCTATAAATTTATCGTTTTTTTTTTAGAAACTTTAAGCCCTCTGCGCGAACTGAAGATATTAAGTTAGATTTTTTAAATTATTTTTTCGTTAATCAGCACATAAATACACAACTTTTGAGCTCTATTACAACGTCATACCCAAAAATTCACTTTTTTCGGCCCACCCTATTGCACACCTGCGTGGCATGGACAGTATGAGGTTATCAATCAGCTCTTGAAGAATATTTGGCCATTCTTTCATGGGTTTACGTCCGGTGAACAAGCGGGCTACTCCATTCGTTCAGTTCCATCAGCTTCAAACATGTTGTCCACAAGTGCAGCTCTGTTGGGACAAGCGTTATCATCCGCTAGAAGGAATCCATCTCCTATGACACCTACCTATGGCGTAAAAAAAGCCAAAGAATCTAGTCTCTATACTTTTGTGCAGACAAAGCGCCATTCTAAACGACATAGACGTCCGTACGTTCGCCAGTACTGACACTACACACACGATTCGTCCACCACCATGAAATGGTGCTGTTTCCTGTACAAAAGTAAAAGTTCCAGGTTCTCTCCAGATTAGGGAACGATGATTGTCCGGCTGAACACGATTCTGTGAACGGAATCCGGCGCCATTCGTCACGACTCCAATCTTGATGTTCCTCCGCCCAGACATAAGCTTCTTGACGAAGAAAGAAGGAAACGATGGCATGAGCTAGTTGAACAGCTTGATTTCACCCATTCCAGCAATAAAAGTTGGGGTCTTCTCAGAAAATTAGGGAGTGCTGTACATCCCAGCTCCAAACAGAGTGCTGTTAATCCTAAGCTCAGTTATACTTGGAAACTCAAAGATCCGCGTCCCTACTCAACAGAAAAAGGACCTTAAAAGACTCATGGCTGAAGCACTGGAGAACTGCGCAGAACAGTCAAACATTGTGAGCACTATCTCTGAACAAGAGCTGATAACTGCAATAAATGACATCAAATCAAGGAAAGCAGCCGGACCTGATGGAGTCTTACCGGAGTTTCTAAAGAACTTGGGCCCAAGAGCACGCACATGGCTCTGCAGATTTTTCTCCGCCATACTTGAGACTGGAAACATCCCAAACAAATAGAAGGAGTCGAAGATAATAGCTATCTTGAAGCCTGTAAAGGACGAGAGAGATCCCAAGAGCTACAGACCTATCTCTCTGCTGTGTGTTATGTACAAACTTTTCGAAAAAATTCTCCTAAAGAGAGTGACTCACCCAATAGATGGAACAAGCCGGTTTCAGGTCGAAGAGGAGCTGCTACGATCAAGTCCTGGCAGTAACCACGCACATAGAACGTGGTTTACAGAACAAGAAAAAGACCGGTGTAGTATTTATAGATCTCTCGGTTGCATACGACACGGTCTGGCTTAAAGGATTATTGTATAAGCTTGGTACAGTAGTCAAATTTAAGAAGTCAGTAAAGCTGTTCTATAATATGCTGTCCACAAGTAAATACAGAGTACACATTAACGGAAAAACAAGCAAAGCCCGCATACTTAATAAAGGACTCCCAAAAGGCTCTGTGCTAGCTCCTTTACTGTTTAATTTGTACATCTACGATATGCCGGAACTCAAATCACGGAAGTTCGCATATGCCGACGATCTGGCCATTGCCCTGCAGGGTGAGTCATTCGAACAATTAAAATCAGGCATAATTCTGATTTCGTGCAGCTTCATATCTACTACAGCACCTGGCATCTGAACCTTAATGCATCAGAAACAGTAAGCACAGTGATGCATCTGAACAACAAACAAGCAGAAAGGAAGCTGTACTTAAATATAGCAGGCCAGAACATAAGACACGAAAGAGCACCGAGATACCTGGGTGTTAAACTGGACCGCAGCCTAACGTTCAAAGAACACCTGCATGACGTCAGCCAAAAACTCTGAGGCAGAATCAATATCATTCACAAACTCGCAGGCTCTACCTGGGGAAGCAATGTTACGACACTTCGCACTTCCTCCATGGCTCTAATCTACAGCGTTGCAGAATACTGCGCACCTGTATGGGCTAACAGTTCGCACGTCAACAAAGTAGATGTTGGCCTAAATGACACCTTGCGAACAATAACTGGAACGTTGAGACCTACTCCTACAACATGGCTCTCTGTGCTGGCAAATACTGAACCTCCGTCACTCCGCAGACAACATGCAATCCAAAGAGAAATGGAAAAAAAAAAAAAAAATTGCTGCTGACATCACACTTCCATACACGCTGATCTTCATGGCGCGACACGATTAGTGTCTAGAAATCCCTTCTGGAACGACTCGTCGAACAATCGGAACACCGTAACAGAATGGAACCACCTATGGCAGCAAGCAAATGTTCAGAATGGACACATTAAGAACCCGGCTGATCGTGTTCCTGGTTTCAAATTCCCTCGAAGAACCTGGGTGGCATTAAACAGAATGAGAACCGGTGTTGGACGGTGCAACGAGCTGATGGCCAAGTAGGGCTATATGGACGATCCTCACTGTGATTGCGGCGAAATACAGACGATGCAGCAAATATTTGATTGTAAAATTCATGGTTTTCGGGACGGATCGGTGGAGGATCTGCATAGACTTACAGACACTGCCATTTCTTGGCTTTGTAATTTAAGAGTTTCCGTTTAGTTGTAAATTATTTTGACAAATTTGCGTTCTCTTTAATTCTTAATTTATAAGCATTGTAATAAGTATAACTCATTTCATAATGAATAATGTTTTGTTAGATTTGTATGTTAATTTAGTTTCTCGTTTTGAATGTGTTTAGTAATGTAAGGCATCTGGCATATCGAACGCAAAATATATAAATGTGTGGCAAAACGGAGTCGTGGTTTTATTGAGGCAACAGCATAGGCCTCCGTGTGTAGAGACCACATTTCCGAAGGCGATTCCAGCCTGTTTGTGTTACTGCACGTCGCATTGCTGCCTGGAGTGTGCGCTGCAAGCCACGGCCGAGCGGCCGAGCGCATTGAGGCGATATGCTACGATGCGTGAGGCCGTTCCCCGTCGGGGTCTCGAATCCCACTTCGGGCTTTAGTATAAGCTAGTTCATAAGTAGTTTGTAAGTTTAGGGACTGATGACCCCGTAGTTAAGTCCCATAAGTTCTACAAACATTTGAACATTTTTTGTGCGCTGCAGCTGAGTTGCATTCAGCCTCCTGTCTCGACAGGTTGTTATCTGGAGGTAACGGACATGTCTTGCTGATGTTATGCATGTACGACCTAATCCTTGTCTTGCTTTAACGGTTCCTGTTGTCTGAAATCACAACCACATCCTGTAAATTACACTTGGTGACACTCCAGTAGCTGCCTCCACTTCCCTCTGTGTCTGTCTTGCATCCAACCTTCATGTGGCTCTCCATGCCATAGCTGCGAGTAATTCACGCTGTTGTTGCATTTCACTACCTGCTCACTTCACTATCTGATCCCAACTGCTTGGTTAATTCGTTTGGTAGAGTAAACACAAGTCAACAGCAATCCCGTCTGCAGTAACTTTCTGTTATTACCACTATCTCTGTTGCCGTAACGTTGTTGTCTGCTCTCTATAGAACCGACAGAAAGACGTCAAAACATTTTAGTTCGTACTGCTGATGACAATGCTTCAGCACCTAGATATCTCAACTGATCCCGTAGTTGTTTTTACCAGTGTATTTTTCTTTCCCTCGCAGGGATTTTTTACTACAAAACTGCCCTTGTTATTTAATTGTACTTCTCTAAATGATGTGTAACTGTTGGTAACATAAAAAAATAACACAATCTCTGTGTAAATCAAAATTATTACTATCATATTACTTCAATAATAATTATAACAATTTTGATTTACACAGAGATTGTGTTATTTTTTTATGTTACCAACAGTTACACATCATATTACTTTCCACTCCCATGAACCACAGACATTGCCGAGGTGGGGTGTCTTGCGTGCCTCAAAGATACAGATAGCCGTACCATAGATGCAAACACAGCGAGATGGAGAGGCCACACAAACGTGTGGTTCCTGAAGAGGGGCAGCAGCCTTTTCAGTAGTTATAGGGGCAACAGTCTGGATGATTGACTGAGCTGGCCTTGTAACATCAGCTAATGTGGCTTTGCCACACATTTACTGCGAACGGCTAAAAGCAAGGGGAAACTACAGCCGTTATTTTTCCCGAGGACATGCAGCTCTACTGTATGAACATATGATGATGGCATCCTCTCGGGTAAAATATTCCGGAGGTAAAATAGTCCCCCATTCGGATCTCCGGGCGGGGACTACTCAGGAGGATGTGATCATCAGGAAAGACAATACTGGCATTCTACGGGTCGGAGCGTGGAATGTTAGATTCCCTAATCGAGTAAGAAAATTAGAAAATTTAAAAAGGGAAATGGATAGGTTGAAGTTAGATGTAGTGGGGATTAGTGAAGTTCGGTGGCAGGATGAACAGGATTTCTGGTCAGGTGAGTACATGATTATAAATACAAAATCAATTGGGGGTATCACAGGAGTAGGATTGATAATGAATAAGAAAATAGGATTGCGGGTAAACTACTATGACCAGCACAGTGATCGCATTATCATTGTCAAGATAGATACGAAGCCAACACCGACAACAGTAGTACAGGTTTATATGCCAACTAGCTCTGCCGATGATGAGGAAATCGAAGAAATATACGAGGAGCTAAAGGAAATTATTCAGATAATTAAGGGAGAGGAAAACTTAATTGTTATGGGAGACTGGAATTCGGTAGTAGGAAAAGGAAGGGAAGATAGTAGGTGAATATGGTCTGGGCAAAAGGAATGAAAGAGGAAGCCACCTGGTAGAATTTTGCACAGAACATAATTTAGTTATAACAAACACCTGGTTCAAGAATCACAAAAGAAGGTTGTATACGTGGAAGAGACCAGGAGACACCGGGAGATTCCAGATAGATTTTATAATGGTAAGACATAGATTTCGGAACCAGGTTTTTTCAGTGTAAGACATACCCAGGGGCAGATATAGACTCTGACCATAACTTGTTGGTTATGAACTGTAGGCTGAAACTGAAGAAACTACCATAAGGAGATGGGACCTGGATAAATTGAAGGAACCTGAAGTTCTTAAGAATTTCAGAGGGAGCTTTAGGCAACAATTGACAGAAACAGGGGAAAATAAAACAGTAGAGGAGGAATGGGTAGCACTGAGAGATGAAATAGTGAAGGTAACAGAGAACAAAATAGGTAGGAAGGCAAGACCCTCAAAAAATCCTTGGATATCACAGGAGATACTAAATTTAATCGATGAAAGGAGAAAATATAAAAATGCCGTAAATGAAACAGGCAAAATGGAGTACAGACGACTAAGAAATGAGATTGACAGGAAGTGCAAAATATCTAAGCAGGAGCGGCTACAAGGCAAATGCAAGGATGTAGAAGAATGTATAAATAGGGGAAAATAGATACAGCCTACAGGAAAATAAAAGAAACATTTGGAGATAATCAATATCAAGGACACTGATGGAAAACCAGTTCTCAGCAAAGAAGGGAAAGCTGAAAGGTGAAAAGAGTATATAGAGGGGGCTCTACAAAGGAAATGAACTTCGAGACAATATTGAAGGAAGGGAAGAGGATGTAGATCAAGATGAAATAGGAGATAATGTACTGAGAGAAGAATTTGACAGAGCCCTGAAAGACCTAAGTCGAAACAAGGTCCCTGGAGTAGATGATATTCCCTCAGAGCAACTGAAGTCTCTGGGGGAACCAGTCATGACAAACCTGTTTCACCTGGTGTGTAAGATGTATGAGACAGGCGAAGTACCCTCAAACTTTAAGAAAGATTTTATAATCCCCATTTCAAAGAAAGAAGGTGCAGACAGGTGTGAAAACTATAGAACCATCAGTTTAATAAGTCATAGTTGCAAAATATTAACACGAATTATATACAGACGGTTGGAAAAACTGGTAGAAGCCGATCTCGGGGAAGATCAGTTTGGGTTCAGGAGAAATGTAGGAACACGGGAGGCAATACTCAATTTACGGCTTATCCTAGAAGATAGATTACGAAAAGGCAAATCTACATTTCTAGCTTTTGTAGATTTGGAGAAGGGTTTTGACAATGTTGATTGGAATAAATTCTTTCAAGTTCTGAAGCAAGCAGGAGTAAAATATAGGGACCGTAAGGTTATTTACAACTTGTACAAAAACCAGACAGCGGTTGTCAGAGTTAAAGGGCATGAAAGGGATGTAGTGGTTGGAAAGGCAGTAAGACAGGGTTGTAGTCTTTCTCCATTGTTATTCAATTTGTACATTGAGCAAGCTATAAAGGAAAGCAAGGAGAAGTTTGGAGAAGGAATTAAAGTTCGGGGTGAAGAATTAAAAACATTGCGTTTTGCCGACGACATAGTAATTCTGTCAGATACAGCAAAGGACCTGGAAGAGCAATTGAACGGAATGGACAGTGTGCTGAAAAGTGCATATAAGATGAAGATTAACAAGAGCAAAACTAGGGTAATGGAGTGTAGTCCAAGAAAATCAGGTGATGCTGAAGGAATTAGATTAGGTAACGAAGCAATAAAGGAGGTAGATGAGTTTTGTTACTTGGGCAGTAAAATAACAAATGATAGTCGCAGTACAGAGGATATAAAATGCAGGATGGCAATGGGTAGAAAAGCGTTTTTGAAAAAGAGAAATTTGTTAACATCGAATATTGATTTAAGCCTAAGGAAGTCCTTTCTGAAGGCATTTGTATGCCTTGTATGGGAGTGAGACATGGACGATGAGCAGTGCGGACAAGAAGAGAATTGAGGCTTTTGAAATATGGTGCTACAGAAGAATGCTGAAGATCAGGTGGGTGGATCGCGTAACTAATGAGGAGGTACTGAACAGAATTGGTGAAAAAAGAAATTTGTGGCATACCTTGACTAAAAGAAGGGATAGATTGGTAGAACACGTTCTTAGACATCAAGGAATTGTGAATGTAGCGTTGGAGGGAAGTGTGTGGGGTAAAAACCGCAGAGGAAGACCAAGAAATGGATACAGTAAGCAGATTCAGACAGATGTAGGTTGCCGTTCTTATATGGAGATGAAGAGGCTTGCTCAGGATAGGGTATTGTGGAGAGCTGCATCAAACCAGTCTCCGGACTGAAGACCACAACAACAAACAACAACACATATCACTTCAAGAAATAAGTTAGTAATTTTTTGTGTATTAATATGTCTGAGCAACTGTAATTTTCTTTCAATTTTCTGCACCTCATTTTAATATATCTGAATATCTGTTCGTTTTTCCGCAATTCCATACATCATTCATGTCTCAAATGGTTACACAATATAATTAAATTGTATGGGAATCGAGACAGATTCCGTCTGATTCCATGAAAGGAGTAATCATGGCAATTTTTCGGTATATGAAACGAAGTCATTATAATAAATACAGAGGTATCTCTTTAATTAGCATTGTGAGAAAAATATTATAAGGTATTGTTGAAGGGAGAGCACGATTATTAGTAGAAGATGCCTGGATGCAAATAAGTGTGAGTTTCGGCCCCATACAGACTGCCAGGACGAGATCTTTAGCTTAAGGCACGTAATGGAGAAATGCTATGAATTGAACAGGGATGTGTATATGTGTCTTATATACCGAGAAAAGACTTAGGACAGTGTTCCCAGTAGAAATCTATTGTCAGTTCTACAAGATTGTAGATTAGGAAGAAAACTTCTGCAGACAATTAAAGGTCTTTACGTAGATTTTCAGGCAGTAGTTAAGAGAGGACGGTAAATTGAGTGAAAACAAAATAAGCAGTCTCGCTTATACTGACGATTTCGTAATGATGGCAGATTCAACCGAAAAATTGCAATCTTATATTTCATAACTAGATGCAAATGTAAAGGTTGTGGTATGAAGATCAGCATCTGCAAACCGAAAGTAATGTCTGTGGGAAAGAGATTTAAGCTGGCTGAGTGTCAAATAGGAGGAACAAGGTTAGGAGGAGTGTTTCAAGTACTTAGTACATAGTGAAATGAGTAGAATTTTGTTTAGGTTATTGGGTATCGGGAACACGCAAAAAGGGATTCAGTCTCAGAGGGTACCGGTCACAGATAAGATGGACACAGATATGAAAACCATTAGTCTAACACTTGTGAGTTGTCTTAGCTGGGGGACGAGCTCCAAGCGCTAATAGAAACTACTATGGGTCTGTAAGTAACGCAAGTTTTCTAAAGGCGGAAATAAGTTCATTTGAAGTTTATACAAAGCGACATATGGTATTCAGAGGGAATAGATCGAATAAAATAAGTGGTAGCGTAGGTATTGCTGTCATAAGAAGTTTATGCTGTAGCGAAATTGAAGTAGATGGTTCCTGTGAGTTGGTATGTGTAGAGCTTACACATGACAACCGTAATAAATTAATAATGCAGACTATTCGATTCCAGAAATGATAACAGAAAGTTCGGATCAAATTTAGAAAAACGCACCGAAGGCGTACAACTTTAATTGGTGGTGACTTTAACATACCCTCGATATGTTGGACAAATACGTGTTCAAAGCAGGAGACAAGCAAAAACCGTGGTCTGAAATTGTTCTGAACACATTCTCTGCAGAGAAGTTCAGCTCAAGTATCTTTATTGAACAAATTGGTAGAGATGCTGACCGGAGAGAATGTTATTCATCATCATTATCATCATCATCATCATTAGAGACTGATTATGCCTTTCAGCGTTCAGTCTGGAGTATAGTACCTCTAATAAAATTCCTCCATGATACCCTATTCAATGCTAACATTGATGCCTCGTCTAATGTTATGCCTTTTACTTCAAAATCATTCTGCACCGAATCTAAGTACTTTCATCTTGGTCTACCTCGACTCCTCTTACCATCCGCTGCTGACCTCATGAGTTTCTTAGATAACCTTGCTTCCCCCATGCGTGTAACATGACCCCACCATCTCAGTCTGTTCGCTCTAACTGCTTCATCTATGGTTTTCATACCCAGTTTTTCCCTGATTTCCTCATTATGGACAGTGCCTGCCAGTGTTCCCGTCTATTAGTGCCTGCAATCATTCTTGCTACTTTCATATCTGTAACCTCTACCTTATGGATAAGGTAACCTGTATCCACCCAACTTTCACTCCCATACAACAAAGTTGTTCGAAAGATAGAGCCGTGCACCGCTAACTTAGTCTTGGTACTTACTTCCTTCTTGCAGAAGAGTGTAGATCTTAGCTGAGCACTCACTGCATTAGCTTTGCTGCACCTCGATTCCAGTTTTTTCACTATGTTGCCATCCTGTGAGAAAATACATCCCAGGTACTTGAAACTGTCTACCTGCACTAACTTTGTTCCTTCTATTTAGCAGTCAGTCTGCTTAAATCTCTTTCCCACTGATATTACTTTCGTTTTGGAGATGCTGATCTTCATATCATAATCCTTGCACCTCTGATCGAGCTCTGACATATTGGTTTGCAACCTTTCAATCGAATCGGCCATTACAACTAAGTCATCCGCATGTGGGAGACTGCTTATTTTGTTTTGACCTATTTTAATCCCGCCCTACTAGTCTACTGTTTTCAACATATGATCCATGAATAGTATGAACAGCAGTGGTGACAGGTTACAACCTTGTCTTACCCCTGAAACTACCCTGAACCATGAGCTTAATTTGCCATCTACTCTAACTGCTGCCTGACAGTCTACGTAAAGCCCTTTAGTTGCCTACAGAAGTTTGCCTCCTATACTATAATCTTGTAGAACTGACATTAGCTTCCTCGTAGGGACACGGTCATAAGCCTTTTCTAGATCTATGAAACATAGGTACAATTCCCTGTTCTACTCATATCACTTTTCCATTACCTGCCGTAAGCTAAAGATCTGGTCGTGACAGCCTCTAAGAGGCCTAAACCCACACTGATTTTCATCTAACTTGTCCTCAATTAATACTCGCACCCTCCTTTCAACAATACCTGAGAGTATTTTGCCTACAACGCTAATTAAAGAGGTACCTCCATAGTGTTCACAATCGTTTTTGTTTCCATGTTTGAAAATTGGCGTGATTACCGCTTTCGTGCAGTCAGACGCAACCTGTCCCGATACCCACGCCTTCTCAGTTATCCTGTGTAACCATCTGGTGGTTCATGGTGTGGGTTCCTGTAGTCATGTCCTAGTTCATGAACCACGGACAACGTATGAGTGGCCAAGTAAGTGGTCCTGACAGTTGGGATACCAGTTACTTTGGAACAAGGTTGGGCATCTCGGACATATTCTGACTCGTGGCCAGCTTTTTGCTCAGACGGCAAAGACTACCGAATCCACCGGTTAGTCCCTCAAACGTTAGGGGTAAAACCCAGTGGGGCCCTGGGCAAGTAAGGCTAGCAACCTGCTTCCCAGGTACTTCAATATTATGCTGCCAACAATCAGAGAATTTTATTATGGTTCATAATCCTTAACCTCTACCGTGGTGGAAAAATAGATAAAAAAACTGCACAAAATATCGATCGAGCACATTGTCAGAAAATTGATATAAAGTTATTATCAAGTTCCGTGAATATCTGATTGACACGAGCGTCAATCAAAAGGAAGTACCGTGTGAGGTAAATACACGTTGCCCAGGAGAATGGAAATCCTGGATGTAGACAACAGCAGATAAGGGGAAGTGCAGTACTAACCTGATGTAGCATCCGTTAAAAGTGATCACTTGGCAGTGTTAGACATTGGTCAGTGAGTTACTTACGGCGGGTCGGAGATGGACTGCTGGAATATCTACCATCTCATCCGAAATGTTCTGCTGCAGATGTTGGAGAGTATGAGGGTTACTGGGATACACCTTAGGCGTGAGAGCTCCCCACACATTGGCAGATCAGGTGTCCTGGGTGGCCAGGTGAAGATAGTGTGAATAAGCTCCAAACTTGTGTTGGATATATGAGCAATTGCTCCGTTCTGATGGCTTTGTGGACAATTGCTCCATCCTGTTGGAAGCAACTGTACATCTCCGTTAATAGTAACACAAATGGTTACTAAGTGTCCGAGCCAGGTATTCTAAACTTTCTTTCACGATCGTACAAGTTGTGCATCAGAAATTACTTCGTGGAATTATTGTCAAAAGTCAAAGCGTAGCTCGTTTCTGTGGTCATGAACTGGAAGGCAAGTAATTTCTTTAAGTGTTTGTCGACAGACATACAGGGAGAGAGAAAAACACACGCACACACACACACACACAAACACACACACACAAACACACACACACAAACACACACACACAGAAAGGGAGAGAGAGAGAGAGAGAGAGAGAGAGAGAGAGAGAAGAGAGATTGTGGGGGGGAGGGGAGAGGGGGGGAGGGGAGAAGAGAGACTGACGTCGACGACTGAACCGCAAAGGTTTTCCAGACACCGTTGGCAGACCGCGATAGCTACATGCACCCATTATCCTCACGGCGAGTCGGCGCGCAAAAGAGATATCTCCACACTTCATTTGAACTTGGCATATGGCCGAAGTCCAACAACTAATGAGCATTCTAAACGAATGGAATTCCCGAAGGGATTACTTTTAGGAAATTCCTCCAGGCTTTCCCACAAGGCGTAACTGCACCACAGAAGACCATTGAGCAATGTGACTTACCTGTGAAGCCAGCAATAAGCAAAAGAACAGTGTTTCCAGAACCGCACTTTCTCGATCTACTTGTTACAGCCACTGAAAACTTATAATAATTCGTGGGATAAATCGGTTTCTGTTATCGAAACTCGCTTGCAAGTAGTGGGAGTTTCCGAAAAACAGTGGGTTCTACCAGCCAGTGCCTTTCTCCTGTAAGATTTCTTATGTGGCACCCTTTGATAAACAAAGTGAACGGGTCGGGACCTGAGGTCTTGTGTAGTTCCCTGGCCGCAAGTTAATCCTTGGTTCGATTGCTTCATTCTTAAACGGCACTAGGGTAGGGTGACCATCACTCCGAATGTGAGCGTGCGAAAATATGTCTTTCTTTATGCTATTCTCCTTCATGAGGAATTATCTGTTGCATTCTAACCATTTACGAAATAGATTCGAAAGCTGAGGACGTTTTATTGCATACGAAAAACTGAAATAGGTAGGATTTCATTACACAGGCGCACGATGGAAAAACGTTTTTGCTAAAAATACCTTATTCTTAAAAAAAAAAAACCTGTATCTCCCAACTTATACTTCACATTTTAGACTGAAATTTATTAAATTAAACTATTTTTTAAAGAATTTAACAGCTTTTACATAGTTAAAATAATTAAAAAAGGGGGTGCAATGAATGTAGATGATGTTGGTAGCACTGCTGAAAAACATTTTATGGCAAAAAAGTCAATTCTATTTTTATGTTAACAGATAGTCTTTTGTTTACTGTCAACCTAACCTCACGTTCCCGTTTTTTGTACTTGTGCTCAGTACAATGTCTAACCGTGGTTGTAAAATCTCTGCTGAAAGTTTTGTTATATTTGTGGTGAATTTGTGATTAAAAAACATTAAATACTTTGTGAAAAAGGTTTATCTACCATACTCTGGATCTTAACTTGGTGATCAAGATAAATTTTCGGCGCCGCATAAGGCATGTTACGTGTGCGTTGAAGTTATGAGAAAATGGTCCAAAAAGGAGACAAACGCCTTTAGATATACTGTTCCTGTGACATGGAGGGAGCGAAGAAACCATTCCGATGATTGCTACTTTTTCAGTGGTGATATTACTGACCATAATTCGAAAAACAAGAAGGTAAAAAGATACCCTAACCTTCCGTCCTCCATCGACCATTAACTAGAGCATGGTGTGAATTTACCGGTTCCTGAACCACCAGAGGATTTAAATCCATTCCAACAGAAGTATTTTCTGATGTATAAGCTGATTTAGATGAACCAGATGATGATGAATTCCATTGTAATCCAAAAAGTCTAGAGCCAAAATTGTTTACTCAGACCCAGCTTAACGATTTTGTTAGTGATCTGGACTTAACGAAATAAAAAGTTGAATTGCTTGGATTCAGACTAAAAGAAAAGAACTTATTAGCAGTTGGAACCAGTATATACACGAATAGAAAGAGAGAGCAGAAATGTTCCTAGGGTTTTCAACAAGAAGGCAATTTAGTGTACTGTTCAGTCATTCCCGGTCAGATGAATGAGTTTGATATTAAATACAAAAAAGAAGACTGGAGGCTGTTCATTGATTCATCCAAAACTAGTTTAAATGTTGCTTTATTACACAATGGTAACATGTATGCATCTATACCTGTTGGACATTCTGTGCATATGAAAGAAAGCTATGAAAACCTAGAAATAGTGCTAAATAAAATAGGCTATTCTGCTCATTGTTGGATGATATGTGGCGATCTAAAAGTAACATGCGTATTCCTTGGTCAGCAAAGTGGCTTTACGAAATTTCAATGTTTCTTGTGTGAATGGGACAGTAGGGCTAGGGATCAACAGTGGTGCGGAAAGAACTGGACTGAGAGGGAGTCTTTAAAACCTAAAACCTGGTGAGAAGAACATTCTACGCAAAAACCTAATAGATCCAAAAATCGCACTCCTACCAGCTCTATATATAAAGTTAGGCCTATTAAACGGGTTTTATAAAGGCTTTGCCTAAAGATGGACCATGATTTAAGTATCTCGGCCAAAAGTTTCCACACCTTTCAGAAGCTAAACTAAAAGAACGCGTCCTTGTCGGACCTGATGGCAGAAAATTGATGTTTGATGTTAACTTAAATGAGAAATAAGCATGGGTATCATTCAAGCAAGTCGCCACAAAGTTCTTAAGACATGAAAAACACTCAAAATATATTCCTATTGTATCTACAACGTTAAATAAGTTTAAAACTTAAGGATGTTTAATGAACCTGGAACTTCTCTGTTTGAGCAGTCACCTTGATTACTTCCCGGACAATAAAAATGTTTGTTAAGCTTATGGGACTTAACTACGGGGTTATCAGTCCCTAAACTTACAAACTACTTATCAACTAGCTTATCCTAAGGACGGCACAAATATCCAAGCCCGAGGGGGGATTAGAACCCCCGACCGTAGTGGCCGTGCCCGGACAATATGGGAGATGTTAGTGAGGAGCATGGAGAGCGTTTTCACCTGAACGTTAAAGTGATGGAAAAACGCTACCAAGGCCGCTCGAAAACAAAAAAGATGGGGGACTACTGTTGGCCACTTCACCGAAAAGTTCAGCAAGCGACTCGTCGTCGAAAAAGCTACACAAGAAGATTTAAAAAAAAAAAAAAAAAAAAATGCAATTCCAGCTGACAAGTGAAACCTCTATTAACACATATCATTGTTTTAAGTAGCTTACTATAAATACAAATCAGGCTTATGTTGTAATGAAGCGCTTCATTAATTTACGCGTTTACCTGATAGCATAGGATTTTATCCTGTGTAATAAAAAGCATATTGCTCGAAAACAATGGGCGATACAAAAACAGTAAGGCTATATTTGGATTCAGCTCATAAAGATGTGTACAGATTAGCGGTATAAGTAAAAGAAAAAGTTTCGTTGCCCCGTGTTATTTAATAACGTACCTCAAACGAAATGACTGTGAAGACAAGCCTCAAACAGGACACGGTCTCATAACCTATTGCACTTTAAATACTGTGTTTTAGTTACTATTCATTAATTGAAACGTTAATAAAGAGACATTGACAAATTATGTAGTGCTTCAGAGAGAAAATTCAGTTTCATAACCCGAAAGCAAACGAAATCTTTTATATATGATAATATCTTTGCATTTGATTAGGAATTTGTTACTTCTTATGGAATTTTGGTTTTTGTTTCTCCACCGCACTCCTTTCACAAGCTGCCGCGTTGGCCGAGGGGACTGAGGCACTCCAGTCACGGTCTGCGCGGTCACTACGGTCGAGGGTTCGAATCCCCCGTCGGGCATGGGTATTTGTGCCGTCCTTAGTATTAGCTAGTTCCTAAGTAGTTTGGAAGTTTAGGGACTGATGACCCCGTCGTTAAGTCCCATAGACTCTACAGACACTTAGACTTTAGGTGCCAAATTTTTATTTTAACACTGGATTCTTGTTTACATGGCTTCACAGAACGGTGGATTCTGGAGCAGAGTCAATATTTTTACTTGAGCTCAAAGCTGTTCCATTGGGTTTCGGTCGGGCACTGCCAGCCACTATACTTCCACTGACAGGGTGCTGACTGTGGTAAATACAATGAGCATATGAGCGAGATGGATCTGACCGAAAACTTTACAGGGAGATATAAAATATTATAGGAGACGGAGATAGGTTGTGCACTGCGTCACGGACGTCCTAGTTACTATACAGGGTGTTACAAAAAAGTACGGCCAAACTTTCAAGAAACATTCCTCACACACAAAGAAAGAAAATATGTTATGGTGGACATGTGTCCGGAAACGCTTAATTTCCATGTTAGGGCTCATTTTAGTATTTATCTTTAAATGTAAATTGAAATAATTCGTGCAGATAACTGTCAAAATACCCAATTGTTTCGTTAGTATGTACTTTACTTCCTCGATTCACTGCCAGTCGGCCCAATTGAAGGAAGGTAATGTTGACTTCCGTGCTTGTGTTGACATGCGATTCATTGCTCTACAGTACTAGCATCAGGCTGCAGGGCTGCATCAGCGCATCAGGGATTCCATGCGACGGAGGGTGGATGCATGTATCCTCGCTAACGGAGGACATTTTGAATATTTACAGTAACAAAGTTACGTTCTGTTGCTGTGTGTTTCCATTCCATGATTACTGTTTGTTTGTTTGTATAGTCTATGGGACTTAACTACGGGGTCATCAGTTCCTAAACTTACAAACTACTTATGAACTACTTAAGAACTAGGACGGCACAAATATCCATGCCCGAGGGGGGATTCGAACCCCCGACCGTAGTGGCCGTTCAGACAGTGACTGGAGCGCCTCAGTGCCCTCGGCCACCGCGGACGGCCATTCCATGATTAATGTGATATGAAGAGAAGTAATAAAATGAGCACTAACATGGAAAGTAAGCGTTTCCGGAGACATGTCCACCATAACATATTTTCTTCCTTTGTGTGTGAGGAATGTTTCCTGATAATTTGGCCGTACCTTTTTGTAACCCTGTATAAAAATGTGCAATGTATTAAGAGAAAATAATGAATCCACCATTCCGGCTTGAATAGCTAGAAGCATGCGGCAATATAATCACAAGGGCTCTTGGATGTCAAAAGTCGAGACTGTATTGAAGCAAAGAAATTCAAAGGCGCCACACAGCATTTTCCAACAGAATCTGTACGTCAAAACCAAGCTGATACAGTAGACAATATGCACTAACAACAAAATTAGATGCAACTTTTCTAAATTTACAAGTAATGCACAAACTATGAATTAAACCGGTGGTGTTGGATTCCCCACGCCAGCCACACTGTGGTTTGTTGGTGGTTTACTCTTTATACTTGGCAAAAGCGGGTTGATTTCCCTATTCTCCTTCAGTTAAATTATGACGTCAACAGCCGCACAGTCTGTGATTTCCACTGCGGCCGGACACTTGTGGTACACGTGTGAGACCTTTTAGGTCTGACTTGTGGTTAGAGACGGCAGACAGGGAAGGTGCAACGGCCGGCGCCGGCGCCGG